>VXBR01006548.1:286524-395456 GCA_013400215.1 Cisticola juncidis
GAATCCCAGGTGGGCAGAGATGAAGAAGAGTAGCTTTTTGGACTGGACTTTTCTTGCAGAATGTTAGCTGTAGACTGAACCTGAATCCTCCTGAACACAAGGACTGAATTTGGGTGGATGCAGTTGGCTGGACCTTTGTTGCAGTGACTGCAAGAGTGGAGCGAACAGAGAAGAGAGGAAGAGGGTGTGGTGGTGCCCTCTGCCCTCAGGGATGAAGAGCTCTGTTCTTGGAACCCTCAGCCCCAGGGGAAAGATAGGGGGGACTGCTGTCCCAAAAATGAGAAAATGGTTGGGTTTTGGTCAAGCGTCCTTAAAAGAGCCCTATATGCAGTTTTGGTCCATGGACGGTGGTGAGAGCACTGGACATGGAAAGGAGGGTGTCACCTTGGCAGACTTTTCCGGGAAGTGCCACGGGTGACATGGAAACACAGGAGGGTGGAGCTGTGTTTCCTGTGGGGATCTGTGGTGCGAGAGAGACTCCTCTCTCCCTGGAGGAATTGAGTGATGATGACTTGATTGGGAACCAAGGGTTTTATCTGAGTGTGGAAGGGTGGAAATTGGGGGAGGAGAAGAAATGTTCTGGGAGGTTTTCATTTCTGTTTTCTTGTGTGTTTAGGGGTTTTTTTTTTGTTGTTGTTTGTTTGTTTGTTTTAATTTCTGTTCTTACGTAATTTAATAAAGTTTTCTTTCTATTTCCAAGTTTTGGGGCTGCTCTGCTCTGTTCCTGATCACATCTCAACAACAGTTGTTGAGAAAAACATACACTCATGTGTGCACTGGCATCGTGCCAGTGCCAACCCTTGACACACAACAACAAACGTGAAAGCAAATCACTCTATGTACCACAACTGGATAAACACAGTCTTCTGCTGGATCTTTATTTGGAGTCTCCTCCCAGCTTTTTATTTGGAGTTAAAACAAATGCTCTTATCAAATACAAGCACCCACATAGAAAGCAAAAGTATAAGTCTACATCTTAGGTAATCTCTCTCAAGATCAGCTAACTTACCTCACCCTCATGCTTTCTACCACTCCGTACTATGTGTCATAGCACAGCTGGTCTGTAGCTGGGCAGATAAATTTGGCCACAAATACAAGGCTAGCCTTGTTTGATATAGAAAAGAAGCAAACATGTTGCTGGGTGAGCAACGATAGGATGGATTTTAACTCGGAGGACCGCACCTTATCTCACAAAATCCTGAATGCAGACATGTCATTGGCCAGGGAGCTGGCTGATGCTGAGACCCTGACCAGTTGTCCAAGCAGGGGAATTTTGAACCCCCTTTAAAAGGGAACACCAAACAATAAACCGGGCTGTTTTTTGCATGATCCTCAGCGAGTCCTGTCATGTCTGTCTCCAACCTACAATGGTAACAAAATAACTGTGTATATGCAAGCCTATGAAAAGACAGACACAATAATTACCAGAAGAACAGAAAAAGCACTGTGTGAGACAAAAATAAGGATCTTTGCCCTTCTAATAATTTTTCATTTGAAAGAAAAAAGCTTTTTTAAGGTTGTTTAGTTCGAAAGGAAATCTGTTAGACATGGTATTGCATAAGAAGCTGTGCTTGTTTCAGCTAGGGTAGAGTCAATTTCTGCCTAGTAGTTGTTTTAATTCAGAATGAGAATGATGCTGATAACACACTGATGTTTTTTGGTTTTTTTTTACCAAGTTGAGTTTATCCAAAGTCAAGGACCTTTTTTCCAATTGCCTCATGCTTTGCCAGTGGAAGGTATTCAAAATAAACTGGGAGGGCAGCTGGGATGGATGACTCGAATGGACCAAAGAGGTATTTCTACACCACAGAGCATTCATGCCCAGGATATAAACTGGGCGGACTTACCCAGAAAGGTGGGTCATCTGGGTTCGGGACGAGGGGTCTGGCAAGGGTCAGTAGGTGGTGAGAAGCTGCACTGCATTGTTTTGTAAGTTGTTTTTTTTCTTTTTTATTACCATTATTATTTATTTACTTTTATTTTGTCATTTTACTTTACTTTCAATTGTTAAACTGTTTTTATGTCAGCATAGAAACTTCTATTCTCCTCCTCATTCCACTAGGATGTGGGGGAAGAGAGGAGGGGTTTGAGCAAATAGCTATGTGGCATTTCCTCTCCAGCTAGTCTTAATAGAAGCAAACAACATCTCATCACATTCAAGAACTGTTCTCTGACCTTGCTATCTGTAAGAGAATGGTAAATCAGATGTAACCAACTTACAACAAATTTTGTGTCTCAAAAGAAAAGCAAAATATCCTTGCATGCTTTAACTCCAGAAATAGCCTGAGTCAATGGATGCACATTGAAGGGTGCTCCGGAAGCCAGCAAACAGCACCAAGTATCAGAAAAGTAAATATTAGAGATTCCCTGTTGAGAAAAGGTAACACAAACAGTCTTTCTTAGAGCCCTAGCTGAACTTTGGTTAAAAAGTTATTAAGAAAACCAAGTACTACTCAAACACTCCCTGGCCCCAGAGAAAAAAAGCCAACAATCTCAGGAGATATGGACCTGACAGGAGTCTGAGGAACATGATCATCACACACTCTGTACTCCAGAATATTGATGAATTCTCATTCACACACTTCTCACTTGAAGGTTCTAAAGGCCAAATCATCTTCAAGGGCATTATTTCCTTACAGTACGGGACTCAGAGGGCCAGTAAAACATATTATTACTTTTTTACAAATTGTATGGACATGCCATTCGAAAGTGTGGATATTACACCTGTCATCTCATGAAGATGATTTTGCTGACCTGCCACCTTAATTTCTATCTAGTCTGGCTGGATTTTAACCAGCTCCTCCTTTCAGGCAACAGTCTCAGCCGGGCACTACACAAACATGGCAACACAAATGAGATGTGTGCTGCATGAGACCATCACAGTTATGGCCCTCTGACCTAAATAGCCCCATTATTCTTCCCAGACAAGAAATGCACTCATAAAATACATATGAGAGTAAAAAAGCAGATTTCCAGTATCAGACAAAACTTCTAAGTAAACCTGAGCAAACCCAAAGTCTGGTGCAGAACAGCAAGAAAACTCCAGGACTCAGTTCTTATGGATAAAAGGCCTGATTGTTGAGGTGAAAGAGAAGAAGGAAGTGATATGTACAAACAATTATGAAAGGTGGAGAAGTCAACCAACATTCCATTAAGCAACTATAAGCCAAAAAGTCCAAAACTCAAACCAAACTAGAAAAGCTAATGAATAAGTACAAAAGAACGCTTCTGGGAATTGCCCATGTCTGTAAAGCACCTAGTGGACTGTATCTGGCATGATATCTGCCAAGAAAATAATGGCTGTCTGTGTAAAAAAAGAATGCTTATGACTACTGAAAACAAGCTAACTATTTTAAGAGATGAGTGTGAGTCTCAAAGGTTACAGTTTAACATAACTGCATTTCCTAGAATACATTTCCTATAAGAAGAATGTAAGGAAGGGCTTTTTTAATCTCTCCCATGAGATCAAAGTTTTCAGAGTCACAGGCATGATCTGGCCATTTACAACATCACATCAGTTTACATACTCTTAGTGAGAGACACATGCACTAAATGATCATTCAGAGAGACATATGACACTATCCCCAACGTACAACACTTCAAAAAAAATTTAAGTTAGGATATTGAATATCCTATTCTTTTGCAAACTACAGTATATTTTAAAAAGAAATCTCATCCAAAATGATTAACACTTCCTACTGTTCAGAAAAAAAGCTTGCCCTTTCAGACTAGCAGCTGTGGATCATTAGCTTTCCAGTGATGAGATGTGTTTGAGGAGTATTTTTCTTTCTAATTAAGAGATGAGATTCTCTGTTTGACTATCTTCTGACAGAAGTGAAGAGAAAGATTTCTGCTTATGTGGAAAGGCCATATTCTACAGAACAATTATTTCAGATTTCTTTTTATCTACCTCCACTCAACCCCTTTTCATTTTTAACAAAATCCCGTTTGCACTCACAGACTTCACAGCACTAAACCCTGTTTTTCTTAACTATTCGCCTTTTTTTCTGTTTGCTACTGTTTTGACTGCTAGCAGAGAGCAGCATGTTAAAAAAAGAGGATCATCCCACACAGGGGACACTGACCTCATCCTCAGGTACAAGAGACTGGAAGACATGATGAAGGAGGGCTGCAAGAACTGCTTTTGAAAGCTTTGTGACAAAACAAGAAATGGTTCATTTTACAGAAATGCCTGATATCAGTGGACCAGATAGTGGCACTGGTAGCACCCAGAGCCACGACCTGTAATATGTTGGGAGTAAGGCAAAACACAGACATCCCCACTGCTGTTGTCTCACACACGGCACAACACTCACGCTGCAGTCTCCTTCTCAAATTGTGGCTTTCCCCGATCATTTTCACGGAACATCTTTACAGCCTCATTTACATATTATCTATATCCTTGCTTTATATTTATAACCAATCTCTTGATTACCCCGAAAACACAAAAGTTGGCTTCACAGCATTTTGGCACAATCAAAAACAGACATCTATAGCTCTAAATACTGCACTCCAATCACAGGATCTTCCATTTACCATTTAATCTTAAAAGGACAATTTTATTACCTGAGGATTTATCCCTTGATGTATTCACACAAGATTAGAAAAAATGAGAGAGAACCCATATATGTGGTTGATATAGACTGTGTACCAAGTACTGCAGGTTTTAAGGCTCCTGCATGGTGTTTTATACTATGAAACACTGGCAACTAGTTTGTATTGTACTTTGGAGAGATAATAGCTTCTTCCATTATGAAACTAGTCAGTTCTAGCAATCACAGCTCCTCTGATCTTGTACAATACTTTTTTAAAAAAATCAGAAAGAAAGCATTTCTTTTAGCTGCAACAGATCTCAAACACACTAGCATTAATATAAACACTTCTAGGCATCCACTCTAATGCAATGCCTTCATTCAGCTAAGTCTGGAAGAAACATGCCTTTTACACCTACTCTAAAGCATACTCCAGCAGTTTTTCTTATCAGTCTTTCAGTTTTGGTTCCAATTACCTGAGTGCTAAGAGGAAGTGCAGTATGAAAGATTTGCATCTGAAACACATTATCTATTAATGTTTTACTGTATATATAAAAAAATTAACTTCAAAATAGTAAAAACATGAAATATATATGCAAACCCCAAAATGATTCCTACTTGCTTTATTTTGACAGATTTTCAGTTCAACCTTGGATTAGTGTCGGTACTCTTTTCAAAATGTCTGAGGTCTTGGGAGTCTGCAAAATGCAGAATACTTAGTATTTTCAATTCTCAACTTTTCCTTTATCTCAGAAACAAATCTGGAGCTGTTTGAATTGTCTCTCTCTTTGCTGGGATTAGAAGAACTGAGTTCACTGCAATTTAGATTTTTATTAGCATTCTTTCTATTTACTACATGTAGATAGAGAAATAAAGATACGTCCATGACAAATAAAACAAGAACTTAACAGAATGAATGAAGTATTAATTAATGCCAGTACCAATGGGGCTTTTGATGTATTTTGTTGTATTGAAAGACATATAATAGCACTTGTTAAAGCACTTGGGTCCTGTATCTAGAAGAATGCACCAAAGAAAATCTAATTAAATGATGGCATTAGATGAGGAAAAAAGAAAATAAAAAAAAGGCTAATGTTAAGCTAAATGAATATTCATGGCGGATTGTGACAGAGTAAAATGTGATACATTCTGAAACTATTAACAAACTGAAATAATTTTAATCTTTAACTTCAATATGTGAAATAAAAAATGCAACATAAGGACTTACTAGGTAGGACATTTCTGGTCACAAGTTTTCCATGCTGTTAGTCTGTACAACAAATCCAAGGTTCTATTTCATCTCACATTCACACTATGTACAGTGTACCCACTCATTACTAAAGCAACAATTCTGACAAATTGCCAACTAGATGTGACACATTTGATGTGCATCAAACCATCCAGTTTGTTTGTGGAACATATTTACAGCCAGAACAACCTTTATGCTGATACTGCTACAAGATTGTCAGCATCAACAAAATGTTCTATTTAAAATCCTGAAAATTTTTATTTAATTATTTGCTTTTTTACTTACAACTTGTAATAGATGTTTCAAAGTCATTTTCCAGAAGCACCATGATCTTTACATTGAGAATATCAACAAATTCAAGAATGCAAGCCTCAGACCACGAATGCAGTGGCACTTTAAACAGCACATGGATTACAGACAGAAAATCTGTACTACTGTAACCAGCTGCCATTGTAACTAGTAACAAAAGTTAGAGGGAAATAAAAATGACACCAAAAATATTTTTAAAATGTGGTATCTCTTGGTCATTTTTTCCCCTTCACTTAAGAGTTTCTGAGTTTCTGCATTATTACATCTGTGTAGTTAGTATCTAGGATAAAATTAAAAGGCAAAATATAGTTCACTGAGGTAATTCCCATACACTACTCCTGCCACTCTCAGGTCATTTCAAGATGGATTTATTCTGTCAGACTGCTAAAATGCTGACAAACTAGGAGAAATTGACAGTACTTTTCCTATGAGCACTGACATCTGGTATCAATTAAAAAATGACCCACTAGGCTACATTAGATCAAAAGCATGTCTGAGAATGGGCCTACTAGGGTCACTGAACCTCCATCCCATCTTAATACCATATTTTCTGAACAATACCCACTGAACGGCCCATGCATTTGTCTAAGTGACATTACCTAAAAACTGCTCTACATATTATTTTCCAAGTAAAAATGTGCTTTTAATGTCCCCAGATTGATTTTCAGACAATCACAGAATGCTTAAGTCTGCTAGGTACCATACTGCATCATCTGGCCCAACCTCTCTGCTTAAGCAGAGCACATGACACAGAACTGTGTCCAAACAGATCCTAAATATCTCCATTGAGAGAGAAAATCACTTCAGAAGGAAAATCTAAGATGTTGACTTTGTGAGAAATGTAAAATATCAACATGGATCATGCTAGATAACTACAGCTGTGTATGCAAAATTCGTGATCTAAGAAGCACAGAGGTACAATTTTAAATTGTGTTGTGCTGAAAAAGATCGCATGCAACCAGGGATCTACATATTCACATCTATCTTCCTTCATTTTATCGCTTTACTTGGGCATCAATTTTCTGTCATCTATGTCTTGGAGTTCAATTTGAAAACTGTAATTTCTTCAGACAATCCAGGAATAAAATGTTATCATTACCCCTTTTCTTTCTTACTGCCTGATGAGGAGCTGATGGGCTTTGAACCTGCCTCCTGTTCCCCCAAATGCCTGAAGATTAAATTAAAATTAAATGTCCATCAAAAGTTATTAAACTGGGTATAGAGAAAAAAAGTATTTGGTTCCCTCTTCAGCTTAATTACTCCTCACTGTATATCTACTGGAGTTCAGACAACATACATACTCCCCAGACACCTGTATGGAAGTTGTTAGAAATACTGTTTTCTGTACATCACATACTGTATCAGATTTAACTTTTTCTTAATCTGCTCCCTCCCTTATATCCACTTTTACACACAAAGGAAAATAATTTAACATTTTAAGAAAACACTATAAAACATTTAATAGGGTAGACATAGTCACCATTACCCAAATACCGGAAAATACAAAACTTTCAGGCTTACTTTTTCCAAAGCAAAGTAGAAAATATATTTTTTAATGAAAAGTAAGTCACTTACTTTGAAAATTGTGAATATAAATGGCATAAAACTCACAAATGCTTAAACTGTGCCCATATTCATTGGTATGTAAGAAAACCAAGA
Source organism: Cisticola juncidis (assembly GCA_013400215.1). Classification (NCBI taxonomy): domain Eukaryota; kingdom Metazoa; phylum Chordata; class Aves; order Passeriformes; family Cisticolidae; genus Cisticola; species Cisticola juncidis. The sequence continues at coordinate 294,274 of VXBR01006548.1, forward strand.
TAAGCCCTTCTCAATTTATTCATAAATAACCATCACCAAAATAAAAGGACCATTAGGATACTAGGAAGTGCAGCCTTTGAATAAAGTAAGTTCTTTGGTTGTAGGAAAACTGATGCTTTACCAACTGTCAGAGTGAAAGTGACAGCAATAAAACTTACACTGTATGAACGAAGACTAAAACCACATGGCTGAAAGTCTAAAAGCAGACTGTGATTTCCAGCAATAAAATGCAAAAATACTGGGTTTTGGTTCAGTAACTAGCAGTATGTGTGGAACAAAGAGAATCACTGGCTTCCCTATGGAGAAACGCTTCCATAAGCTGTTCTGAAGTCTCATTTCACAGACTGGAACTGTAATGCCTTTATTATATTGAAGAAACTCTGTCCAAGTAGGTCTAATTATTAAATTATTTCAACTTTTCAAGGCCATCAGTCAACCTGAGTGAGCTCTCTAGGCTGATTTTTATACTCATGACTTATGACCTGCTTCATTATGTTGTTCTGTAATGTCTGGAGTATTGGTTGAATATAACTGTATAACAGCAAATAAATAAAAAGCCTAGGATTTGTTCCTCTATCACTGACCATCTCTTAAGTACATAACCTGCAATTGGTTCACACAGTGTAGGAAAATGTTTTTCCACCTTTTAATGCACTTATTTGTAAATAAATTTTAATAAATTTATTTCAGTAATTTATTTCAGTTAGCTTGCCTTTCTTTGTAACTTCATCTCCCAGTCTATCTTGTAATTTAAAAAAAAATTCTCCTTTACTGATCTCAAGACAGTCCCTCCAAAACTTCAGTTTTCAGATTTTGCAGATATGTATGTGTATGTATGTGTAGCATCTATAACAATGTGTACCTGTTCCTATTCACAACTCTAATATTAATCCAGGGCTGACATTACCAACTCCTTCTAGTCTGTTTACAGTCTTTTACTCTATCCCTATGAACATCCTGTAGTCTTCCACCCTCAGCAATCTGTCTGAAATAACTTTGATGCCAGAGCTATCAGCACGTTAGCATGCAGGCTATGTGTTTTTCTTCAGTATTTACCAAGACTTTAAATTTCCCTGTGCAGAGTATGATTGCAGGTTGCAGAAACGAGGAGTAAGCAGAAAATAACAGTTTAGATCACAGAGAGAAGCAGCTCCAGGTGTTTGAACAACCCAAATCCTGTACTTATAAGTCTGTCCCCAGGCTGATGTCACTGAGACAAGTGAGTATTTTTTGTTCTCTAGTAGGATAGACATAATTATATTCTGCAATGCTTTCTTTTAACAAAATGCAAAACAAAACTCTCCAAGCTCATTTTTAGCTGGCAGTTTTTTCCAGTAGACTAGAGCAGGTCCCAAGAAAGCTAAAGTATATTCATATACTTCTATGTAAAAGCTACCAAATTGCACAATAAAGAACACGACAACTTCGGCTATCAGCATAAACAATGCTAAACTCCAAATATTTCAGTGAGATAAAGAGAATGCAGAAGTTAGAATGCAGTTCATGAATATGCACATGTCCTGTATATTTTTGTCTCTTTTTATTGTAAAACATAGCACAAAGGAGTGGGAGGATTTCTATTAGCAATCACTTCACAGTTTGGTAGAATCAGTTATGAATTATGAAACAAATGTAATTTATAACATAACTAGCATATTCACTAGCGTATCACCACTCAGTCTTTGGTTAAGTTGAACTTCTTTGTGCCTTTGCTAAACTTCTCTGGTCTGCAAAACTCCACTCAGATACATTTGAGAAATCACATCAGACTCATACAGCCTTTCTTGAAAAGCAATGTCCTGAACTGTTGGGGGTTGTACAAGCAATGGATTCAGACACCTAGTTAACAAAGACACTTTTCACACCTTATAATGTCTGGTGCCCTTTCAGTCTTCTAAAAAGTTTCTCTCAGTGTGTAACTGATGTGTTAAACAAGGGCAAGCATAAAACTGACATCTTGGAAAAAACAGAGGTGCTTCATGGAAAAAAAAAAAAAAGGAGTATCAGAAGTAGACTTACCAAACAAAAATGAATATTTTTTCTTAAAAACTACTGAAAGCCCTCTTACATTTTGGTTAAAATTAAGTAACCGTTCATATAAAGTGCTGGAAAAAGACAAGAGTGTTGAACGCTGAAAGAGAAGTAAAGTTGAACAACATTAAAAATTTCACAAGTTTGAATCACATACTTTTAAGCAACAGCAAGTCCTGTGAGCAGCAGTAAGCTAGATAGGGCATCTCGTATCCAAAACACAGAAAGAATATACCATGTAATTCAATAGCCTGCAAATAATTTTTGTATTTTAAAATATAATTTTAATGTTCACTCTTGCAAGATACATTGAGAAATAAAATTTTTAATTTATAACATATAATGCAATTTTTCAAAACAAATACATTCAACAGCAAAAAATATTTTTTTTCTTATGATCCTAGATGGAAAACTATCTTCTGCTGCCTCCGTTGAGGTAATGTTTCTCCAGGCAGAAGCATATTTCCATGCCATTGAAAACACCAGTTGTTTTTCTTTAATAAATTTAATTATATCTGTATTTTCACAAACTACATTAGATCATATTTAGCACAAAGATCTGTGTCCTGACAACTTTCCTATTGTTTTTATAGTTTATCTTTCCAGTCAGCAAATACAGCTAGAACCCAAGCTGTATTCCTCTCCATATTTGTAGGAAGTAGTGTTGTAGACTCCAAATATATGCTGTTTCATAGTATCTACCTCACTTCTCAGTTTGCTTTTTCAGCAGAATTACCTTTCATTTATTTAGGTGATTGTTACTCCACATGTTTAACCATACTTTACCTTAGAAAGGTTCCACAGCTCTAAAAAAGCACTTAGTGAGCCAGGACCATCATCAATACCATTTATTAACCAGGGAGGAGCAGTACATTTAATAGATGCTAACTTCAATGCACATCTTTAAAATTTGTATAGGGAAATGCAGAATATATTGTTGCTACCTACAGAATAGTGTATAATTATTAACAGCTACTACTGTATTCTCAACTTTTTTGTCTGTTTGGGTTTTTGTTGTCCTTGTTGCTGGAGATTTTTTGTTTGTTTAGGTGGTTTTTTGGGTTGTGGTTTGTGGGATTTTTGTACAAAATAACATAGCAGTGAGATCACCAGTGTTAAAACAAGTACAGATTTTGTATGCGTGTTTACACTTGCTACATACGGCAGGAAGCAGAGCATTCTCCTTTAAAGGACAAACTCTGGAAACAGATATTTCATAAATTTAAATGAGCAGGGCCCAAGACCTGGAATTATACATATATGGCTTCTGTACTTTAATACTCTATTTGAGTATCAAAATCTTTCAGTCAAGCCACAACAGCCAAATATTTTATTGCAAAAAGTCTCATTATTAAATTGTCTACAATTTAAAAAAATTTTTTTCAATTTTATACTAGTTTTAATGCATGCATTAATCATGAAAAATCTTTGAAATGCAACAACCAACTGTCCTTAGAGCAAAGGACTACAATTTCTTGCTCAAACCCTGAATCATTAACACTTAGTTGATTTATGCACTGTTGTGTTTCTAGCAAGCCCAAATAAAAATGACATTTAAAATTCAAGATGGAGGCTTGATCTTATGATTCTCATAGTCACAGTGGATGAGGTATGTACAGTATAATTACTAACACTGTATTTTTTATTAAAGATAGAGCAGACTTGAGGTTTCAGCAGACTGTCTTCCCAGTGTCACTCCTCCTTCCTCAGTTCTCCATTATCTCCCTTGCACCTGAGCTTTGGCTGACACCAAGGAAAGGAAGGCAGGAGTAATTTCACCTGGCTTTGAATAAGTCTGTAAAGTCCTGTGGAACTGACCTGTCACACTGAAGCAGACTGATGATTTGTGAGTAGACCTGGACTCTTCAGAGCTGCAGCTCATGTCTACCACTCGAGGTAACTCTCTCAAAATGGCACTGCTTGGCCAATGTCTTCACAACAGCATCTGGAGAGGGGGATAAATGTTTTGCTGATGCTCAAGAAAGCTTTTGCAAGACACAGGAATTCAACTACCTGTTATCTAGGAATGTGTCTTCCGGTAGTATAGACTCCTCTACTCTTCTTCTCGCTCTCACCAGACCTCTGATCAGCTCTGATGGATGTCCTTCCCTTATTCCCTTAAAGATGACAGAGTCTAACCTTTGAGCTAATATCACCATGTTAGCTAAACCATAGCACTGTCAGGTCCATCCTAGTTTGAATACACTCAGGGGTGATGACTGCATCCCTTCACTAGGCAGCCCATTCCAGTGCCTGACCATCCTTCCAGTGAAGAAATTCTTCCTAATGTCCAGCTGAATCTCCCCTCACACAGCTTGAGGCCATTTGCTCTTGTCCCATCACTAACTGACTGCGAAAACAGACCAACTCCATCTCACTACACCCTTCTTTCAGGCATAGAAAGTTGTAGAGTTGAAGAAAGTGATAAGATCTCCCACAAGCCTCCTTTTCTCCAGGCTGAACAACCTCACCTCCCTCACCTGCTCCTCATATGACCCTACTCTCTACCAGCTCTTCTTGGACACACATTCCCACACCTCAATGTCCTTCTTGAAGTACAGGGCCCAGAACTGAACACAGGACTTGAACTGTGGTATCACCACTGCACAGGGGGACAATCACTGCCCTGGTCCTGCTGGCCACCCTATTTCTGATAGAGACCAGGATGCCACTTCCTTCTTGGCCACCTGGGCACACTGTGGCTCATGTTCAGCCAGCTGTCAATCAGCACCCTCAGGTCCTTCTCTCCTGGGCCACTCTCCAGCCACTCTTCCCCCAGCCTGCAGTACTGCCTGGGGTTGACGTGATCCAAGTGCAGGAACCAGCACTGCCCTTATTGAACCTCACACCACCGGCCTCAGCCCCTTGACCCGGCCTGTCCAGGTCCCTCTGCAGAGCCTGCCTGCTCCAGCAGATCAACACTCCTGCCCAGCTTAGTGTTGTCAGCAAACTTACTGAGGGTACACCCAATCCCCTCACCCACACCATCAACAAAGACATTAAGCAGGACTGGACCCAGTTCTGAGCCTTTGGGAATCCCAGTAGTCACTGACCACCAGCTGCAGCACCGTTCACCCCCACACTGTGGGCCCAGCCTTCCAGCCAATTCTTAACCCAGTGAAGAGTGACCTGGCCAAGTCATGGGCTACCAGCTCATCTTAGTTTAATACCATTATATAGAACAGAAACTCAAAAGTAAGTTATCTCCCCTTTAACCACTCCCCTTTCATCAATATGGAAAAATGAATGTGGGAAGATCTAAGTGAAAAAATAAAAGCTTACTAAAAAGAAAACCAGCAACAACCACCAAGATACTATTCTTTGTCCAAAACAAATTGGTGCTGCTGGGATACTGGAAGAAACTTCCCAGCTTCTGTAGCATGGTCATCAGGGCCTGGAACTCATGGAAAGATGGTCAGGCTTCCCAGCACAGCACAGCAGCTGTGGTCAGCAGCTGGAACTTGTGCAGCCTTTCTGATCTCTCCTGGCCTGGCACAGCAGCTAGAGAGAAAGGTATTGTGAAATTCTCCAAAGCCTGGGGAGAACAAAAGAAAACTACCTCACCAATCATCACAGCACAACACGGCTGTCCCAAGCAACAGCAGTGAAAAGTTGTTGCAAAATTCACTTAGGAGAAGTTTTGGATTGCAAAATGTAGCTTCTTGATTGCCAGACATCTGCCCCATGCCGACCCCTAGACAGCAAGAAGACAATAGAAGAAGAGCTCTACACACATCTGTTTCTGTTTTTTAAAGGGATCCCCCATTCCCCCTTCCATGAACCTGGTGTAAAATACACAAGCTTAGTTTCCTGGGTTGCTGAGTCTTAAAGTGACAGTAAAAACTATGTGGATTAATGTAGACAAAATATGAAATACACATTTTTTGGGTCATCTAGGATACAGCTTCCCCAGCAGAATGTTGTGGGTTACTGAAGTCCAAGGAAGACAACATCCACAGTCTTTCATCATCCTCTAGACAGGTAACCTCACTGTAAAAGCAGATCTGCTTGATGAAGCAGGATCTGCCCTTCCTAAACCCATGCTGGTTGGACCTGATCCCCTGGTAGTCCTGTATGTGAGATGTGACTGCACCCAGTATAATCTGATCCATAACCTTCCCTGGCACTGATGTCAGGTTGCCCTTTATTACCCTGAACCCTCCTTCTAACTCTACAGTCATGTTGGCCAACCTCCTGTCTGGGACCTCCGCAGTTAACCAGAACTCGGGATAAATGATGAAGAGTGGCTTGGCAAGCTCTCCTGCCAGATCTCTCAGTACTCTTTGGTGAATCCCATCCATCCCCACAGACTTGTGAGTGTCTAAGCAACACAGAATTCACTACTTCCTCCTGCTCTGCTTCCTGTCCCTGTCTATCAGTCCAGGGGACTGAGGACAACAGGTCTTCATGTTAAAGACTGATGCAAAGAAGGTATTAAGTACCTCAGCCTTTCCACTGTCCTTGGTTGACAAAGTTTTCCTCTGTGTTCAATACAGGATGAAGATTTTCCTTGGACCTCCCTTTGTTAATAATTTATTATAAAACCACTTTTATTATTTTTCACAGCAGTGGCCACGTTGATTTCTAGCTGAGCTTTTGCCTCAGATTTTCTCCCTACACACCCTAACTATATCTTTGTATTTGTCTTGAGTTTCCTGCTTCTTCCACAGGTCATATACTCTTTATCCCAAGTTCCAGCAAAAGCCAGACCAGTCTTCTTCCCTAGTGGCTCATCTTTCAATACATAGAGCATGCTCCTGCGCTTTTAAGATTCTACCATTCCTGATCCTTTTATTATCAAGGACTGTTTCCTAAGGGACTCTATGTGGAATAGGCCAAATACTGCCCTTCAGAAATCAAAGGTAAGGGTTTGGTTAACCCCACTTCTTACTTGATCAAGAATCAAAAACTCTAGCATTTTATGGCTGCTGTGCCCAGGATGGGCATTCTGACCATCACATCTCTCACCACCTCCTCTCTGTTCATAAACAGCAGGTCTAGCAGGCACCACACTTGGTAGGCTCCCTTACCAGCTGTGAAAGAAAGTTCTGCTCCAGGAGCCTCCCAGACTACCTCCTCTCTGCCGTGTTGAGTTTCCAGCAAATACCTGGCAAGCTAAAGTCTTCCACAAGAAAATGGCTGGCAGTTGTGAATTACCAGTCAGCTGCTTAGTGAATAGTTCTCCTGCCTCTTCATTCTTGTTGGCTGGTCTGTAAGGCTCTGACAAGGATATGTATCTACATTGGTAGTCTTCTCACTAATTCTCACTCAACTTTAGCAACATAACAGGTTCTAGCTTCAAATCAGGATCCTTATTCCTTTTCTTTGCCTGGAGAGGAGGAGAATAAAAATACATGGAATTTTCTAGTCAGCAGCTCCTGCATGTGGGTCTGCCCCTATCTGGGACCATTTGCAGTTCTTGGTGCTTCAGGACAGAGCATCAAGGCTGCTGGGGAAAAAAAATCTATAGAAGATGGTAGCATCAGATGGACACATTGTACTGCTTTTGTGTGGCAAGGGGGCTGCAAGTGTGGCTTCTGTGAGATGTGTCTGAGTCCATTCCAGCTGGCTCCAGGAAGGACTCACTCCTGGCCAAGGCTGAGGCCATCAGTATGGTGGCAGCAGCTCTGGGTGACATACTTAAGAATGCAAAAAATAAAACGGTACAACTACAGTCAAATAGAAGAGTGTATACATATGTATATATGTAAGTATATGTAAATATATTCTGCAAACACCAAGGTACATGAAAAAGCATGGGGAGCAGGTTATTCAGTATGTATATACATATATATACACACACATATATATGTATTTATATATATATGTATGTATGTATGAACAGAAATTCCCCTTCAGCCAACTGTGAGGCTGCAGGGGAAGTCCATGGAAGTCCATAGAAGACCACAGTGGTGCAAATATCCACCATGGAGAACCCCACAACAGAGCACTTGGATACCCAGGGAAGGGACCCATGATGAGGCCGTCTGTTTCTGAAGGACTGTATCTCCTGGAAGAGATCCACACTGCAGCAATTTATAAAGAACTGCAGTGCAACACTCTACAGTATGTTGACCCTGGCTGGATGCCAGGCACCCACTGCAGCTGCTCTACCACTCCCTCTGCAACTGGACAGGGGAGAGAAAATACAACAAAAGAGTTCATGGGTTGGAACAAGGTCTGGGAGAGGTTACTCACCAAATATCACCACAGGCAAAACAGACTCACCACGGGGTTATTAATATAATTTATTGCTAACAAAATCAGAGGAGGATAATGAGAAGTAGAATAAATGTTAAAAACACCTTTCCTGATCCTTCCCTCCTCCTCAGGCTCCACCTCCTCCCCTTTAGGGGTGCAGGAAGATGGGCAATGGAGGTTGCAGCTAGTTCATCACTGGTTCTGCCACTGCTCCAGGAGAAGAGTCTTTCCTCTGCTTCAGCATGGGGGTCCTTCCCACAGGAGACAGTCCTCCACAAACTCCTCCAATGTGTGTCCTTCCCACAGGCATCAGGTCTTCACAAACTGCTGTAATGTGGGTCACTCTTCCACAGGGTGCAATCCTTCAGGCACAGCCACCATGGATCCTCCACAGGGTTACAAGTCCTACCAGGAAACCTGCTCCAATGTGAGTTCCTCTCTCCATGAGTCTGTCACTTCCAGCAGCTTTTTATGGAAGCCAACTCTGTAGCTGGCCCACTACCAAAATCAGGCTATATCCCGTACACTCCCACTGGAGAAATTTGTGGAGGACTGTCTGCTGCAGAAGTGGCCCCATGCTGGAGCAGGAGAAGAGTATGAGGAATCTTGTGCCTAAGGAGGAAGGAGTGGCAGAAACAATGTATTATGAAATTACTGCAGTCCCCATTCTCATCACAGTGAAGCACTGGAGGAGCAATCTGACAGTGGAGTTGAGCCCATGGAGAATGAAGGGGCAGGGGGAAGGTGTTTTAAGATTTGCTTTTACTTCTCATTAACTTACTCTATTTTGATTGTCAATAAATTCAATAATTTTAGACCCTAGTTGAATCTGTTTTCCAGGTGATAGTAATTGCTCAGTGATGCTGACCCTTGAATCTTTTGTTGTATTTTTGCTCTTCTGTCCAGCTGTGGTGGGCAGTGATAGAGAGGCTGTGGTGGGCACCTTGTATCCATCCAGGATAAAACCACCAAATATATTCAACATGTCTTTCACAACACATAGACAGGGCAGCTTTCAAGAGCTGGGCAATATAAAATCTACAAATCATTTAGGTCACTTTTAAGATCATCACATCCCACTGTTAAACCAGCATGGCCAAGTCCACCACTAAACCATGTACCTAGGTGCCATATCTACATGTCTTTTAAATACTTCCAGGGATGGTGATTCCATCACTTCACTGGACAACTGGTTCCAGTTTTTGAGAACCCTTTTCTTGAAGAGATTTTTCTGATATATAATGTAAACCTCTTCTGGTGCAAGCTAGAGACATTTCTATATGTACACAAGCAGAAAACAATAGGCAAAAAACCTGCATTTGACTGACCCTTTTTTTGGGAAGTCCTGGTGAATTTAAACATACAGATATACAATGTTGCAATTATTTTAGGATAAGGACATAATTTTTGCATTTTAGAAAACAAATTAACTGCATGACTACACTGAATGCACCTGAATGAAGTTTCAACCTCAGAATCCTATGACTGACAAAAGTGAAAAGCAACTGACAAAACTGTAGACAGAACTTTACTGCAGACAGCATTTCTGAAATAACCAATTACAAATATCAGACAGAAAATAGAAATTTGGGTGTATAATCAGAACAGGAATTTAGTTACTGGAAGAAGTCTCTATGGAGATTTGAGATAATCACAAAAGCTGTTGTCATCATTAAAGGACTATATGGTTTAACCAAAAGCAAAAAATATCAGGATTCTCTTGTTACAGTCTCTTTTCACATCTGAAAAGAATGAAACTTCTTCTTTGATGTTTTAGGGTACACTTAGGGTAATTTTACCAGTAAAGATATATTGGTGTCTTAGTCCATAGTTCCTTTTTTTTTTTCTAAATACTGGTGATGTGGAAATCACCATACCTGAAACAAACACGTCATAGAATAACACATACTAACTGAAAGACAAATGAAAGAGCTCCAAATAAAGAGACAAATATACATTATTTGCACAGGTAATTTATATACACACTGGGACAGAACTGTTTGATAGCATAGTACAGCAATCTGTGCTCCACACACTTTAAAATTCCATTTATACATGTTTTACATGGGTCATTTGCACCATAAATATTATTCAGGAATGGGATGAGGTTTCATTCCTCAGTGCCTCAATTGATTATTTACATCTTTGCACAGTCAGAAATGAGACAAAGTATCAAATCTGTCTACTACTTTGTACTTGTTTTGCCTAGGTAAAAGTAATACATAACATTTTCTAACTGAAAGTTAAACAACATTTTACAGACAGGGCTTTACTAGGGTATCCTTTTTTTCCTACATAATTTTAGAATGCATAAAATCACATAAAGAAGTTATAGCAGTTTTGTTTTGGTGCCTCTACAATTAACTAACTGGGGGTTAAATTTGGAAAGTTATATAAAAACTTCATAAGACAGTGTGTCACAAGCTTCTCCTCAATATCAAATCACGCAAGAAATGGATAGCCTCAGTGCATCTGAAAGAACTTTTAATACTTTTAATTTAATGCTTTTAATACTAGGCCATTTTAAGTTACTGCATTTTCTTCCACACTATCACACATCTTTATCGGCAAACGCATGCTGTCTTATGTAGATTTACATCTAGGAAACACTCGAAATGGAAAGTGACAACGAATTACAGTGTGAAGACTAGTGCTGTAGCAAGTTATCATAGAGCACAATAGAAGATAATGTCCTGTTCCAGAGTAAGCACCAAGGGGGATTACTAAGATTCCTAGGGTGAAGTTAGACATAAGGTAGTCTCATACAATTAGATATAAGAGAGTCTTATACAATTGATATTATACCTGCCAGTTTGTCGATTTGGAGAAGGAAATTTGCCTTATTAGCAGAGACAGAAAAGGCAGAAGCAAATGAAGGAGCCAGCTCCACAAATGGCAAGATGCTCAGTGAGTGATGTGCTGTTTGGGCAGGAGAGCGGGTGATGAGGTGGCAGCAGCAGGAAAACCAGTAGGGCACCGGTGGGTAGCACTACAGGCAGAGGCAGACCAAGCAGCAGGGCAGCAGAGCAGCAGGCAGGGACGATTACAAGGGCTAGAGATGGACGAGCAGGGGCGAGAGGCAAGGGCCAAAGGCAAGAGGCAAGAGCAGCATTGTGACAGCAAAAAGCTGGGCAAGGAGGCCCAGCAAGGAGTGAGCGAGAGAAGTCAAGGCCCAGGGCAGCGTGATACGCTCCGTGATTTCTTACATACTGCACAGCTCCTCCCACGGTCCAGCTGTCCATTGGGAATAAGGAAATTATTGGGTCGTCTGGAGAAGCTCTCCCCAGAAGCAGGAAGGAGCTCTCTCCACCCTCAGGGGGAGTGCCCAGAAAAGTCCTCCCAGTGGCACAGGTTTTAGAGGCTTTCTCCACCGCAGGAGGCTGCCTGGAGAACTCCTCCTAGGGACAGAGCTCCTCTCCACCCCTCCTCCCTGCCACACCAGTCACGGGTGCTTGCTGTGCACATGTACATGTGCTGTCACTGCCAAGGCAGTGTAGATTTTCTAGTACTTTTCCATCTAAAAACCAGATTTTTGAACAACAGGTCAGAATAAAATCCAATGTTGAGACAGTTTCACTTTAACATTAATGAGTCCGTCACATGTAAGTAACAGAAGAAATACAATCTGAAACAAAGGAAGGCATCTCATGAAACAAAAAAGAGAAGCAACACCAGTAAATATAAAAACATGGTGAAGCAACAGATGTTCTGGAAAGCTGTATGTACTCCTTATGTTCTAAAACTGATCAACCCATGAAGTTACAAAAATAATGGCAGTGTCAAAACTTCACAAGATAAATATATCACTTCCTTCATTCCTGTCACTTTACCACACAATGTTCAATACTATTACATAGTGTTCATTATTGTGAATTATTTGTATTAAACTTGCAGAGGTATAACATCTTATATTAAATATACTTCAATTACAGGATACTCTGTTTAATTAGCTTTAATTCCAGAGGAAGTTGTGTCTGAGGATAAATTTAAAAAATTATACATATATATATTTTAATATATATATATACATACCATCTACACAGACACACACACAGACACACATACATATTTATAGCACCTACACATGGGTTTAGTTATAATTCTCCATACAGACAGCAATTTTGGTTCTAAGAATAAAAAGACAATTGTTTGAATTACTTCTGCAGTGTACTTTTATACTTGACTATATTACTTCTAGTATTATGGAATTTGAACTGTGATGTCAGTCTTTGAATACTTAAGTACATGGGAGTTTTCTGTTGTTTTTCTTCTGCACACAACTAACCACTAATAATGAAATTGTTATTCCCATCTCAAGCAGAAAAAAAAGGAGCAAAATGAGTTTTCAAGTAGTCCATTAAAATAAAAAATAGTTTGCCTATAATGATGCCTTTTTAAGCCCCCCAAATGCACTGTGACTGATGACTAGTAGAGAAGAAAACATTTCTTGAAATACAACTTTAGCATACTGATAGACCATGATATCCACGGTAAAAGAATACTTGTAAAAAAAAAAAATAGTACAATAGTATTTACTGTCCATATGAATTTCATGTGTTAAAATATCTTTAAAACCTCTATCCATATTTCTGGAATTTCTGTTTCAAAGTTCTTCTGAAGAGACTTTTGTACAACCTAACTTAAAACATATAAACCAGCATAACTGAAAGCTGCTTTTGCAGGCTGGGAAAAACGTACATCTCCCATGTCCCATTTGGGACAGGGATGCAATCTCCTCCTTGGGTAATTCCTTTCCGAAAGAGGTATGTCCACACACACACAAAAACACACATGGAGGAAGAAGGGACTGAATGCTGTTATGCTCTGCTGCACCCCCACCTGCCAAGGCAATGTTTATTTCAGTGCTTACGTACAGATGTTGGTGTCCAAGTACCCACACTGTGTTTACTGCCCTCAAAAAGTAGAAAACAGCTAATAGCTCTTCAGCTACTCCCAGCTTTTTCAAAACTTGTGGCAACAGAGAGAATTCATTTCAGTCATGAAAATTGTGACATATCTGGAGAAAGCTCTATATGCAATTGCTGGAATATCATTTACTCTGACTGTATTTGCTTCAAACATCAGAAACCAAAATCTTATTTCCTATGCACTTGCTTTTCACATGAAACTCCAAATGCTGTAGAATTATTTTCAGTGGCAATTTCTTGTTTATCACATTTTCCATCCTATATGTTTTCTAGTATCTGATAAGTCTCTCTGGGATCTCACCACATCTCTGCTACATCTGATAAAGAACGGTTTGACAACTGCATACTTGATATAAGAGTTCTCATCATTTTAACTATATACAAATACACAGAAGGGCTAACATATATTTATTTACAAGTATAGGTGTTGCCAGTATCATATTCAAACACATATAGAGATTAAATGCTGGTATGTGCTCATATACATACAGTAAAACAATGGGATTTCCGTGGGGAAATGCAAAAGTTATTGTTAAAGTGTCTGTCATCCATGTAAGAGAAACAGACAGGAGTTGGGCATTAAATTTGCATACAGCCCCGAGCACAGAGGTTCCTGCACATGTGGTATTCTCCTGCTCTTGAAGATGGGCATATCTAGCAGGGAAAGTCTGTCAGGATTAGCTCAGGAAAAAACACCCACAAGGAGGTAATTTGAAGCCATACTGAGAATTTGCCTCACTATGTGAAAATAAACACAACTATGCATACTGAAAATTGCCACAAACACTATGTCACACATCAGGGGATAATCTATTTCAGCTAACTAACACACAGCCATACACTACACTGTGAGAAATTGTAGCCACTTAAGACTGATTTAGGTCTTGCATTGCTTAGATTTGGAAAGGTGAGTAAAAACATTTTTTAAATGTTCAGACTGAGAAGAAAAAAAAACAAAAGATAAAATTAAAGTAGTTGTGATATAAACAGATTCAGATTCACTTGATGGCTAAGCTTTCTAGTGAATAACAAGGCAGCATAAAGATGTTAATGCTTCTTTTATGATAAATGAACAAAAGGTACAGTTCCTTTCTTGATTTTGAAGCTTTTGACAAAGTCTATACTAATAGCCTCTGCTTCAAATTATCATCAAGTTTGCTTTTTTTACCTAATAGGTAAACTTGTGTAAATAGAGTGTGTCTTTTACCAACAATGCTGGCTCCTAAGGTAGAAATTATTGTGATTTATAATTCTGGTAGGAAGCAGATAGGTATTACTACATGTGATTCTTATTTTAAAAATTATATCTAAGTGTGAAAACAACTTGATCTGAAACCATTTAGCATAAGGCAACAAAGCCTTTTTTCCTTTCCCGTTCTCCCCTTTTTCCCAAAATCAGTCCTCTTTTTCTGTCTTTTTGTTTTGAGGGAAAGCATGATGCCATTTCATAACTTATACTTTCCTAACATACAGAGACACTCAATCACAAGGACAGTAACTCATCATATCTAAAGTATATCTCCAAATGTTTACAGCTACCTGTTTCTTTACTACTCTTAAATAGTAATTGAAATTATTCCAGAGATTTCACACATTTCTGGCCTGCTAATGTGAGTTTACTTATTTCATGGACAGTTCACAGATACTACTGAAGAGTAATAAAATAGATGTGATTGGGAAAAAAAAAACAAGCATCTGGAGATTGCTCACACACCCACAACATATTTAAGCAAGACTGCAAACCAAGAATATTGAGAAGGGGTCACAGAAGGTTCCAAAGAAAAATGAGGTTGTATCTGTAGAACTTTTGGAATGTGCTCAGCTGGTGTTCCAGCACTTCCAGCACTTCCGCACTTTGCCCTGCTCAAAAATGAATGGCTAAAGAGGCAGGGCTACAGTTTGAGCCAGTGACAGCCAGTCTCCAGGCACCTGTGTTTGGTTCAGCAACATTACACTCAGGATCTGACACTGAGTCTTACCAACAGCATAGACAAGGAACCCGACATTGACTTCAGGCTTGCGACCCCAGCAAATGTGAGCGCACCTATGAACCTTTGGTGAAGCCAGAGGGGCACAAGACTACTTACTGAATAAGAATTTAAAAAAAAATTAAATCTACCAAAAAAAAAAATCTGACAACCCCTCTTAAGTAAAAAATGTGTCATTCAACATACATATGTCTTGGGGGCGATGAGGTATCCCAGATCACCCAGGCCCCAAGATTGTTACTGAATGTTTGAGACTCACAACGAGCAACCTTGTGTGTGGAGGCAATGGGAGGAGGGCGCATCCCTCTTTCTCCTCAGAGTTCAGGAGGTTGCACAACCTCCTGAGAAGTTAACTGCTCTGTCCAAGACTTCACTGGGGGTGGGGGTGAGCCCTTCCTTCCTTCCTTCCTTCCTTCCTTCCTTCCTTCCTTCCTGCCTGCCTTCCTTCCTTCCTGCCTTCCTTCCTTCCTTCCTGCCTGCCTTCCTTCCTTCCTGCCTTCCTTCCTTCCTGCCTTCTTGCCTGCCTTCCTGCCTGCCTCCCTCCCTCCCTTCTGCTGGGGGACCAGCGAGATCGGTTGCCACGCTGCAGACCGTGCGTGCTTGGCCAGGGATATTGCTGCACCGTAATTCGGCACTACGATCACATCTGCAGCCTTCCCCAGCTCCATGCTACTGCCTGCGGTGGTGCTGAGGTTGAACACTGCCTACAAGTTCGCAGAAGGGGCCGTTTTCCCTCCTCTCTCTGGGGTGCTCTGGGCCGCCATCACCCCGCGGAGGCTCGGGGCTGGCAGCCGAGCGCCCCCTACTGGCCGCGCCTCGCCAACGCCCCCTGCCGGCAGCTGTGGGCATCGCCACACCGAAGGGTAAACACATTGTTAACGGGTTGGAAACCTCTGCTTTTGTTCTGCTGTCTGTTCCATTCAGTTACACACATACATGTTCTAGTAAAGAACTGTTATTCTTGTTTTTTTACATTTTTGCTTGAAAGCCCCATAATTTCCCATCTTACAGTACTTCGGAGGGAAGGGTCTTCTTTTCATTCCAGGAAGGCTCCTTGGTAGACATTTGTCTTTTAAACCAAGACGTTAACTGGCACCTAATGTGTGGCTTGAGACCAAAGGGTGAAAAGAGGATACCCAAGATAGTTCTTGGATAACCATTTGGATATTGGTTGCAGAAACCTCATTAGGCATTACCATGGTCCAGCTTATCCCAGTTCAGTTGGCAGATGATCACATTCATGTTTTTTTCCATTTGCGGATCACTATCTGAACATGTGCCCTAAAAGGAACACCGTTGTGACTGTTACCAAGTTTGTAGAATGAGTGAGTTGGGTAAGTAATTCAATGCTTGTAAACCTCTTTTGCACTGTATGCATGTGGCTGTCTACCACAGCCTAAGATCCTGTCCTTGGGGGTTCACTAATAATGGTACTTGTTTTGGACGAGCAGTGCAAAGTCAGTCTTTTACCCACTTTTTCAAGCCTACCACAGCAGCTTTTGAAGGCTTTAAATTCCCCCTAGGTGCTAAAGATACCATATTCTTGCCAATGTTTTTGCTAAGTTTATTCAACATGGTCCGTTTAGCATTTAGAGAGTGAAGCTGCCTTGGGCAGCTATCCCAAAATCTGCCCCAGAGAGAAGGGATGCTGCCCAGATAACCTGCTGCAGGGGCTGGGGACACTCCCCAGCAGCACCACCTGCAATCAGAGGGAAAGGTGGGTGGGTAAAGCAGCAGTGCAACTAGCAAATGTCATGGCCATTCCAGCTCCAGACGAACTAGAAGGGCAGCCACAGCCAGCAGCCATCACCCCATCAAGCAGGCCAAGAGGGTAAAGCCTCTGTGGCACGGTGAGTGGCGGATTCAGTGTAGGTATGGAAAAGTCTGGCAGTTGCTTACATTACACTGTCACAAACCCACCAAGGTAACCCTCTGACATTCCAGTGGAGTCCTTTGGGGTCTGGCAGTTTTGGCTGGTGGGTATGCTCTCCCTCTCATTTTTTTTTTGGGGGGGGGAACTGTAGCCTAACGCTGTGAGTGTTGGGTCTCTTGACCCAAGACTTGGCTGGGCGTTAGGGCTCCCTTCCTTCCTGGTGCTTGGGCATCGAGAGTGGTCACTACGGGAGTTTTGTGTATTCGGCTCTAGGACTTCGCCACGCTGCAATTCAGCACTCTGATTGAATCTGCCTACCTTCTCTGCTTCTCCCTGCTGCTACTTGGTAGTGCCAAGACCAGTCACTGCCTATGTGAGTTTTGGGGGCATCACTGCTCCTCCTCCCTCTTGTCAGAGGCCACCATCGCCCCTGAGGATGTTCCATGCTTGCCCTGGAGCACCCTTTGCCAGGCACAAGTGAGTGACTGCAGCATCTCTGCAGCATCTCTGCCCTACCTGAGCCACTGACACATCCTGCCAGCCATGGTCATAACTACACCAGCACGGAAAAAGAGTGCTCAACAAATGAGAAGCATCTGTTATTGTGTTCTTGTTTGTTCTGTTGTTCTGGGGGTTTTTTTGGGTTTTTTTTTGTTTGTTTGTTTTGTTTTTTTGGTTTTTTTGTGTTTTTTTTTTCTAGTAAGGAACTGTTATTTATTTTATTACATTTTTGCTTGGAAGCCCCGTGATTTTCAAAGTTATAGTAATTTGGAGGGACAGTTCTCCTTTCCAGGAAGGTTCCCACCTTCCTGGGTAGACATTTGTCTTTTAAATCAAGACACAATAGTATAAGAAAAGCCTTTCACATTAGAACTTGTAGTAACCTCTAAGATCTGTGTTGTTTCCAAGCCAATCTGTGTGCTGTTTTTCAAATAGGTGAATATTTTACAGTAGGGGCTCTTGGTTAATCGACTTCTCAATACAGATGGGTTAAAGAAACCTTTTGTTTATGAAGGCAAAATTAACCAGATAGGATCCAGCTATTTATATGTATATATGAATAGCTGTTTATCAATCTGTCTATCTATCTATCTATCTATCTATCTATCTATCTATCTATCTATCTATCTATCCGTCTGTCTGTCTGTCTGTCTGCCTCTCTCTCTCTTCCCATATATATATATATAAACACAACAGAAAGCAAAAACTAGAGCAGTGTTTACATCCCACTCTAAAGTCATCACACCAAAATTAATTATTTCAGGTGACAAAGGACTGGCTGTAAACCTCTTCAGTTGTCTTCTCTTGAACCTTTATCTCATGATACTACTTCAGGCAATAGCATCCCAACAGCAGGAAATGGAAACCCCTTTCTTAGTGGGGACAATAAACATAAGTGACAGAAATTCATGTGATGGTGGAAACCCAGCCATGCCTTACAAATCACAGCAATCCAGAAAGCAGTGACTTCAAGATCGCGTTATAACCTACCTAAATGAATGAAAGTGTCATTGCTAAAGCATGTAATTCTTTCTCCCCTGCTGTCAGTCTGCCCCAGCAAACTAGCCTCAGCAACAAAATACCTAAAATTGATAAAAAAGGGTGCAAGCAAGTGGAGAATCACAGGCAAAATCCTGATGTAAAAATATCCATATTATAACAGAATTCAGCTGTGGGTTTTTCACACCAAAGAGCAAAGAAATACTAGTAATCCCCTAAAACAGTACGTCAATAATGTTTATCCATGTCAGAACTCAAAAGAAAAATACATTAAAAGAAGGACCACAATGGAAACTCATGATTGCATTCCCATTTTTTCCTTTGAAAATTTGATGTTGTGTCTTGACAGTGACAAATTGCATGCTGCTTGCTCAGTGGACTTTCCTGATAATAGAAGATATTCTTCCCCAAGAGAAGGAGTATTTCAGGTAAATAAATTCACATGTACTGAGTCTGCCCTTTACTGAAAAAGAGTTGGCTCTAACTGGTAGAATGTCATCATGGAACAGAACATTTTAAAATAGATTACCAGGTAAAGTTTAAATTACTTCAAACATTTAAAATGCCTGTTTTTATTAAGATACCATTCCTAAGATATTGATATCTGTGAAATGCAAGTTTTGCACTGCCATGCCACATACTCAATGACTTTTACATAGTATTTATCTTTTGAATAATTCTTAAACACTAATCAGTTCACTTTAAAAAAGTATGAAGATAGAATAGAAAACATCAAAATTGCACTATTGCAGTTTTAGCATAAGTTTATCATGAGATAATTGTTTATACCCTGGAGATTTTCTTCAAAGTTTAGGAGAATATACTGCAGAGGAATATGTGGGTATTTCTTTGTAATCTTTCTGTCACAGAACCCAACAGATTTTTAACTACTGTTATCTAACTATGAAAAAATTAAAAAAAGAAAACTTGCAGCTCATCCTCCAGACAAGCAGTTAAACAGTTTTCTATCATGCTTAGGTAGAAAATAAATGTGACCTTATTCTTCCACACCATGAGAACAGAAAAAGAGAAAATAAGATACAGGAAAAAAGAATCCTACCAGCCATGCTTCTGTACACCTTAAATTTTTCCTTGTTACACAGATATTTAGCTGTGTATGATCTGTATATAAAATACCTGATGTAGAGATGTGTCTTGCTGTGAGGATGCAACAGGAAAGTGAAAATAAATTCCTGTTACTAAACCAAGATTTTTTCAAATGTGTAGCCTTCTTTCCTCATGTTAATGTTTTCCTTCTCCTGTCTATACAGTGTATGCTCTGTTTTGACAACAGTCAGGCTTGATGTGGTCCTGCCTTCCTTGGATGCCCCAAGCTGGGAAATTACTCCCTTGCCTTATGAGTTTAAATATGAGCATTTGCTATGAACAGCAAGTGCCTTTCTAACTTGGCCACTGACATGACAAATTGAAGCAGGGCCTTCAGAAACAAGTCAGCTTTCCTTGTTAACCATGCAGCATTTGCTCAAGCAAAACAACTGATAGAACATACTTCCCTCTCAGTTGTTTTTTGGTTTTTTTTGGTTTTTTTTAGTGCTTGCTTGGATTCCTGTAACAATCTGAAAGATGAAAAGGTCTGCATTTTACAAAACAAAACAAAACCGAATCCAGACAAAGAATGGCTCAGTGAATGTAGGAATTCAATCCGTGCTTCTCTCATCCACAACAAAAATGCCATCTATTCTAGTGAGAAAGGGAAAGGCTGGAAACTCCCATGCTGATAGTCCTGATGTTTTTCTGCTGCTACAGTGTGTCAAAGGTTAGTTCCCTCCCACCTGCACCACACTTTGCTTCTTCTAATACACAACCAAGCATTCAGACAATACCATTAAAATCATCTTGCTCATGGGATGCTCTCTCAGACATTCAGCGTTCCTTTCTCAAATATCCCAGTCCAACACACAGATAAAATCATTAACCTGTACCTTAATGAGAGCTTTGTATGATTTTTTTCTTTTTAAAGCCTAGTTACCGACTCTCACTAAAATTAAGCACAATCTTAGTAGAATCAAATAAAAGTCAGCATTTTTATTCAGCACACTTGTGATCATGGGTAAGCATGATAGATAAGCAGACCTTCTTTGTTATGACCTCTTAGGAGAAAAATAATAAACCTAGAGACATTCTGCCTTATTTGACATAAGAGCAACTCCAAAGGAAAACAAACTGTTATTTTAAGAGATCATACAATGTCACTGGGCTCTAGAAGTGACAGCAGTGATATTATGAAGCATATACATGAGGGAAAAAAAAAAGAGAAATACGTTAGACTCCGAAGATTTTTTTTGTAGAACAGCCTCATATATAAAAATAATGGCTATGTTACGTGGCTTCAACTCCAATATGCATATTGGAGTTGAAGAAGCTAGTAATAGCAGCATCGGTAACGAGTCACCTCCAGAGCACTGCCAGCAAGGCTGGCATTACTGTGGAGTAGCCCGATCCTGCATTGCCGTGGTTTTGGGGAAACTCCCAGACCATCAAGTCAGTAGCCAGCACCTCTAAGGTTAGTTGCTGAATGTTATAAGGGATGGATCAAGCCCAAAGGGAGAGGGATGAACAGAGTTTGGTTAAATTCATAGAGTTTACCTTACTCAGCAGATAAAAGAGATCACTAGTGTCATGCAGTCTGCAGAACAGAGAAGAAAATGTGAAATAGAAATGCAGAATTATTGATTTATTTATTGATACCTGATGGACAGTAAATTAAAACAAATAATTAAGAGAGAACATTGTACCTCTGAGGTACCTCATGAGAGTGATCTGCTGTTTTAAGATCACATATTGTCATCAAAGTCTGGAAATTATGCAAATAGCTAGTGCTAGTATTTACTAGCAAGTAAATACTTCCCCGCCTAAACAGGAATTGTCTCTCAGGAAAGGCAGTGATTTTTGTGTGATGCAAAGGTGCTACCTACAGGCTTGAGCAGAGAATGACATGCAGGGAAGCTCAGTAAAAAGGATCACATTTTATGCGGAAATAGAACAGAATTAGCATTACCACTAAACTAAATACCTCTTAATTTCAGGCTAAAGAACACGTTTTACAAATCTTTTAAAAATCCATAATATCAAAGATTTTCAGTTAACCCAGTTTAATTCTAAATATTATAATGGTGTCTGTATTTTTCTGGGTTTCATTATTTAAATCAGTTAGAGTACCATAAAAAAGAAGCTAACTTTCATTTTTAATGAACAAACATTAAATAAGTTGCATACTCTTCTGATACACTTATTTCAGGCATATTTTTATTGAAAATAAACTTGGCCACGAGTATCAAAAGACCACATCTGAAGATCAAAATTAATGTTTGGTCTTACAAATAAGGTTAAGTGCCAGACAGAAAGTAGTTGTAAGCTATTAAATATGTATCTATCCCATATCTCTTGTATAAACAATGTTTCATTCAATACAGTGCAACTGTACTGCGAATCACTTGCCTAACAACATGTCCAGAATTTTTTAGGTAATGAAAAATGTTTGGAAAAGTGCTTTCATCTGAGGCCATGCTTTCTGTTCCTCTGCATCTTTTACACATTTGTACCCAATCAGATCAGATACAGCAAATATTTATGAATATGTGTAGATTTACTATTGGGGATATTCCTACTGATTTGAATTAACTTAATTAAATGAAATTCAAAGAACAGGCTCTGTTAACTTTTAGGAACAAAGGTGTGCCTGCCACCCTGTACACACCACTGCAGCATACATCCAGTACATAATGATAACAGCAGTAGCAGCAGTGCTCTCCTGCATTTACTTTCAGCTAAGACTAAGGCAAGCAGGGGAATTGAAAACTAATACATTCTGCCTTTCAAAAAAATTCCAACATCCTTTTTTCTTTTCCCCCTTTTTGAGGGGGGAACACTTTCAAAAGTAGTATAAAAATAGAAAATAACAAGATAAATATTATTGGATGCATTTTGTATTATATAATAGAGATTACTTTATTGAGAATATTTTTCCTTTCAAATATATAATTCAGCAGTTCTGTATTTAAAGGCTGTATTTTCCATATCTATAGTGACTAAAAGACAGCACCCTGTTGCAAGTACAATTACATAAATTTTAGAATCCTTAGCATGCTATGAAACCATGAATTTTAAAATTAGATTTTATTTTCTGTCCGTTTGTCAAAATTCTGAATTCCTTTTAGGGAGTAAGTGTCTACATAAATTTTTATTTGTATCAAATAATTGTGGCATTCAGAGTCAAATATCTGATGAGCTGAAAAAGTTCATTCGTTTACTCTCTCAGATGAACAGATAATCTAGATTAAAGCACTTTTCTGAAATAATTAAGATACATTAGTAGCTAATTCCAGCCTGTTTAAAAACACTATTCTAAAGAAATAAACCACAACATAAGCCTAAAAATAAATAAAAAATAACCTCAAAGAAGAACCAATGGTACTCATGTACACCACAGAACATAAGGAGTGTTCAGCAACAACACACATCTTTTGCTTTAGTCTTAAGCTACTAAAATCTCTCTTAAGGACAAGATCCTATTCATACTGTTACTGATTTTAGATTCAAATTATTATACAAAATATCCAGTTATTCATGATTTTCAGATGAAGTTTCAAGAATGGTCTGATCAAAATCTATCTGCTATTCCTATTCTTATTTTTAGAAATTGAGTTTAAAAAAGTTTACATTACTGTAATTCTACTTATACATTATTTTACATATAATTGCATCATAATTAAATAAGCCCACTTCTGTTTATTTATTAAGATAATCCTGAATAATTTAATAGAAATATCTCATTATAATTAAACTCTTCAGAGTACTTTTAAATTACGTTTGAAGAGAGAACCACGCAAGCTGTGGCAGCATGTTCATAAAAAACTTTACTGTGAAATTAATATTTAACACATTTTAAAATACTTAATGCCTCCTATATAGTTGTCTGTAAATTAGTTCAAGTTGTCTTTGGTGCTAATTGAATTTATTTATATATTATTCTGATCTCCCAATTTTTAATCAGAAATTGCATGAGTAGTAAGTGGTAATGTTCATGGGTAGCTGAAGAAATAGCAGTATAGAGAAAAGTTCCTACTAGATTTCTCATTATGATAACTAAATTTTAAATGATATGCCTAAATCCTTCTATTAATAACTTGCCTGTGACAAACTAATGCATCAAAATGTAATGCCGTTTTGGTGCCATTTATTATTTTACATGCAAAGTTATTTTTCTCCCTTGTTAGATTTTCATAACCCGTAGCCAATATTAAATTCTTCCAAAAGGAGGGGATAGGAGATGTCTGTAAACACTCCCAGTTTCATGATGAAAGGAAAACAATGGTTTGTGGATTACTGCAAAAATATTTCTGATAGGGAAGAATTCAAAATGATCCAGTCACATGAAAATATTCTTAATTTTGCTGCATGTATATGCAATAAAAGCACTTCCAACTTTTAAAACCTAACCATGGTTAGATAAATCACAACTGACCTAACTAAACATTTTACTCTGCTGTAGTATTTCCTGCATGTCCTAAAATGAATTTATTCTTTGAATTGCTGCAACAGAATTTGCAAGAAGTTCCTTCTAGGAAAAGGGTTATTATTTTTTCCTTGTACTTTTCCCTGAAACGTTCACAGAGTTCTTCAGAACACTAATCAAAACTGGAAAAGTAAAATAAAAAAATCCCCTTTATTAATGCTTTATGACCTTCGATATCATTCACTATTTAGAAACCCACAAAAGAATAGATAACATATATGACTCACAAATTACCAATTATGAAAAATTATCTGTGGTAGAAAGCTACGCTAATGCAAAGAGATGGATTACTTGTCATAAACCAACAGAGCTTTTGTTTGCAAATCCAGTATCACTTCTTTCTTTCCTGTTGGAAAACTTAAAATGATTTCTAAACTGCATTAACTTAAAAAATGCAGCCCATCATACAGGTCAACACTGAAAGTGACCCAGAAATAATCTATCATTTTAAAACCAATATTTATTTTATATTTGACTACCAGTTCTATAAATGAAAAGTCAGCAGAAATGAGATACATCACAGAGCAAGCAGATAGTCCTGTACTTCAAAAGTATTGGGGTTGCTGGCTCTACCAGCCAGATCTTAAAGTGGCCTCAGAGAAATGCTGCATTTGTAATTACCAGGTAGGCAACAGAATTTAATTAGTCAGTAATCACATTTTAGAGCACAGGCATCCCCTGTTTTAAAACACTCCTCCTGTATTAGAAATTCTTCGGGGTTTTGGATTTACTTCACTGCATCCTGGGGGAGATGAATTTTTTGATTTTTAATTGAAAGAATGTGAGAAAGAATGGATGTCTGCAGAAAATAAAATAAATACAAGCTTCAGAGTACCACAGTGCAGTGTCATCAGCTGTTGAGGAGTTATCTGTGAAAAACTCTATCTGGTGATGCAGCCGAGCATTCGTTACACTCTCTGACTGGCAAAATGACAGGACTGCTCAAATCAGAGAGAAACCAAGGTGAACTTAATTTTCATCCATAAACCACAAACCCCCTTCTCAGCCTTTTGCCTTCCCTGCCAACAGTGAACCCATTGCTTGTGGCACAATGCTGAGAGAAAAATACCAGCAGAAATGCTTCTGATGCTTATAAAAGTAACTGCTGTGTCTCTCCGTTCTAGTTTATGTGCTGACTCTCTGTTCACATACACTTTTTGCTCTGCCTGTGCCAGAAGCCACACTCATCTTTAGTTTACTAACTTTGGCCCAGCCAAGGGGGGAATCCTGATTTATAACACTGCCAGTTATAGCTCTTAACTGTCTTACACTGTGAGAAACAGTGGAATGATTTAATTAAAATGATTAATTCAAATCAGACATATTAGACATTGGAAGTAAGGGAGCACAGAAGGGTGAGCGCAGTGATCCGGAGACAATGAAGCATACTAACCAGAGTTTCCCAGGTTCAGATCCCAGGTCAGATACATACTCCCTGCTCCCAGCTCCAGCCGAGAGTGTGCCCGGAGGTGGCTGCCGCTGCTTTGGGGAGAAAGGAGGAGCAGGCTTGTGTGTTGGGGTGGGGAGGAAGGGGGGATTAGCTGCGTTGTCACTCACTAATGACAGCTGCCAGATGATTAGAAACCACATTAAGTTCTTAAGTTTCACTTTGCTCATCAGCAAGATCAAACTACTACAACCGAACTGAGGTTTTTCGTATTAATTTAAAAAAAAAAACAAAAAACAAAACACAAAGAAAAAGAGAGAGTTAGCACATTTGCTGCCTAACCGGGATGTAAGGCAGTGAACAAACTCACGGTTGTAAAAATGAACTTTGACGAAATAGAATACTTGACTGATTTGGACTGGCCCCAATAGCAGCATTTGCAATGGCTATGCATATAGGACTGAGATTTTTAGCAGTATTAATTCTTCCTATAAAATCCTGACATTCAAGAATCAACCAACAAAAGGAAAAGTGTATTTAAGTATTTTGGTATCGTATTTTTCAGGAAAGTGGCCTTTGAGAACAGCATATCTTTGCTACATTTACTATAAGAAAGCTAAACTAAACCAAACCAAAATCTTGCAGAAAAAGAGCTGAGTAGCCTTTACCATGACTATTCTCTGAGTACGATGTTGGTAAAGGAAAATGAACCTTAACTTCTGGGAAATGTGCAATTTTGCTGTATTCTCCATATAGACAGAAAGCTTTATTTCTTTAACACTATGTTTGAAGCAGGTTCAAAATATATGTTAATGGTGAAGCTATAATGAATGTATTTTCTTGAGGTTTGGTTGTTGGTTTCTGGGGGTTTTTTTGTGTATGTGTTTTGTTTGTTTTGTGGGGAGGTTTTTTGTGCTGTTTTATGGCTTGGTAGTGGGGGTTTTGTGTCTGTGTTTTGTTTGTTTTATGGGTTTTTTTTGTGTTTGTGTTGTTTTGTGGTTTGGTTTGGGCTTTTTTCTTTGTTTTGGGGTTTTTTATTGTTGTTGTCTATTTTGTGGAGTGTGGTTTTTTGTTTGTTTGTTTGTTTGTTTTTGTTTTTGTTTTTGTTTTTAATGGCTTTAATGTGACTGCTTTTGGATATACAATGGTTACCCAACCATTTTATAGCGTTAACAAACCCTTACTTTCTGCCTTGTATTCTATACAATGTAGCCTCTATTTGCACCCAAGTGGTACTAAATTACAGATAAAGTTACAGCAAATTTGTTTTCTCAAAAAAGCAGTGAGGCCTAACATCCCTTGAGTAATAACAGCCTTGCTTTTAATTCAGAGGTAGAACTGGAATAATTTTCCCTCAGAAAATGCAACAATAGAGCTGTTCTTGCAGGGCTGAATGGGGCATGGCTCAGTTTGCAGGTGTGCAGGTGCTCCAGCAGAGAGGCAGAAAGGTGCCTGACCTGGGTGGGAAGCCCAGACTGTGGTAGGTAACTCCAGACTGGCCCACTATCCATTGGATGGTGCTGACGGAGCTCTCAACCCTGATGCAAAGAAATATGCTCCACTGAATCAGTAATTTATAGAGATGGATCTTGCTCATACTGATGAAATCAAAGTAGCTCATAAAAACCTGAAGCACCCTTGGAGCAAAGCAGAAATGTCTCAAAAGGTTAAAATTCCATAAATCTCATTCAAAGAGATTCTTGAATGTGAAAATACTACATTAAAAGACCTACCAGCACACTAAAGTTATTTTCCAAATAGTTCCAGCTAATAGATGGTGATGAAGAAGTAACTTTTTTTTTAATGTGTTTCACTGGAGTTGTGTTGAAGAAGCTTAATATTCAGTATTAAAATCCCTATTCTGGCTGATGTGAGGCTGCAGTGCTATGAAGAGAGTGATATAATACAGAAACGAAGCTCAAACAAGGTGTTAGTTACCTCCACTGTAAAATAAATCACTCCAATACATTTTTGTGTTTACTTGCTGCAATATTATGATACTATTTCCAAGAGATGAAAATCAAGCATATTTAAGGAATAAGCATTAAGTGCTGTTAATGTGGTCTTATGCTGGTAATCATTGTCCTGGGAAAAGTATATTGTGTTTTATATACTAATGCTGTGATGTGTTTATTAACTCAGAATTCCTCTGCTAACGGTGCTTTAAACAAGTAACAATTAATGTGGAGGCAAATACAAAAAAACCCCTGCTTTTAAATTTAGCTCAAGTTAAAAGAATACATTATCTGCTGGTATTATTTCTTCAAGAGAAAAGAGCAAAAAGAATACTGTATACCAAGCAAAAATTATTCAGTCTTTCTTTTTTAAGGAAAGCATGCTTTAATAAACATTATTGGCATCCCTTACAGTATTGATTACCCATTTGCAAAGGAATTAGCTGGTTTTAATTTTAAAAACATACTTTTCCTGGAAAATGAAGAATTTGTCACTGGAAAATAAAGATTCAAATGCATGCCTGTGCCTTCTGGTCTAAGATAAGGCAGAGATTTTTTTTCTCTGCCTTGTAAATGAGCACCAGAAAGAAACAGGGGGAGAACAGCTAAACAGATACTGTGTGCTTAAAAACTGAGGAGAAATATAAGCAAATACCAAAAGTTCCAATTACATAATACCAGTTTTAAGAGATAACTCTGCATTGCTAATAACAGCTGTGAGAGTAGTGGTCAATCACAAGTAGATAAGACTAAATTATGTCATTTTTGTTTTTAGTTTTGAAAATCAGTGGGTTCTCCATAGAGTACTCGTATCCCTGGAAAGCAGTTGGTTTCTTGTAACTTCACAGTTGCAGTAATAGTTCAGACGTTATTCCTGGAAATGTACAAACTCACAGATCTGCCATACAGTTTTAATTCTATTCAGTATCAGCTGCAGGCATTTGGCTTACAGCTATTAATGTGTTTTTCTCTTCAGTAACGATTGGAGTCACAGTGTTAGTTATTTCTACTGGTAAGTCTTAATACTTACTCTGGAATAAATACAATCTACCACTGAACCCAAAATAAACAATACTGTTTAAATTATGTCATGCTGCCTAATGCAAAGCATTAAACAGATTCCATGTACATACCCCTTTTTTGTTGTTTTTTTTTTCTTTCAAAAAGTAAATAAGCTAAAAATAAAAATGCTGCTTTGATCAAGCAAGTGGTTATGACATTTACAGGCTTTTTACTTCAAGATCAACTGAAATTCTTCTTTCTTGCAGAAGTTACACTTAAGTGTGACACTTGGTCAATTCTGTCCACACTGTTAAGTGTTCTGTGTATTAAAAAACTATCTAGATCACAGTTTTTCTTGCTTTGACACTTAACCAACTGATCTTTGAGGCAGTTTTAGCTCCTCTTTATATTGCCATGACCAGTACAAGAAGTTACACTGTGCGAGACAGGCCATTCCGAACATGCAGGCTTTACCAGTGATGTGGCTGAAGCTAAAAGAGCATTTTCTTCACAAAACTGCAACCACAAATTTGCCCTTTAATTGAGAAATTTAAGGAAAGAAACATTCTGTCTGGACAGAATCTCTATGATTCATCCTTGTCACCAAGATCTTTAGGTGCTGCCTTGGGAGGGATTGGGGGAAGGCACATAAGACAAGTAGTTCAGGAAAGCATAATTTTTTTTAAAAAATTTATTTAACTCTGATTTTTCCGGGATGGAAAACAACCTGAGTGGAAACTTTATTAACCTTGACTGAAACTATACAATAAAATTTATGCTAATAAACTTCTGTATAACTCATATATGATTTAGAAGAAAAGTAAAAATATCCACCCTTTGTAAACTTCTGAAGTGTTTTTCTGTGAGAGTGCACTTCAGAGATTTGTCCCCTTGACATTAGGACCATCTGCTCAGTACACAGACTCGTTGTCCCTAGCAAGGGACAACTTCTAGTGCTATGGCTTTTTCACACTCTGTCACAAGGAAATTTCCCTACCTTTGACAAACAATTTTAAAAGGCCAGTGCTTTCACAGGACTTTCCTACATAAATCTCAGTGAATTTCTACTGGAAACAAAGCTTTTTGCATTGGAAGTCCACCTCATTTGTGGGGTATCATCATCATCACAAATAGCATCACCGCTCACCAGGGATTTCCAAGAAACAAAAACAAGCATTCAAACCCTTTCCAGGTCCAAACAATACATTTATGGTGGGAAGTATGCACCATCGCTCATTTACCAAAAATGTAGGATAAAGTTATGTGTGGCAGACACATGGCTTTTTTTGGTCTCTTTTTTAGGAAAAAGAGACAAAATGTCACATCTAAGTTTTGCAATGATTACTTACTGTTGTTTTTCTTTAGAGGCTTTACTTACATCATCAATAAAAGCAATTACTGTTAGTCATATAGCATATGTGGCACTGGTAGACATAAAATATGCTCTAAGGCTTTCTTATGTTAACAGCCTGGATTTCCCATTCAGCTACCAAAACTGAAATTATAAAATTGCGAGCTAAACCATATAAGCAATAGAAATACATTTCTTACGCATATTTGAAATGTTACAAAATTGTCTGAAGAGTTTTCATTCCAGTAAAATCCAGCACACTGAAAAGAACTGTTTTTTTTTAAATTCTTCCACCTAGAAACTTACGTCATCACCTACAAGCTATATACCTACCAAAGAAACAAATACTCTACAGGGATAAGTACACTGAAGATTCCTTAAAGAGCAATAGCAAGTTTAAGTTCTGAATTTAATTTCTGTCCTTTTTAAGCCTTTTGCACATGTATTTTCAAAAGATTTGAAATGACCGCCTCTCTGTCTAATTTGTTACTTGGCTTCTCTTAACAAAACATAACAGATCTGCTTCTTTTGTTACTACACTGCAACTTTTGGCAAAACCATTACATTACAGTATTTTAACTACTGAATGGACCAGTGAAATCAGTGTGTCCTACAGCTCTTTCACTTCAAAACAAACTTTAACACCTATTTCTACTCAAATAAAAAGGAAGTAAAGCACTCTTTGTAACATGACTCTACAGTGTTCTCATAATACTCATCATTAAAAGATGAGGAAAAAGAAAGATATCTTATAACTCAATCGTGTGCAGTATCTAAGTCATGGAAGTTTAAGTGGTGAAGATCTCCTGTGTTTACTGAAATAGCACCTCAGGGAACCTGAAAATGATAGGGCACACAACCACCTCAGAACACCCATGCTACTTTGTAATTATCCAAATTCAGTACCAATGATGTATGAATTCCGTCACGTGCAAAGTTTTTAATTCAGTACAGTTTTATGCACTGAAGAGGAGAGAGCAAGTAAGAATTGATGTGATGCAAGCCCTCTCTGGGGCCCAATCATGCAGCTCTTCCAGTAACACCAGGCAGTGGGGGACTGCCTTGTATGTACCTCGGGTGATCAGAAACTTACTGCAGAGTAAGACTGCAACTCACACAAATTGGCTGCCCAGATTCCTAATCACATCACTGCTTTAGCAGGAAATCTAAGCTTCCATTTAAAACTTTTTTAGGTAATCCTAAATGGAGGAGAGTAGATAATGGTTTTTGTCAACTTATGCAATTTTTCATCAACCATGTTTTCATCCATCAGACTTTTTGGTGTATCAAGCTATAATAGCATTCCAAAAGATTTGCTAGTTAAATACTTTCAGAATAGTGACAGTTTTCTAAGGAAAATTCATGGGAAAAGTGGTATAGTACTGAAGTAAAATGCTAAGACTAGGGATACCAATGCTTTGTGCTGCTGTCTATTCCTGTTTGATAAATCACAATATAAGAAAAGTAATTCCCTGCACACCATAGGTGTTTTTGAGATTTAACGCCTTAAGATTATGAAGAAACTCAGAACAGCATCTAGTTAGGTACTGAAATATATATGCAGGTAAAATAAACACCGAAGGGAGCAATTAAAGTGCTTTAAGGTAGAGCTAGTGCCATTTTAGGTACCCTTGGGTGGGCACCCTAGTCACCTGGATGGGAATGGCAGAAATGACAGAGAACCTAAGACAGACACAAAATCTTATGGGACAGCAGCTGGACAATACACAGGATGCTCTACATTACTGAAAATGGCACAGGTCTGTGCTTGGGCAATAAATCTCACTGTTAAACTGTTTAGCAAGTTTTAGCAAGTATGCATTCATTCTGTGAAGAAAGTCAAATGAAAGTGACTTTTTATAAACAAAATACTGAAAGGCTTTTACATATATAAATATTCCCCAGTCTGTCTTTGTATCAGATTTGCAAACACGCAACTTATGAAACAAAAGATGTGGACTGATGACACCAGCTTTTCCACATCAGTGTCTTTTTAATGAGAGCTGGTACTAGTATGTTCTTTCAGTATTAATAGCTAATGGATCTCTTTGGTCCTATATACCAGGTTCTGCTATTTTTTTCTTTCCTATTCCACCTTCTAAAACCTGGCACAAAGTATACATGAGTGTTGTCAAAAGCTCAAATTCTACTTTGTAATTTTGAATTTTGAATTAGTTGTGCATATGTATAGAAAATTAGGAAAGAGGAAAACAGAACTTAGACCACTTTTCTTTTTGTCTGATTTACTTTGGAAAAAAAATCCCCACCAAACAGTCTGGTCCACGTCTTTTTCTAACCTGCTGGTGAGGATACAGATGACAAAAAGCTAAAAGACTCTTACACATGTCTGTAACATGCATCAGAAATTATTCTTGTTCCTGGCCTTGCCATTGCCATATCACTTTACCTCTGCAAATCTCTTTTTTGAGAACAGGCAATTGTGAAAACCACAACAATTTTTGGAAAGGCTTTTTTTAGGAGATAAAAAAAGCTTTTGCAACTACATTACCAGCACTTATTCAAATTTCAAATTTTAGACAAAAGATGGCAAAGATAACTTGATTTCACCCAGGTTTAACAAAAGGTTCATTTTGTTTGAACGTTGAA
This sequence comes from Cisticola juncidis, assembly GCA_013400215.1. Lineage (NCBI taxonomy): Eukaryota > Metazoa > Chordata > Aves > Passeriformes > Cisticolidae > Cisticola > Cisticola juncidis. Next base: position 326,633 of record VXBR01006548.1, read on the forward strand.
TCCTCAATAATGGTATCCACAATGGGAACATCTACAAGTTTTTTAATATATGTGAAAATTCTGGTTCTTTTACAATTACAGTGTGGAAAAAATACGGAATATATGTAATAATTACAACAAATGCATTCCAACCCCTGGTGGTATCATATCAAGTCTCTCTGGAAACATAATCTTCATCTTTCATCTTTGAGTGAACATTGTTTCCAAAATACACAGTAGCGATTTTTTTCACTTTTCATTAGAGAAAAGCTCAGTAAATTGACAAAATTGCTTTGCTGTCTCATTTCCTTCTAGGAACCAGTTCTTTTAAATCCTGTTTCCTTTTCAATTAATTAATGTGACACCTACAGAACTAAATGGCACATGTGCAAGAGAATTAACAATCAAAAGCTAGGGACACTATTATGTCATTTTCACACATGAATTCTGTAATGTTAGAAGACAAAGTGAAGGTGAGTTAGGCCTGACAAATGACTTGGATGCAGGGAGAGTCATTTTATCAATATGTGAGAGGCCGAGAAAGAAAAAAAAGTATTTGTGTATGCGTGTACACATTTAGAATGAATGAAAGGAGGAATAACAGGGATAGGAGAATGTGTTCATGAGAAGCTTTAATTTGAGACTAATGTGTGTGTTCATCAGGTGAGGGCACTCTGCTTCCAAGTGAGAAACGAAATAAGTTTGTTTTAGGAGTAACAGGTAAATGTTCAAGTAGGCAATTAAATATCTTACCGAGACCATTTTGGGATACCAAACACTTTGGTATATAGTCCCTCCTATTTCATGTTTAGTGATCCTCTAGGTAAAATATGCGGTTCTCTTTGGTTACTCAATTAAAAAAGTACCTTAAAGGCAAGGAGGTATTTTTGATAATATGCATCTTAAACTGTTCATTAAACTACCAATTTTAAATTTTACTTTTTTGTGCACTCTGACATTTATGTCTGGCATTTTCATTAATTTTGCAACATACATAGCTGAAATGTTAACTGATCAATACTTCGTCTCTCTCATGTAGCACTAGAGCAAAGCTCCCTAAGGACCACAGAGCAGTACAGAAATTAAATGTGTATCAAATGTTAATGTTAAACACAGCAGTACTTACTGTGTAACGACTGAAATGGTAAAAATAATTCCAAATGGACAGATGGTAGCACAAATTATCTACAATCACACTTCAAGATTAAAGTTTGTCCCATAAAATAATTCACTGACTCATACTGAAGTGTGTCCTTTTACTGATAGCCCCATTGTCCAATTATTTTTCTGCTCATTACAGTGAGTAATGCTAGTATTGGAAAAAAAGAATACACATCTTTTTCCCTTCATGTTGCACTCACTGACATCTATAAGAACACAAATGTCTGATCAAGAAGCTGATGGAAATTAGGCCAAACAGAACACATTTCAGGGCCCATAGTGGATTAATCTGAAGCAAAAACATCCACTTTTGCACACTCTACTAAAGTTCTTCCTCCTGAAATGTACCATATTAATTACCTAATAATAATAATAGTAATAATAAATAACTGCTAAATACTGTAGAAGTCTGTTTTAAACAGAGAAAGAGGTGATTTTATGGGAAATGCACTCTACATATTCTGGTTTTTCCCACTGTATTTAGGTCTTAATAAGCATAACACATTCTTGATCAAAATTGTTGCTATGCACTTCTTTTATTTAACAGGAAATTCATACCAAAAAAGCAGGAGAGAATATAGAATGTTCTAATTTCTCTAAGACAAAGTCATACGATAGACAGATCAACCTATGTTTATTAATATCTTTAAGTATCTGAAAAATAATACTTCACAGCTATATCAGCATGTAAATAATATATACATATGTATGTATAGGTAGGAATTTTTCTTCTGCTGTGAATTACCAAAGCATAGAAAAAAAGAAATAAGGAGTGAAAACTTTCAGTTATTCAGACAAAAACCCCAGTGAAGGTGATGAGCTTGTGAATTTTAACAGAAACAGATAAAATATTGTTTAGTTGAGGAAATGCATAATCTAGAACATTCAAAACTTAATTTGATGTTTCTGTATCTCTATGAAGAGCACAGGCAACACGGGTTATGAGCTGATGCATTCAGACAGATTTTAGAAAGAATCACCCTAAACTTCAATACAATATTATCATGCCTAAAATGCCCCAAATAATTTAAAAGTTTGAGACAGCTAGGCTCAGGAGTAGAAATAATCAGCAAGCCCTTTCAGTGAACAACTTTAGCCTTGGTGACTAACAGTGTGACTCTCCAAGGAGAATGACTTTAAAAAGAACTGCAGTGAAGAGTGCAAAAGGCATATAAAGCAGGTAACTTTAACTTATTATGTAACATATTAATCAAGATTTTCTGTAGATTTCCAAGAGTAGTTCTCCTTTCCTGATCTATATTAGTAAATTACATTTTTGAAAACTGAGCTATTCTGCCAGAATTTCTTTATCTGTGGTCCTCACCAGAAAGAAAAGACACATGGCAAAAAAGTATCCATAATTGTAATGCCAAGGATGTGGGCCATTGAGAGATACAAAAAAATCAACCCTTACATACGCAACTTAGGTGAAATGACTGTAATGACTCTGTATCAGAATGTACCCATCTCAGTATATTTCAAATCAAACAGGATAGAGGAAATGGTTAGTTTAAAACTTTATTTCTTATATGTTTTAGACTGCCTAAAGAGCTGAAAAATCTCCAGAACAGCCTGCTTTTCCTCTCCTTTCTGGAACTGACATTTCACTGTGACATTTTCTAGCATCTAGAAGCAACTTCAAGAGGAGATATAATTTGTAAAATAGTGAAGAGAAATGAAACATATACATACATTTATTTTATATAGTCTATTAAATTAAATTCAGTTGCAACCTTAGTGCAAGTATAATTCACCATAACACAAGCAAGTGGATCCCTCTTGAGATTTCAACAGTCTATGAAAGTGTACCTAAACACAAAGCTTATAATCATGATAAAAATTCACATATATTTGACTTGGCAAGCAAAAACTTCTTTTGCCTGAAAGAGGAATGATTTGATCCTTGGAGAAAATAACATCAGGTCATCCTGTGCTTTTTGTCCTCTACAAAATGCACAGGATGCATTTTGGGTGCAGAACAGGAATACATCTGTACAATCACAGCACTGACAAAAATCTACTGCAACACCTATGTAACAAAGCAAATGCTGTAAGAAAACCAAGATTTCAGATTTTTAATATGTATGTCTCTCTATATAGATAGGTATGAAAAATATGAATACATCTATAAAAATGTAATCATGAGTACGTTTCTACTGCAATGTACTGCAGCTATAAAAATAACACATACTGATTATTGACCTCCCCACTCAAAATCTGTTTTACGTATTACTCTACTATGACACTGATTACTCTATTATGACACTGATTTTTTTTTCTATGACCAGAAAAGATTACCACTTCCATGGTAACAGCAGTGTGCCATGGGGAAAAAAAAAGCACCCCAAAGAATAGCATGTCTTTCCATTTTCCGTTCTTACACTGGCAACACCTGAGTGTTCCATATCCATATTAAAATCTGACTTACAGTGATGAACATTTTCTAACTGAAGCAGTGACAGCAATATGGACATTGGAGTTTTATACTGAAACCTGCATTTTCCTATGAAGCCTTGGTAACTTTCAACTGGAATTATAGATCACCTTTCTACATCAAACAGTAGCAAGCATATTTAATCTTTCACATAGTGCCATTACCACAGACATCAGTACAAGCACAACCCCTGGCTCTTTGAATAGCACACGAATTTCCTGTAGTCCCAACAAATGTAGCAACCAAGGACTGACAGCATGCTGCCATCCCTGACAGGCACAAGGGGGTTTAACAAGCTACACAGCACAAATGGAGCCCTGCTAGAAGAAACTTTCTGCACAACAGCATGACTTAGAGACACACCCAACTACCCCATTTTACTGTACAGCCAGCTCCAATGCCTGGTTTGATTTCTCCAAAGTTGAGGCACCTGACCCAATTAAAATGTTCTGACACCAGATGATGTCTATAATTATTCAAAATTACACCAAAACTCTTCCTTGTTCATAATCAAGGAGGAGAGGCTCCTAATTTCAGTATTTCAGCCAATTTAGAAAACTTAAAAATTCCAGAAAGCATGTCCATGCATATATTTCCACTCTCTTATGAAAAAATAATGGTCTTGTTTGTAGCTCTCATGATTTACAAATAAAGAGGTATTTATCTGGGTAACACAATGCAATCTACAACTGTGATTGGAATTTTTAAAATTTAACAGAAAAATGAAGATTAATACTAATGAAGATCATGTTCATGAGGAAATGGCAATTTTGTTTAAATAGCTAAAAACAAATTCACTTAAAACCACTCACTGAAAACTAAGACCAGAGCTTGCTGCCTTAAGGGTACTAGTTTGTTTGCATTTATGGTTTTAAAGTTGAGTTTGTTTTATTTTGGTGGATTTTTTTTTCATCTAGGAACACTACCTTTGAATAAATAGTAATTACAAATACTTTAAAAGTCATTATTTAATATGCAAGGAGTCCAAACAAAATTTAATGGAAGTAATTTGTGAGAAGCTTAAAATGTATTATCCACAGTTCAGTGACTCTATTTTGATTTGGATTACCCGCTTGAAGCTTATGTAATCAATTACTTTCTTACTATAAATATACAATTATAAAATTTAAAAAAACACTCTATCTTTTTTGTGTGACATTTTAAACTTAATTATTTTTCTTTAAAACTGAATAAACATAACTTATGGTATCATCACAATGCAAACTTTTAAATAAATTAAAAAGAAAGCACCAATCTACACAGTATTGTCTCTCAGTCGAGAACACAAACACAATGGGATGATTAAAAATAGCATAAAAAAGAGCATACCAAAAAAGCAGCAAGACTTCTTGGTGGAGAATCCCAGTCAAAACAACTGCTAATATAGCAGGCAGCAGTAACAAGAGCCATAATACAGTGCTTCATCCGGATGAAGTTCCTCAACAGTAGCTGTTAAAAAGATGAAAGATTGAAAACATTTCAAAACCTAAAAAGTTTCAGAAGAGGCTCATGCTAACAAAACTGTCATTCTCAATTTGGGTGAAGGCTGAGAAAATTTTAAGCTCTCTAGCTCACAAATTGAGCAAGTTAGTTTAAAATCTGAGAACTGGAAGAGAGAATTTGCTAATTGTGTCATTGGTATTTGTTGAATTTAATTCTAGATGGTACAAAAATTGTTCAACGTTGAAAAGCCAATTGCAAAATTTCACCTCATTTTGTTAATTAGATTTCAGTTTTATTTAAGCCCTTAACAAATGCTGGCCTTTTTTAAAAAAAGATACTGCAGGACACTAACCTGAAACCATGCAACACTACTCCTCTAATATCATTAGGATATCTGCACCATTTAACATTTTTAACAATTTTTTCTGCTGTGATGTATTTTGAAAGCATTGTTTAAAGTATTTACCAAAGTAATCCGCATACTTTCAAATTACATATATGTAGGACACAACAACTCTAGGTTTTGATTTAGAAAATGTACTTAAATCCTCTAAAATGGCAACAGACTTCACCACAAAAAGTGAACAAATCAGTGAATGAGTTGTGTACTGAGTCACATAGAAAATGGTCACTCCTCCTGCCATCTGCAAAAGCCACAATGCCATTTTCATTTATGAAAGTGGAAAGAAGAATGAATCTTGAGGAAAAGGCTTTGTTTCTTCTTCGCTGGAATAATAGTGCAAAATGCAGCTTTAATAACTGCATTACTCAAAATTACAAATAAAGAAATATTTTGCCTCTAGAAATGTTTTTATATTAACTATATAATAAACTGTTATTAATCCAGCAGGTAATTTAAACCACGCTCAAGTCTACAAGCTTTCATGAACAAAGAAAACAGTTCTGAGACCTTTGACTTTTCACTGAAGACAACAAAAGTCTTGTTCCCATAGTCTAACCAATTCTCTCCATTTGTGGAACTTGAAAAGCTGAGTCCAAAGTAGTTTGAGTGCAGAAAAATATGCATGTTTAAATAATTTTTTACTAAAGCTTTAAAATTATGTGTAGCAAAAAATATCCAGAGAAAAAACAAAGTTGAGACATTTCTTATTCCTGGAATTCCAAAGAGTTTAAGTCTGCTTTCACCATTGATTCAAACCTTACTTAAGTAACTTCTTTGAAATTTGGCCAAAAGAATGCTGGCTCTTTACCTTGCAACAAATGGAGAACTTTCGGGTCAAAGTTAACAGCAAAAATTTATGCAAGACTTATTTTACATGCACCTGTGCAATAATCTGATATGTGTGAAACCTGATGGTTTCAACTGTGTTCGTATTCATGTATTTCATGGAAATTAGGCAGCAATTTATAGAGGAGACACATTAAACCCATGTATTTTGTTTCTGACTTCTCAACCTATCATATTCTTTTGTAAAGGTGTAATGAAAATGTTATTCTTTACTCTCAGCAGTATGATACCAGATATTTGAATGTGCACACTTGATAGTAAGGATTTTAGAAGGGATTAGTGTTTCCTTACTCTTTACCTGTTTAGACAGTCTGTCTTCCTCTTCAATGTACTTCGGTTCTTTGGGCATTAAGGTTCGTATGCTGGCTTTCACCTATGCATTAAAATGGGTGTCAGTATTTCAAGTTTACTTTCTCTAATAATTACCTCACTAGTAACACAGGCTTCAATTCACAAAATTTACCAAGTTTCAAAGCCACGGCTGCCAAGCTCAGCACTCATAAGCACACAGAGAGACAAAAGTTGCTGCTCTGTACATTAGCGGCAATAGCAGCAGCAGCAGCAGCAGCAGCAACAAAAAGAGTGGGTGTGCCAAGCAGTGGCAGAAGAGTATTCTGTAGTATAAATCAAGGCTTAGAGAAAATGAGGAATGACAGAAATTCTCTACAAATCAGGAACAAAAGCTTTCATGAAACTGAACTCTTTAGCAGTACAAAAAAACCCAAAGTTAAGACTTACAGCATTAAAAATCACATCTATTTCAAGATAGATGACCCCCTTTGTTGGCCCTGTCAGCTGCTTGTTTTTCAAGACGTAGGCTTTCTGTTCACCATTTTGAATCTGCAGGAAAAGGACATGACAGCCGTCTGTCTTGTGGTCTCCGCTGAATACACCCCCCCGGTGACCCCTGACCCCCAGCTGCTGAAACTGACAGAGAACCCAAAACAACTGTGGCAAGTCTGACAAGTACCTGTTCATTACCAGGACCGAGTCTGTCAGGAAAAATTAACTATCATGGGATTCAACATGGCCGTGAATAGAGTATGTTAAAATTTTAGTGTTATTACAGACCTTGGTTGAGAAATGACAGACTCAGAGCTGCACATTTTTTCCTTTTTTTTTTTTTTTTTCCTCTCTTTCCCCGCTTTAGCGGGGGAAATTCAGAGCAGTATGTCAGGTGAATGAAGCTTACAGACAGCAATGGTATAGCAACTTTGCCTAGAAAGTCAGCACTTCGATCGCGGTCTTCGTCGTAAACTGTCACTTCAAGCACCGAGTGGATGTCCTTTATATTGCTACAAAGGGAGAAGCACACACAGAAGAAAGAAGTCACTCCTCCACCGGGTACCAAGGACAAAACTGTGAAAGGTTAGCACAGATATCCGTCTATTTTTCCAAGCCATGGAGGAGAACTGAGCTCAAGGAAATGAGACATTTCTGCATATAACCAAAATGCTTCCTAAGGGCTGCAATGATTACTCCGTCTCTCTCTGCAAGGCTTTTTATAACCCAAATAATTTCTAAGGGCTGCAGTTACCACTCTTTCTCTCTCTCTGCAAGATTTTTCCAGCAGAAGTTTTCCAAAGGATGGTGCCTTAAATCTCCTGGGGTTTGCACTGCATGACCTGTACGGAGCAGCACTGGGGGATTTACAGCCACCAGCACAAGGATAGAGAGCTTTCAAAAGCTACTCTTAAACACCACTACCCTTGTGGCAATTCTTACTGCAAGTACAGTGAAACCTGTAGGTTTGTAAATGGAAACAACTACAAGCTACAAGAGCTATCGTTGCACTAAGAACAAGTTCTTTGTTTCTGAAATCCTCATTTAATTACAAATATACAACAAATTACAGCGAATAACAAAAATATGGAACAATGCATCTCTGAGGTACAACTGAGGAAAAAAGACTGCAAGCTATTTAACACTCCATTGCCATACATGGGAAATGTCACTGTACATTGTAAGCTTTTGGGTGAAAAATTCATATTCCTTACTTGAATAAAAAAATTATTTGAGAGAACTCATCTTTGATTGAATGGCTGTTCCAGAAAATACAAGCAAAGCAGTTCAGTAAAATATACCCCTCCAGATGAGGGATTGCTAGCCCAAAAATTAATCAAGAAATCTGAGGATAAATGCAAAGATACATAGAAGGAAGGCCTTGAAAGCATTTAAAGGTTTTCTATTGTATTCTGATTAGTCTTTTGTTCTCTACAAATCCAGGCAATTTCTTGTACAGAGAACACTGTCAAGACATAGAGGATGATTAGTTATTGGTTCTATTGGTAAATAATTTAAAAATATCAATGAACAATATAGCATGGTTTTACAGATACAGAAATGAAGCTGTTGAGAAGTACAACTACTGTGAGATTTTTTTTCTTCTATTCTGAATTAATTTCTGAGACCTCAATGCAGGTCAAGAAAACCTGTGGGTGCTAAATATATGAACGACAAATGCAGAGGGGAAAACACAAGTTAAAATCATACCAAGTTGTGCAATTAAGGGCAAAATATAGCATTTTCATGTACAAAAAAGTGAAGTAAGTGTACACAAAACTAAAGTTTCTACCGTTTTTGTAGAGGATTGTTACTGATTTCAGCAGCAGAGACCTGCAATGATCAGTTTTTCTACTCATTGGTATCACATTACAGTCAGATAGAGAGAGGGGAGGGAAAAAAAGGCAATTGAGCAAGGCAAACAACAAGGACATTTTGTCTGTGGAAAACTTTTTTTCTATTTTGTCAAAGCCTTTACTGTCTTCAAAATAACACAGGGATAAAAAAACTAATCACATCACTTCTCAATAAATTGTTTGAGACTGCATTTTACCCAACAGCTGGATTGTACTTTGGCCATACTATGATCATTTAGTATGATACTACATGGTATTGTGAGAAGTGCAGCTGGTAAATGAAAACAAGAAATGGGAAGCAATTCATCATAATTCAGAAAAATATAAATGCATGTAGAATTTGTAACTTTGTGTAGTTATTTCGTATTTTTTACACTTAACAACCACATTTTAATGAAGGTCATATTCACAATACATTTTTTCCCCCACACAAAACTTCAGGGACAAATCCATCACACTGGATTTGACCCTTGAAACTCTTGCTGAACCTAGGAGGAATCTGGTACTCATACCTGGTTTCCAAGAAACATACCTGGCATTTAAAAAATTTAAAATGATATCATTTCCCTGATTTTTTTCATGTTTTCAATCCTCAAAATATATTTGGATTAGTTAAGCAATATCAGTATGTCATCACTATTCTTTTTTAGAACTATCAGTGAGTATTTTTGTTCCCTCTCCAACACCCTCACCTCCAAAAAGCTACCCAAAACCCACTGCCCATCCATTCCCCCCACCTAAATCCAAACACCTACAATGTGAAGATTTTGTTCCATTCTGGATTGAGGTTCTTGTAGACAGTATGTGTCAGCAGTCTGTCATTGTTCAATTCAACTACACAAAATGGGTCACTTTTACCTGTAAGATAAAATTTTGAACAAATTTTATAAACTAAGAAAACACATGATGAGCAAGTTTTAAATAAAAACAAGTTTTGGGGGGTTTTTCTCATTTTCTGTGCTTCACTGTAATGGTCTGAACTATATTCAAGATATTCATAGCACACTACTCATCTCCATAATCTATTAACATTCTTTGCTAAAAGAACAATTATTTTGCCTTAAAAAAAGGTGGAAGAGGGGGCAAAAAATTGCCATATAGACTATTCTGATGAAATACAGCATGCTCCTAAAAGTTGCCAAGCACCCTTGTGAGACAGCTAAGAGAATTTTACTTCAATGGTACCAATTCTCCATTCACTTTAAAGACAACACAATGGGAGTATTTTGATATGAAGGAAATGTATGATTCTGTATTATTTGTTACAACATAGTACCTATGAAAATTATCCAAAGACTATTATGCTGTATTATGTTTCACACTGCACAAATCGTCTCCCCAAAATCAAAGAATCTTAAAGACAGCCTCATATAAAAGCCTAATACAAGACAAAGTGGGGAAGTACAATTAAAGAATGAGATGTTATGGGCTGGAATGACAGACTGTAGTCTCAGCACAACAGAAAGGCAAACGTGGTTGATATTTTATTATACATTAAAGCTCAAAAAAGTAGTTTTGGATATATTTACAAAGAGGACTCTTAGCATGAAAGCCACCAAAGGAAAAGTATGAAGCTGCTGCTTTGAAAATGCATAATGTAGATAATTGTGTGCAAGGAGAATAATGGAAATGGATATGGAGGTCTAATTTTTTTTTCCTTTAAAGAAAAGTAACTGGCAAAGTGTCTATGCAAGTGTGTATGTGTCTATGTCCTCATATTTAAAATAGGTAGCTTACAGCAAAAGACTGCAGGCAAGCAGTGCTTAGGTACTAAGGAAAGCGCAAGAAAAAACTATCACAACTGCAAGTTTAGGGGTAGAACATGAAACTGACACTAAACCTTTTAAGGTTTGATTTTGGAAAGATGTTGTGGTTTAAGCCCACCACAATGTTGTCCTGCTCCCCTCTTCCTCAACCCCTCTTTCAGATGAGAGAAACTAAAGGCAGAAATTATGGGTTGAAGTGACAACTTACTGGAAACAGCAATGAGATAAAAGAGCCAACAGTAACAGGGTACAAGAGAGGGTGATTACATGCAAAATGCTCACTGATTCTAACACTCTGCCTCCACAGATGGTGCCACCCCACCACTCCCTCCACCATGTTTTTTCCTACAAGCCTGAGACGATGAAAGATAATGGCATACAAACTTTCCCCACCTGCACTTTTTCTCCCCAGGATCAAGACAATGAAAAAACCCACAACATTAGACAAATTCTCCAGTCAGAACCAGCACTCCACTTGCCACACACTCTCCCAGAAAGGGAGAAAATAGCTGCTGAACCTCTGCACTACCCCCGTTTTCCTCCACCAGAAGTTATGACCTCTTCATCTTGGACCTGAGGCTCCCTGACTTCCACACACCAGTGATGATTTGAGTGTACAGAACAACAGCCTAGACAGGCCCACATGGCTCCAGGCTCTGCCCTTGCACATCCTTGGTCAAACTAGGACAAAAGGATAAGAAGAAAAGTAGACACCTGAATCTAATGCTTAAGAACAGCTTGGCTGGCTGAAAAAGGAGTGCTCTAAAGTGAGAGAAAGAAAAAGGTGGCAGGATTGGTATCTTCAGCATTTCAGGGCAATTCTGAAATTTCCTAGAAGGTTGAGGAGGGGTAGTGAGGTAGACCCAAGGAAGGGCTATGATGGAAAGAACACCAATGAAAACATGAGTGCCATGGTGGTAAGACCTCTTTCCATAATAAAGAGGCAATAAAGGGAAGAAATCACATTGTGGACTAAACTATTTAACACATACTTCAAATTATGTCAGTAATGACAACTGCTACAAATGCTGTCCAAAACAGAGGCATGTTATCCTGCTTTTACATTTTTATCTTCTACATCAGCTGAAGGGAATAACCTTTGCCTTTGGCAGAGTACAAGTGTATACATTATTCTCATGTAAGTAGAAAGCTGAACAACAAATTGCAACTTCCTGGACCCAGGGGAACTTTGTCTGATGTAAAAGAACAATTGAGTTGTGTAGTACCTCATGGCTTGCTCTTTTCTCCAGACTTTGTTTGGGCAGTAAACTGTTCAAAATATGTTGAATGTTGGTGTTGGCCTTCCACAATTAAATCTAGCATACTAAGCAACTATGTTTCTCAATTTCTTTAAAAACTCTGTATTATTTTTTTCATGCATTATTAGAAACTATAAACTGAGCAGCTAAAGTAGCTATGTTAGTGGGCCTACCTTAATGATATTAGGGAAGCACATAATTTTTTTCATACCTTAGAGAAATTACAATGAAATCAATACTTAAGACAAAGTTGTCCAGAGACCACATCTCCCAAACTACAATATTGATTTTGACTACACCAAGGGTTGATGTGCGTATTATTAACTTTAACAGTAAAGAATAATTATTTTAAAGACATTGTGAATTACAGTTAACAGATGTTTACCTTCTCTATCATATACTCCTGAACGTTTCCCATTATCTTGAAAAATTATACAATTCATTAGTCAGCAGAAATGGATCTACCACACATCTCAAGGTTCTACTTCACAAGGCTAGAAGGTGATAGGAAATCCAAACCATTTATATTATTTGAGTTCTTTAGCTTTCAGTGTTTGAAAAAGAAACACTCAGAAGATAGTTAAAATAACAAGGCAGCACTGGCACAGCAGGCAGACTACTATATCTCATTTTTTAAAGTATTATCAATCAGATTTACATATAGTGGTACAATGTGGGTTGAGATAATTGAACATATACAGACACGGTAAATTGCATTGCAGCATATACAGGGCATCTTCTATAAACAAAGAGAGGGTATTTACTACATTTATTTATGTTCTGTACCTCTTGGCATGCACTTTTTCAATGACTATTCTTACAGATTTACATGGATGTCAATCAATAATATGTAATATTAATTACAGAACTCCTCAATCAACCAAAGACAAGTGGTTTTCAGAAATGAAATAATCCCTTACTTACAGTCAACATTTCACGCCTCCTCCCTCCTATCGTTTGAAAATACTACAAGAACAAATTTGAACAGAGGCACTATCATGACATGGTTCAAGGGAAGGTTCAAATGCCATGGCTGATAAAGAGAAGTTTCCCACCTTTGAACATCTCTGCTAAGGAATGTTGGTTTTATCTGGTTTATTTGGTTAAAAAGTTCCCATATGCACCTTCACCATTGCTCATGGGCACTTCTTCCATATGCTGAAATAACTCACAACCAAGCTGGGCCTCTGAAAGGCGCCACTCATTGCTGACATGCTCAGCATAAGGTATGTGCAAACATTATTAAGATACTAACCCAAATAATGAATGTGATCCAGAATGACAAAGACAGAGCAATGCATGAAGACTTGGTGAAACTTGTATCTACCTGTCATCTTCCAGGTTTTCATTATTAGAAAGAGTAACTGAAATCTTAATTCTCACTGACAGCCTTGGCAACCTGCTGCATTTCAAGAGTATTCAAAATAATGTGATGGTTCCTAATGAAAGCCTTAAGAGATCACTGAAATAGTAAAAATGTCCTTAGGTCTCTTTGGTCTCTAGGAGGACCCAAAAGACCCAACAACACTATATTATTCAAAACCAGTACCTTAAGCACACTCTAACAAAGGCAGTGGCAGCCTCAGAAAAGTTCTGCCAGTTAATGTGATCAGCTATTTCAAACAAGAGATACAAAAATGGTTTTCTTCATTTTTTAAGAATAGAACCACACATGTTCAGAAGAATATGTGGTCTCCCTCTAGCCTTTCTAAAAGTATACTTAAAAACCTCTGATTAGTCTGCCAATGCTCAGTTATATCATTCCATAGTCACAACAACATCTTTCACTATAAACTAAACCACAACTGTCGTATATAACAGTAAGTAACCTTTCATACATCAATAAATTCTACCAAACCCTCTGTATCTACTGAGGATCTTCCAACTAGCAATCCCTGCTCTGTGCTTTTTGTAGGCCTCTAGCTATTGTTCTAGTGACTTTAGAGACACATTGATTAGGCAGACATCCACAACAAACTTCTCAATACATTCCTAAGCATTGGGAATGGTCAGTGCTGCACAAGGATAAGATGACTGCCACCTGCCTAAGGCACACATTAAAAGCATGCTCCACGCAGAACCAAAATGAACACTGAAAATTTTGAGTTCCCCATGACCACAGTGGGGCTAACTGCTATCACACCTTACCACTGATAGGAGAATTCATGATAAAAGTAGACATTGAACAAAGTACACCTTCCAACTTACTAAAATCAAACTTGCAGAAAACCTCAATACAAAGTCAATAATTTATCCATTCTTTTGCTGTAATGTCTCGTGCTTTTTGGTCTCTACTTGTACAGTCCTAAGGGCTCCTGAAATTATAGAAATAAACTGCTAATTTACATAACATGCATAATTGGAAGGAAAAGCAACTTCTCTTTTGACAGATCTCCCTCATCCATTTTCCCACTTTAAGTGTTACAGAACTAGACTATCTGAGAATGAACTCTAGGAGTTCTACTGAGTAACGTATGCCACCACTGAAAAAAATCCTAAAGAGCTACATTTTTCTCCTGCAAGAAAATACAAAATGAACTTTTTCATGATGGAAAAGAGACCTAAATAGTGATTGATAGAAGCAACCTTTAACTGCTTCTCAAAATATTTAGAAAATAAAAACAACAAAGTGTCAATCTCTACACAATTTCAGCTTCTCAATTTTCTTCCCCAGTAACCACAGCACCACACAGCCTGTGTGTACAAAAGTGGAAAAGTTTGGGAAAGCCCATTCCATCAGTTCAAACACCACGGGACTTTCATCTAGCTTTGTGCTGGTACTCACAAGCAAGCACCAAACATGTTGGTGACTTGTGAACCCCTTGTATCATCATGGTCACGGGCTGGCAGGCTAGTCTCACACACCACTGCAGCCCATCCTCCAGGCTGCAGGCCAGCTGAACTGTCCAGCCTAGGGGGCAGCTAGAACAACAAAACATTGGCTGTCATCTGTAATTCAACTACAAAAGTACTACATTTTCACAAGAGATGGTAAAGACAAGTACCAGTCCAGATGCAAGGATCTTTTATTTGCCTAATTAAGAACTTTACCCGAGTGTTAGAGCTGCCAAGCTGCAATATGACGTGATTTACATTTCTCAGCAATTTATACAGGACTTCCTTCAATGGTCCCCAAGGTGAAAATCATCCAGTAGAAATTTTTGATTCTTATCAAACTGTTTTCCAGCCAAAACTAATTTTGGAACACAGCAGCTCTTTCAAAGAGAGACTTCAATTGAATATAACTGCACTTTCACACTCACTTCCTAGTTACACTTGTATACAAAGCAGAATTTTCTTTAATGAAAAGCTGTCAAATCCTAAATTTGAACAACTTGCTTGTCATGTTTTGTGCAAGTTCAACTGTGATTTTTTTTAATATAGAACTCTATTAAATACATGGATTTGTCTCCAGGAAACTGTATGCCATCTGCTTATTATCCAGTTAATATTGTAAAACAGGAGACTTTACTAAACAAAAAACATGAAATGTCTATATTTTATGCAGTAGGAAAATTCTCTGCTTTAGAAAGGAAGAAAACAGTTGTGTATAGTAATAGACACCATGCTTCTCTATTGTCAGTCACTAAATTCCAGCCTGTAGGAATGAAAACGAAAAAATCATGAAGACCATCAGTCACTGTAGAAAGGATCTTACTCTCTTAATTAAGGCTGCCATGGGCTCTTCCTAGGAATTACTATTGATATAATTGCTCTTCAGAGTATGTTCAAGCAAGAGAGCACATGGCAGATCTACCTGTCCTCTGAAAAACTTACTGCACTTCTGAAGTATTAACTCACGAGGGACAGCAGATAGCATTGGGTTAGGTATCCACTAGTCCTTCAGAGATACTTCTACCATGGCTATGGAAAACATGCATTGCTTCAGCATAACTCCAGGGAAAGAAATAATTTCATAATTATGCCATTTCACAGTCCATAAAGTGACAAAAACTGATAAAAAGTCAATTTCAGGATTAGCTGGATTATGACTAAATTTTCATAAAATCACGAGCCTTATTCTAAACTAAGTATTATTATGAATATTTTGAATTTTTATATTATTGACATTACATTACCAAACTAAACTCAAAATGCTTTGGACAGTTTAAAAACTTAATAAGGAATTTCAATTCCATTTTTAGATTTAAAAGTCAAGTTCTCAAACCATAATTTCACCAAGTTCAACCAACTTTAGCATGGTTATATCAAACAAAGCCAAAATATTGTTTGAATATTTCATAGGCTATTATGATTCTCTCCTACCTCTGGCCATGCCTATCCATTACGGACCTAAGTCCCACAGCAAAAAAGGCCTTTATTTTTTAGAAGACAAGACAGCCAGTTCATGACTCTGGGGGGCAGTGCCACTCATGCAGACACTAATGTCACTAATGTTGTTCCAAGCTCCCTGCCAGCCAGCTGCTTGCAGCAGAACAGTCAGTCTGACCTTTGGCCAGGAGGAGGAATGGCTCAATAGCATGAGAAGCTGCCTTATCTAATGGATTAAGTACAGAACCCAAGCGAAATGCCACCTTTGACAAGGACTTGCTCTGTTGGCCTTAGCTGAGTCAGTTAACCTTTCTTAGTTTTCCATCTTTAAAATGGGAATTATAATACTACTCTATCCGTGCTGATACAAACATGTTGCAACAGACTGACACCATGAATGCTTGAGGTATCTTACCAGGCAAGTCAGAGTAATGCCATAATCAAGTTAAACAGAATACTTAAAAAAATAATCACAAGTTATCCTTTCATTGTATGTATAATTATAATTATAAATGTTATGGTTAACAAAAAATATCTTTTAATAAACTATCTTTCAAAAATAACTTTTAAATCCTGTTTTTTCCCTTACTATGCTAGAACTGTTACTTAAAACCCAGTACCTCTGCTGTACATGACATTGGACCAAAGTCTTCAGGTGATCTGATAGGACCTGATGAAATACTTTATCTACCACTGAATTCTGCCCATCTGCTAGATTTTTGTACTTTGTGGAGATAGTTCAAGTGTATATTGAAATCTGTTTGCACTAATTGACTGCGCAAATTACTTTTGGAACTGAATTTCCAAAGGGCCTCTGCATTTATTCCTTCAATTTTACATGCACGGGCTTCCATACCTTTGTGAATTTAATGTTTGTGTTCATCACTCTGACATTTCTTAGCATTTGAAGAACCATTTCAAAGAACATTTTTACACATGTGATGTTAGAACAGTTTAGCAGGACAGATTTTAGAAAAGACATTTACATTCAACCCAATTAGCCATCTTGGTGTCTTCATCCTACTTTCAAGTACTATAATCAAAATTTTAACATGGAATTTTCTCAGAAGAGAGGCTGAATTCCAGATATAAAACTCGGAAGAAAAAAAAAGGAAGAAAACAAAAATCTGACTCATTTTCTGTGCTTAGTTTCTCTTCATTAGAGGACGAAAAGCCTGAAAAGCTTTTGAAAACAAACCTAAATATCACTGAGCTCTTCAGTAAAATCTCTCTGATACATAAGGTTCTGAAATCACTCAGAAAAAACACAGACAATTGATTAATAATGAGGACAGAAATACAAATAAATTTACTTCTAATGAAGACTGAAGACACAGTAATCAAAGTGTTAAAAATTCATTTCATGCACATTTCATTTGCCTCTTAGCTGATATTTATCACATAATTCTGTGAGAAAGTGGAGGCCTAAGATGCTCCAGATAAATGTCTCAATTAATTGTACAGAGATAGCCCTCTTTGAGCTGAACCAGAGCTGTGAGCTCTTTATTAAAAGCACTATTCTGTAGCCTGTAACCTTGTTCCTTGACTCCTCTCTAGTTTCCAATTTAAACAAGTCCCCATGCGGCCCACTCTAAAGGGCTTTGTCTCCCTGTCATTGTTATGAGAGCCAAGGCATCCTGGAAGTGTGAAATCGGACCTCATGAGCTTAACGGTTCCCTGGGGAACACAAGACCTCGCAGAAGGTCAAAGTCATGGGCTGGACCATCTGAAAGCGTCTGATCACTGGTCTGTGACACAGCAAGAAAGGTGGGGGGAGGGGGAGAAGGGAGCCAGGGGGCTAGAATTGAACACATCTTAATTAAAGCCCAAAGACTACCAAACAATCTATTTTCTAGTCAGGCCATCTTATAGAGTTTGAGTTTTGCTCTGCTAGTGAATCTGAGTTGCTAACTATTATTCCTTAAAAGCACAGCACTTTTGCTGAAATCGATCAAACCTGTGGCACACCTTTTCCCACTTTGCTTACTTTTTATCAGTAATAAGGCAGAGATTTTGAATTTTATTTCATGACACAAGGGAAAGGAGCAATGCATCTGCCCCAGTAAAAGAGGTTGCAGACACTGTCTTGCAAAGCCAGCAGCCTTGCACAGCCACCCAACTATCAGCTGACTATGCTGCAGAAGGAATAGATATATCCACCTATTGCCTAAACCTAAACTATGTCACAGTGAGGGGCTTATTATTTTACTACCTGTAATTTATATGGGTTAGGTGAAACCCATATGCATTACATCAGAAGCCAACTGTCACGATGAGTCCATTATACTTTAGGTTTTACTGAACCACCAGAAAATCTTTTCATATCAAAAGACGTCACTGTAGGCACAGCACCTATCCTGCCAGGGCTCTACAAGCAGCCAAATCCTTGAGAAAGTCTGCCAGAGATACCATGAGCAAGCAAAGATTTAGGGAAACAGGAATATAACTCTTTCTAACTCAGGATTTAGGGAGAAAAAAGCCACGCACTGAATAGCTAAAACACAATGGAAGAGTGAATTCAAAGTTTCTTCTCAGACAGACAAGGAAAAAATAAACTTCATTCTGAACATCTTCCCATTCATTAGATTAGATTTGCAAAGAATTTATACTATATAATACATAATTTCCAGAAAGGTGTATTTGCCGTGACCACAGTTTCCAACAGAACATAATTTTGCATTGGTGGAATCCCTAAAATTGTGTATTGATTATGAAACTACACTTTTTTTCTGGGGGAAACAGCATAAGAGATGTAATGATTTTCCCAAAGGCCCTGGTCCTGAAAGATACCCTATTTTTCAGCTCTCCCAAAAAACAAGTTAAGCTTTCAAGCACTGGTGGGGAGACTCTCAACCCCTCAGTGGTTCTTCCTCTCCTAGATCTCCTGGCAAGTGGGTTGCATGAAACGTCTGACTGTACTTTTCTGGGGTATTTTTAATAAAGTTATGGCCTTTTCCAACAGTACAGCATTTCAAGACTGGTAATGTCTGCTTGCTCCCCTGCCTACAACTTAACTGAAATTTTAGCTCATTGTGGCACATTATTCAGTGCATGTATACGTGAGGGGGGTTGTAAGCTGAGACCCAAACCACCACCCTTAATCACTCTCTTTTTAAAAAAAGTCTGTACTAACCTCAAGGATTCGAAGCACACTGTCCAACATAAGGCTTTTGAAAGTGGAGAAAAGTAACTGCCCTTGGCTATCAACAGTTTATTAGGGGCTTAAATAAAGTGACCTGCAGTAGTAGCATTCTGCTGAGGGAGGGCTGTAAGCTTTCTTAGGAAAGAATTGAGGGTTTCATTGAAAATTAATTTGTGCTTTTTACGCATTGATTCAACAGAAGTCTCAACCACTCTTTATTCACACAGAGTTAGTACAGTATTACAATGCTGCTCAATGTATGGTACAAAGGAAAAATTTCACGTTTTGAAAGGGGGAAAAATCCCTTGCAATGATAGTAGGATTGATGACTACTTAAAAGATTACAGAAATCTTTTTCCCTCTGTGCTTCTGTTTAATGATGGAATATTAAGGATTTAAAAAATCTGCTCAAACTAATAAATTTTGATTTATTCCTTCACATGAAAAGATTCCTGGAAGTGAAATAGGATATGTTTAGCAGACATGAAACAGAGCAAAACTCACAGATATTATACAGTTGTTTGGCTACTTTTCAGATTCAGGGGCAAAAGAATAACTCTGAAAAGACAATACAGTAAGATGAGCAAAGTGGTCCTTAACTTTTACTTACAGAAACGATCCTTAGTGGTGTAAGGAACACCACCAATGACAGCACTCTCCACACTAATTACTTAGCTGAATAAAGGTGGGTGAAGTATTCACAGAAGTTTTGCAAACATAATTTATTGACAATCACCAAACACCTACTTTATTTCTCACTATTATTATTCAAAGTTTTATTTTAAATGAATGACCTGTAAATAGCTGCAAGTTACTAAAAATAGCTATAAACTACAACAGCAGATAATAAAACCACTTCAGTCTCTTTTCAAAATACCTGGTTTGTTTTGTCCAGAATAAAGAAAATTTCTGTCATGTCTGGAATGTGCAGCCATTTTACAAATATCCATCTGCCATATAAATGCTTTGTCTTACAAACAAGGGAAGATACTGAGTATTCCTCTCCATCTTCCTGTCTGTCACCCTAAACATAATGTCTGAAAAATTTTGGTAGCTCTATACATCTTTAACTGAATCAAATATTTTTCAAAAAAAATTGTTCAACCAGCACAAATAACATGTTGATTTGGAAAAGTCAAAGACTGAATGAGGTCAGGGACTGAATTATCCCATTTGCCCCGGAATAACTTAATCTCTCTCTCTGTTCTGACAACATTGGATTATAAGGTCAAATCAGACGGAGGGATCTTTAGAAGCATTTCTACAAGCTCACCAAAAATAGAATCTGTTATTTTGTGTGCCACAAACTGGATGATCAATTTCAGCAATAAAGTGATTGCATTAGTACTTTGTCTGAAATACTAGTAGTCATGTTAATTATCACAAAATTACTAAAAATTGAGTAAGTTGCTCTATATCTGCTCCTTTAACATTTATTGTTCTTTCCTTTAACATTTTTCCCAATTGTAAAATTTTCATTATTATTTTAAAGCAGAGACAGCTGTTTTCTGACATGGATGCAGCTTATTTTGCTCCATTCAACTCATGTGGTATTAAGATGATTGTACTCAGAGGAGATAACTTGGACGTTTCTGGAGAAATATAGTCAGTTTGGCTGAAATACTTTTTCTTTGTTTTGCAAAGCAACACGTCAACCATTCAACTGGAGAACATGATATAGAAAATTAAAAAATAAAATAAATCTTATTTCCCTTATCTTAAAAAGATAAGCAATAGCTGCAGCAAGCTGCATTCAGTTGAAATGTCAGAAACCAACAGCAGCCTTGCTAAATATCTGACAGATATCAAGTGTTACTTTTGGCAACAACTTCAAAGTAGTATCTAAGTCAGGAACCTATTATTTGCCTTGTCCCTTGGAATTTAATGTTGGTAATTTTGTATTGTTTCACCTACCAAAATAAAAGAAGTTTCTTCTATGTAATTTTTATAGGATGTCTGATGGAGAAAAATGTATATTTCACCTTTATCAGAAATAACCTACACCAGGCTCTGCTAGCATTAGAATGACTTTCTGCCTTCCTTACAAAATTTTCATTTGTGTTTAGATTTTTTTGTTGATGAGCAGAAGGTGAAAGTGCACAAACAGAACATAACCTGTAGATGAAGTTGTTTTAAGCATTTTTTCCCAGTACTAAAAGCACCAAATCTTACTACGGTATTCAGTGTCACAGAAACTAAATGAATCCTTGCCTGTGACATCAGCTGCCATCAATGCTTCTGCTCTGATGACCTTCACCTGAAGAAATCCCACGTCACTGATATTGTGGAACATCATCATTGGACTCTAAAAAATAATAAAAAGAAAAATCATTCTAGACTACAAAAGAGACAAATCAAAAGCAATATTAATACTCTCCTCTCTAGCCCAGATGTAGGTTACTGTAATTCTGTCTGCATACTCAGACTTTTAAATATTATTTCCTGAAGAATGTGCAGTTGTTTGCCTTTCTTCCTGTATTTTGCAACTTTACCTTATCAATGAAAATTAAAAAGGAAAAACTAGAATATGATTGATTAAATGTAACACAAATTCTAGTAAATTAATCTGCTAATCCTATGGAAATAACTGTACTTCAAAATTTGAAATAATAGCAGTATAATAATGAATTAACACAGAAAATAAAACAATTCCTCTCCCTGGTTTATTTTGGACGATTTTTGTTCACATTTTCCCTCTGATGGTTCCAATATTATCTTGAGCAGTGACCTGGGGCCAATATAGATTTTTGTAGTTGACATGCAAGCTTGCATGTAACATATACACCTATATAAGCTTGTGAAAATATCAGAAAAAGCAATCAGAAGAAGATAACAACTACTTAATAACTTCCATAATAATCATATGCAGAAATGATAAAAATAGAATTAAATATGTTTCAAATTCCATGGCAGAAATCTCATACCATATGTCATTATAATTTTTAGCATCAATTTCTTCAATATCTACATGTATAAAGAAGAGGAAGAAAAAAGAGTTCACTACACTCACACTTGCATTTATTCATCCACCACAGATTTAGAAAGCTTATTAAAAATCATGTTCCACTGCTGCTCCTTTTTCAAGCAACTAAAACTAACAAACTGGAGTATCTCACTAATTAGGTGTGACATGCTATAATTCTCAAACTATAGCTTTTAGTATATTTAAAAATTGCAGAGTTTTCAATGATAAAACATTGAATGCTACTTTGACTCTGGAATCAAATAATAACTAGCCTAGCTTTATTGTTCAGTTCTTAAATAATCATGGGGAGGAACTTTAGGAGAGTAAACTAAAATTAGATTTACGAATCTATATATGTAGTCGCATTTTTGGTTGGTTTTGCAAATTTTGTTCATAAATAATAGCCCATACCTTTATTTTGAAATATTTTAAAATCTGGGCTAATGTATTTAATGCCTGGAGTATTCAGTGGTGAATACAGTGGTGAAAAGTGGTGAAACTTTTTCTAATGCCTATGAAAATGTCCAGATTTCTACAAAAAACAAGCATCAGGAAAAACAAAAAGTCCTTAATTTATTACAAAAGCAAAATTTACTGTTATGGAAAACGAGAATAAATTGCATCACTGAATCTAAAAATCATAGATATTGTTTAAATGAAATATTAAATGTCATCTTGCAAAAAGAGTATACTTTTGCACAGAAAATTTATCCATTAAGGTGTTAGGCATATAATATACAGTCTTGTCTTTCTATTCATAAGACAATTCTAACAGTTAAATCACACTGATGCTAATTTCACAAACTCCAGCTGACCATCTACTGTTTACAGTGAGGGTTTGACCTTGCTACACTGAACTTAAAAATACAGTCAAGTGTAGTAGCTCATATGTTACATACATGCATCACGTTATAACAGGGTAACAGTGAACAAATTTTTAAGAATTATAAGATAATCATCATAAATATGACTTCAAAATACTGATGGTCAGCTTTAATCAGCACACACTCAGCCCCTTGTTTACATGCTTACAGGCTGAGGGTAGCAGAGATCGTATTACAGATAACACTGGTATGATTCAAAAGTGTCTTGACACTCCTCATTTATTACAATGATGATCAATCAGGGTTTGGAAGCTTCTTATCAGAACTGGTATCAGAACAGAGATAATTCTGCTGTAATACTCATGATGAAAATGACAAGGCTTACAAAAACGTTTACACATTCTAATCAAGTTTCCCAGCAACCAAAACAAACACCAAGCTGTAGAAATAAAGCAAAAAACAAATACAAAGCAAGACCAGCGACGGCACCCAATTCCAATGATGCCATACAGTCCCCCTTTTCCAAATTTCATCATAGTTATCTCACTCTTCATAAGGGTGACAGTGCTATACTTCACTTTTCCACCTTTGTTAGAATCCCACAGAATTTTTGAACT
Source organism: Cisticola juncidis (assembly GCA_013400215.1). Classification (NCBI taxonomy): domain Eukaryota; kingdom Metazoa; phylum Chordata; class Aves; order Passeriformes; family Cisticolidae; genus Cisticola; species Cisticola juncidis. Next base: position 350,383 of record VXBR01006548.1, read on the forward strand.
TCTTTTTCCAGAAAGTAGCTGGATTAAACTCATTTACTGCCCATACTGACTGGGGTGACTGATGAACGTGAATACAATGCCACAACAGAGGCTCTTGGAGAAGCAAATTACTTTAACACATTACTTTAAATATATAACTTTAAGTAATGATTTATCAGACGATATTCTGGCTTCTTATTTATGATTATTGTTGAAGGTATCAAAAATCCACATATTTTCTGAAGCCTAGAATTTCCATGGCAGAAGAATCTGTGATTTGCATGGAATCTTTTCAGCCCTCAATAGATGGGAAAAGATTGAAATGCTCTGGAGATGAGTCTTCTTTATTTTTTTAATGAAAGGCTGTATAATATATTTTCTGTATGGCTGCAGCAGCTGTCAGGAAGAGCATCTCAGTTCAGCTCTATTATGGGAGAAGCAATACCCCATCCCATGGCATTGAGATACACTGAGGGGCTAGTACTGATTGACAGCTTGTCACCATGACGTCTTATTCCATCTCTGTTATGGAGAAAATTAATGTCACACCACCAGCCTTATGACTCGCTGTCATCTTAGAACTGCTCACCTTTTATCAATGCTCTAAATAACATTTCAAGCCCATCGTCTCACAGTGGACAATCTGGTCAAGGGACATTAAATCGGATGACTGTGAAATGTCATAATAAAAATGGAATGCTAACAACTTCTCTAAACTAGCTCCTCTGGTTTTTAAACTGTGACAAGGGGGACCATGAGTTCAGCACACCAGTTCTGAAAAGGTCATACAATCTCTCTTGGTCTGTACCCATTAATGTGCCCCCCTCCTCACCCCAAAAGGAATTAATCTTTTCAGACAATTGTGGTAAAATAATGGTTCAAACAGTAATGCCTGTTTAATTTGTAAGGCTCTGATGTCCAGCTACAAATGGTTAAGTGACAGTAATAGAGTCATTTTCTAAGGCTATTTGATCTGATGGCAAGATCAGCTCATTAACTGTTTTTGGCTGTAGAAAGGGTGCAAAAATACATTTCTCAAATGGAAGCTAGATGTTTTTAAGAGGAAATAAACCCAAAAATACAACCACTCAACAGGGAACTCTACATCTTGCTAATTGAACATGTCTTTGTATTAGTTCTGAAGTGCAGATATTCATATCTGCATACCAAAGTCAAATTGAACATCGGTGAAAATAAACCACTTGAATTAAGTTAATCCTGGAAATTTCTTTCTTCTGCTGGTAATTTTAATAAAACCAGTAAAATTCATCCACAAATGCCATAGTTTTCAATATGAACATCTTCCTAAAATTTAAATTTTTTTGAAATGCATACACCAATGTAAATATATGAACAGACACATATCCTTGTGTTTGCAAGAAACAGGAATAAACCAGATCAATCTTCTGCTGTGTAATTATGCTTTACACTGGGGACAAAAAATTGAGGCAAAATTATTAACTGTACAGTCTTAAAATGTTTCTATACTGCTACTGAAATAATCAAAACCATCAGTATCTCTTGTCTGCCATAGAACCACACAGGAAAAGCCACAGAAATATGTTATTGTTGCTGTTGGTAGCAGGAACTATGGCACCTCAAAAACATATCCATCAAAAAAATTTTTCTACTTATAGGCATCTATTTTGACAACCACGGACTGTCTTGGTGGATTCCAAAATGTACAGTAACTCTTTTAATTGTAACTATTTTTCAGAGATGGTGGACAATACCTTAGCCTTCAGTTCATTTTGGAATATTATATTTAGGCTCACTAAGTCACCTCTATTAAATTGTGTTTATGATAACACTATTGGTGTATGAGTTGTACAAGCATTAGCAGACAGCTGATACAGTGGAGATAGACAGAATAAATTTGCTGAAGCACACATCCTGCTAATCTGTTTGAAGAATATTGTACAGCATTAGTACTAGGATTTCATGTTATCTGCACAGCCTGATAAGGTACATCTTTATTAAATTCGGTTATTGAAAGGATGTCCGTCATGGAATAGGAATATTTTTAAATCTTAAAAATAAATTAAGCAGCCTCTTTGATAGTCAGAGCTTGGTTTAATGGCTGAGTGTCTAGAGAAGCCCTTCTAAACACCTGGCAGCATTGTACAATAAAAGCTTTGTAATTGCAAGTGGAAATAGCATTTTTTTCTTTCTTTATTCATGTGTAGTGAGACAGTTACTTTCAGTGATTTAGGTATTAGCAAATGCTGGAGTAAGAGCTCCCCTCTCTGTTGCTTTGGTAACACTACAAAGATTCTGTGTAATGTGAGAACGCTGGGAAATTAAAATAACCTGCTTCAGAATATTCTAAAATGGAAACGTTTGAAACATTTATTTTGATGTGTCTTCAGCCTCTAATATGAAGACAAAAAATAAATTTTCTTGTACTTTAACAAATGATACAAATAGAGCAGAAAACCATTAGGAACTCAAATTACTTGGCATAAACAATCACTAGAAACTGTCAAGTTGCTGAGTGATCCCTTAGTCACTTTCTGCTTGGTAAAAATTATCTGCAAGGCAGTAGAATTACCTTTATTATGTGACACCTTATCAAACATTTCAATTACCATGTAAAAAATAACCTTATTATATGAAGAGCATTTGTAGCCTTCTTGATATTACCTATTCCAGCTGTAACTATTTGTATATTAATAACTAGTTTAAATGATTTTGGCTAGGTGTGATTAGAGTAGAAGAGATATATTTAGATTTCTCCCTCATTACAGTTATTTTTTATATAGGCCAATATTTTGCTAATGAAGGATGAAAGAGAACTTCATACATATCTCTTCAGTATCTGCTCTCGCTCCTTCTGGTCCTCCAGGGAGTTGATGGAGAGGTCAGAGATAGTGACTGCAGCTGAGGCTGTGAGAGTGACCAGCAACACCAGGTATCCCTCTCCCTCCTCTAGAGGCATCTCCAGCTTGTGGGTTTGTTCTTTACTCAGGGTCGACAGGTCAACCTGGCACCTAGAAACACACATTCTCCATCAGCATGTGGTTTTTCTCACATCAAACAAGAGCATGTTGGCTTGCTTGCATTCAAACGGACAAAAAACCCAAATAACACACAAACCCACAAACTCCCACCCAACTTCTAAAAAAGAGTCTTAATTTCTCTTCAGTTTTAACCCGTGTCACTTGTTCCTTTTTTTTTAGAGCTACACAAACAGTTTTGAAGTGAACTCAAAGACACTAGAGAGAAGATTAGCCAAAATTACTTACTCAAATGCAGTCAAAGAAAATTTTAAAAATTCAGCTGAGATGCAAATTTTACTTTTAATTACACCTCTTGTATAGATACAAAATGTAAGTTTTCCTGTGAACAGTTTTCACCTTAACAACAGGAAAAATCCTATCTTATAAAATTCTACATGGACTTGTGATGGCATAAAGATGACTGAGCATAGAGAAACTCAACTTATGCACCTCCTGAAAGGCTCAGTTCTCATGCAGTAAGCTATGTGTGGGTAGAATGCTCATGCTGGTGCTCGGTAAAATCTGATGCCACAACCCCCCCATACCTAATGTCTCACGCTGTAATGAGCAGGGACTACACATAACTGTGCAGTGTGTGCAGAGTGGCTGAAGCAAATCTGCCTTGCTTGATCCTTTTCCAAGTAACTCTGCTTGTACCACACATTGAACTAATGAAGTTGATTCCATATGTGCCAGGCAGCAGAAACAGCTTTGCGGTATCTTCAGAATTCAAGTCAAAGCAAGGAAGGTAAAAGAGAATCTCTGCTATTCAAGAGCTGACTGTAATATTTCAAATAAAACAATAATGTCTAAGTGTTGATTAGTCTGTCCACAGCTTAGATGTTTTAATACTTTAATTTGTCCAGTAAACAAGTTTCAACTTTCCTAGATTGCAGCTCTGAGCAAGTATAGAAATTCAATGTCTGTGTCAAATGTAATGCCAGCTTGCATTGGACAGGAATTTCTGTGAAAAAGCACTATGTGGAATACGTATAGCATCCCAAATTGAGTTTTGCCAACTTTTTAAATAAATAAAAAGCTCTAAATGAAAACACCAATAATACTGAAATAAAATAAATTTATATAGTCTATGTATAGGTTAGCCACTGCATACCCTACTTTCAACAGCAATTATTTAATGTGAAAAGCACATGTACTATATACCACCAATTCACTAAACTAAACATGTAGCAAACTTTTCATAAAATGTCAATTGATTTTGAAGGCAATGTCATCACTGCAGGGCCAATAAACTGAGAAGAAGGTGGCAGACATGAAAATACAGCCATTTAAGGGTAGGAAATAGCCAATTATGAGAATAAATGCATCCTCGTAAAATGAGCATTGTGCTATCACAGGCAGATCAGATTTACTACAAGAAAACTGTCTTTTATTTCTATAAAGACATTTACTGCCTGTTGTGCAGTTCACTCAACTACTGCAAAGCTCATACAGTAACAAGGTTCAATTATCTTACAATGAAAAAAAATTCTAATTCATGTAGCACTCTGAACTTAATGTTTTTTTCTACTTTGAATTCTTTGGATGATAGGGAGTGAGAAATTAAATTGCAATAGAAAGGAAAAATAAAGCTGTTGTTATCAGTTCAGGTTGATAGTCAATACAAGCTTTGTACATGTACATAAACAGTCAAATTTTTATTTAGGATGCAGTGAGGAATTTAAAGCCCTCCTTAAGACAACAAATATTATAAGCAAGCATTCAAGGCTGTAGTAGGTTAAAATACCCCTGTTATTAAGTATCTTCAATAATTTATTTCAAAACAGATACCCCTCAGAAATAGGACTCAGCAACAATATTGAGTCTTCAACCAATAAACATTTAAAGAAACAGTCTAAACTCTCCTAAAATCAGTGAAAGAATCATCAGTGAAAGCTATTATAACACTAGTAACACGGAAACAATCAACTCAAAAACAGAAAACAAAAGCTACCACGCATAGATACATTAGAAAAATCAATTAATGTATAATTACAAGGTCTACATCAGGGCTACTAGATCCAATTTCTTCAGTTCTTGAAGCTACAACACTTTAACAATATGAGTCATCCATTTTTTTTATTTAGGCTAGAAAAAGAAACTGACAATTTGATTTTACCTGTGCACCTTTCCTACAGCAATAAAATATTCCTAATAGCACCTCATCTAGAACAGATTACCTGATAGAAATATGTATCTATCACCTGCTTGATAAATCTTCATGAACAAGCCATCATCAGCTTGTTACATCCCAAAATCATACAAAGATAGGAAGTGATCTGGAAAAATTTTTTCCAGTAAAAGCCTCAATCATTTTAAAGTAAAATTATTCTCTCAAGGACCCTCAGAAAATTTGATAAAAATATAGAGTTATTACACTAAGGACTGTCACCTTTGCACTTTACGGAAGTCCAGGTTAAGAGCATCTTTATGCACACAAATTTGAGAAAGCAGATATCTCACCCCATGCCAGGTGCTATGCCCTGGTCTGATAGGAAATGCAGCTTACGTGTGCCTAACTTGAAAGTGTCAAGGCTCAAGGAGCATAAGGGGAGTGCACTTACAGCACATGCACTTCAGCAAAATGATAAAACTTTCACATCTATGGACCCTGTAAGAAAATTTGAAGTTTTTTCCTATTAGTAGTTGTTTTTTTCATGATAAAAAATCAACTTCATTTGATCTCATGTGAAATTATCATGAAAAAAAAAGTAAAGAAAACCCAAACAATTTTTTGTTCATTCTCCTCTGTCCTCACCAGATCTTTGTATTGGATCAAAAACACTAAACTCTATCCTAGTATAATCTTGACAGATTCCAATAGGAAAATCACACAACCCCTTTTTGTACTACATTCCCTTAGAAGGACTGAAGCTAACAAAATACTTCCAAAAAAAGGCATCTGTTTGGAAAATATTTATTTTCCAAATATAAATATCTTTGGAAAGCTCAAGCTGACAATGTACCTTTATATTTTACTGAAATAATATTCAAGTATTCCAAGCTTTGAAGTTTTAGCAATGCTGACTTTTATATCAGTTAAGACAGTTTCTAAAAAGACATTTGTTTCCTACAACTCTGTCTCCATGGAGGATAAAGATGCTTTGAGGATGAAGGTGAACTTGTACGTTATGAGAAAGTGGTGCAGACTGAATGAGAAATTTTACCCCATTTTCTCAAATAGAGGACCATGAAAAATTACAGACATTTTGAGAAGGCCGTAAGCTGCATATGACCAGCAGCTGTCACACTGAAAACCTGAGAAAATACTAACTTTGTACAATCCTGTTTCTTAAGGAATTATTATTTACATGCTGCTGGTGAAGGCAAACACTTTTTCCCCCTGTAATGAGATCAGCCCGAAGAATTATTTACAAAGAATTGCCATTAACTCCATGGACAGATTTCCAAACATGACTATAAATCACACTGCAGGTAATTTGCAGGTAGTTTTTAGGGCAGTTTGAGTTTTTGAGAATCTTCCATTCTGTATGGCCCTTCAATGCACACTTTTTTCAGCACTTCAAGTGATGGGCAGGAGCTCTGGAACAATTTCCCTGTCTGGCTGGCCTTTTGGAAAGAGATGTAGGGGCATGTATCCCACCTATCCGTTCTGCATGTGAACACTACCAGGCACCACATGTAGCTGAATTTTCAGTACTTGAGAGATCAGAAGGGAGAAAAATCACAAAAGTGCATCAAGCTCATGTGCCAAAGTTATCACCACAGATGAATTGCTCAAAAACAGGGTACAGCTCCCATGGAGAAAGATTTGAAGGTTCGAGGGGTATCTACCACTTGTCTGAAACTGTGTTCAGTGTGTTAATCACACAAAATTTTAGAAATATATTTCAGATTTATTTTTAGTTTGAATATATCTGGCCTTTGGTTCTTTTTATGCCTTTCCTTACCAGTTGAAAAACCCTTTAGTGTTTCATGTTTTCTCCTAGTGAAGGAACTCACGCACTATAATCATATCTCTTCTTGATCTTCCTTTTGATATGCTAAACACCTTCAGCTCCCTATACATTTCCTAGGAACATATCTCCTACAGCCCTCAAATGACTTTTTGTAACTTTTCTGATCCAGTGAAATTCTCCTGCATCCTTTTTAAAGTGTGGAAGGCAGAACTATATGTAGTATTTTATTATCAGCATGTCTAACAGGTAAGAATCACCACCCCTCTTTAGTTCTTACAGAACCTGGAATGTAAGACTGTGTTGGCACCCTGGTGAAATATTCTTGCTAATGAATGAATTACAAAGGTAGCGACATGACATAGAAGGCCTCTTAAAAGCCAGGTGGTCAGGCAAGTGAGAGACAGCAGATAGTGAGATCGTTTTCTCACATGACAAAATAAAACATAAAAGAGGAACTGGCACAATCCTAAATGATAGGGACAGAAAAGCACCACTTGGCTACAAATCAGGCAACTTAATTACCATCATGACTTGTTCAGGAACACCGATTTTTAACTCCACTGTGATCTAGGTCTATGCTGCTCCAAAGGATGCCAAGGAGAGGAAACTGTGTGATTCCACAATTAGAACTGAGCTGGACACACATCAGAAGCAGCAAGGCATGAACTGCTACAATTTGTGAGACTCCACATCCTTTATGAGCAGAGTAAAATGTTCCGTTAAAACCAAGAAACAAAAGGAGAGGGGAAATTTTGCAAAGCACTAGCAGAAAATGATACATCTCAGAAACACTGGGTGTTGACTGCAATAATGGGAATTTCTTGGAAGAATCGGAGCGTGACATTTTTAACTGTAAAGATAATGAGAAAGAAATTAAATTATGGGCTCCACATGACGCTTGTGGTAAGTGGTTGATAGAGGTGTTAGATTGAAAACCACAGCAGCTCCCAAAGGGATAGGAGATAGTATCTCAGCTAAGTAGGACATTGACTAAGGACAAGAGTAGTGCTTAGCTGGGGAAGCTGGAGAGGATCCCTGGGCAGCTGGCAGAGGAGAACTCAGCAGGACCTGAAGAACAAAGAGTGCTGTCAGTTGCCATGTAGCAACACATGGAAGGCAGGAAAGAGCCCTGCAGTTTGGGGAAAGTCAGCCACGGTAACATATGAGAGCTTTATTAAAAACAATTTCATCAGTCACCAAACAATGCCTGAATACAGAACTACAGTTTATTGCTTGCTAAAGGAAATACAGTCCATGCTACAATAACCTGATTGAAATGACAGATCAACGTTTTCCTAAGCATAGTTCCTCACTATAAAATTACAGATTTACTTTTGATATTACACAGGCAGAAATTACTTTGTTTCTGATGTGATATTTCCTAGGTTGTCCCCATGACAGAACCACATACTACAGACTGTTAGTGCTGTCACTGGTGCAACTTCTCTCCAGCAAAATTAACACTTTCATCTGTTAAATCAGTCTATTGCTTTGATAAACATAATGTCTCCCTATACAGTTCTCTCCTCACTAGTTGGCCCAAGAAATTTTGCAAGAGCTTTCACATAGCTCCAATCTGTAAATTTCGTAATTTGTCACAAAACCCTATTTGCACTCTTCACCATTTTCTACACACTGTCATGCTCCTTGGGTCTAAACTGGCCATTCCATATTTCCTCCTCCTGTCCTTTTATTTTGCCACTCTTCAAGAATGAGACTTCCATATGTGAGAAGACATAGGGTCAGGAGAAGGATTCGTAAAGAGCCCAACTTGCATGCAGCATTCTGTATATCAGCATACGTTGGAGAATGCTATCAATTTCACGTCAGAACACGACAATAACAACTGCAAACAAGAGTTGTAAATAATAAAGAATCTGGTAAGAGAAAGTTACCGAAGATTTGTGAGCAAAAACTGAAACTCTTTTGGCTTTCTAGCAGAACAGAAGTGCCTCTGCATTAGTAGAGTAAAGATGTGCTGAGATAGGGATAAATAAGGTATGGAATACCTAAAGGCCAAATTTTGAGATGCAGTATTACATCTGTCTCCTTTTGACAACAATCAGAAATGTAGATGGCTCAGCACATCACAAGATTTTTCAAAGGCAGACCTGAGAGTAGCATTTTTACATTTTATTGCTTCAGGCATAATCTTTATTTTACATCAAGAAATGTATCTGCAATTCATTTAACTTTAGTTGTCACGTATAACCAACAAATGATTTTATACACAGACTACTGGTTGTGTGCTCTTCTGTGTTTGCACAGAACTGCTGTAACTCACATGTGCACACAGTTCGAGTCACAATTACAATTACAACAGCATACTGACCATTATGTTTACATTTTTTACTGTAATACACCTTTCAAAGTTCCACATGAGGAAGTTTTCAAACTGCAATGCAAAAAATCTTTTTTAAAGACCAGCATAATGAAGTACTGGTTACATTTCCAGAGGAAGCCATCTTGTTTTACAGAGTTTTGCAAAACTGAGAAAACCTCAAGACTTTGCATTTTAACATTTTAAACATTAATTTTAATTAACATTAAACTAATTTTAACATTAACATGGATTTCACAAATACTATTCAAAACCTTCTTCTAGGGCAACAGAAAATTGCCAATATTTTAATATAAATCACAGTCTCCACAACTCCTCTAGAAAAAGATCTGGGAAGAAACACTTGCAGTAGCATATTTAATGTCCATCAGCCAGCTTTACATGCATGTTGGAGTACTCATATACAACTGAGTTTACCATGACAATGCTCAGTCGCCCATAGCAAAATTACAAAAATATCAGTGGAGGGGAAAAAAACCCAAATGATAAATGCTTTATAATTTTGTATTTTTTAAATAAAATCTCGCTTTAATTTAGAAATTTAATAGCATATTCACATGTTTTCAGATTAATGAGCAAATAATAGTTGCATACTATTCGTCTTTATGTACACCCAAAAACCCCTCTATAGTTGTGTTACCACAAAAAAACAAAAACAAAAAACACCCAAAAACCCCCACAACAACAAACAAACAAAGAAACCCCACCACCTTAACAGAAGGGGCATAGCAGATTAGGTATTATAAACTTAAATAAGTAACTTTTAGTATTTTAACTTTTGTACTTCATAACATCCATTATATGGATACTCACAAAAGCAATCTGAATATTTGTGTCAATATTCAGAGAGATTATGGGAAATTCCACTTTCCTATAGATAAAATTAATACACAGCCTTAATGAATTTGCTACATACAAGGTCTTTTTTCTTATTTGCATCAAATGGGAAAAAAACACAATAGCACCTATAAATACTTATGGAAATAGATACAGATGAAGTCACCAGTATTTTCCTGGCACAAAACAAAGGCAAAAGTCAATGTCCTTTTAAAGATAAATGTGCATTTCTCATACCAATTAATAATGTTATAAATCCCACTGCACTGGATTGCAAATAGCTTCACCTGAATAAAATTGCATGACATGGGATTTACTTATTCTCTATGTTCACAGAAACAACTTGTTCTCTGACAGCACTCATTCTTGGCAATTTATTGCAGCTGTCAGCAGACCATTTGTTCAGATTAGTGCTATGCATAAAGGTGTAACAGTCATGAGGATTTATTAACTGATTATCGTAAAGGTGACAGTCAGAATTGCCTTCAAAAACATAAATGATAAGAAAGCTAAATAATTACATGATGATTAAAATCACCTTCATTTTGATCTCAGTATTACCTACATAAACTTACTGCAGTACGTTTTCAATCACAGGAGCATATTGACTCAATATAGAACATAAATTATTTGCTCATAGCAAAAACATGTGAATATTAAATATATTCACACTGAAAAAATATACACACAGATATATTTCTACTTATCAGATGAAGCAATAACTAATGCCACTTATGCAGGTCTACCTATTTCTTTAAATGCAAGAAGGTGGCCCATTGTGGCTTTAGCTCCTGGTGTTTTCCATAGAAATAACTCCTACACCTCATTTTTTGGCCCTGGAATGTTGATTGTTTTTCAAAAAAAAGGCTATATGCAGAAGGATGGCAGAATTTATCTCCTGTAAAATGCTGCTCGGTTCTAGTCAAGACTCGTGTTTTCTCATACAAATCAGCGCATGATGGGAAATGCATTTCCTCAAAGCTTTTGCATGAGGTCTTTTCCCCATGTTTTGAATTACTGAAATAAACACCGAATTGGTTCTAGGGTTTGGGGTTTTTTAGAATATTCTGAGATCGAAGTTCACAAAGTGCTACAACCTTTAAACTCTCATCGAGAATGCACATAATTGATTCAAATGCACATATTGAATTCAAATGTATTTTATAAACACAAAATGCTTCAAGTTAAGAATGGAAATAACCAGTCAGCATTTCATTTCAGACACTGCCACACTGAACATGCCTGAGCATCAAGATGAAGACAGAGCTGTATGCTACTTCTGTGACAGATATCTCCTTTCACTTTTCTGAACTAGGATGCTGTGCTGTCCCTCAACCTCTTAACACCTTCCTCCCTCTCACAAGGAAGATCTTCCTCCCTCTTACAGGGGGATCTTACAAGTCACCCCTTCCACTTCCATCTTTGCCACCCCAAAACCAGAATCTCACTTCCATGTTCTCAACCTTCTCGAATACCTTTCAGGTATTTTCCTGCCCTCAGAAATGTAAGCCTGATGCCTTGCAATCCAAGCACACATCATTGCTACCATGTCACATTCCTAACTTTCATCTGCCCTTACCATGCTCCATCCTAATAAGGACAATAATATGCACAAGGCCCACAGGAGCTCATGTTCTTGATATCCCACTTTCATTTCACAAAACTGGAGCTGAGACATGGTATCATTTGGGGAGAATTTACAGCATTCTGGTTTGAAAAACAATTTGCAAGTAATTGAGCTTAGCACAGAAAAAACATAGGTTTTCTGTGCTATTTTCCAGGAAGATCCTGGAATTTTTCCCTTCTACCTTCCACCTGGGAAATCTTTTCTCAGTTTGGTCAATTCTTCAATCTAGTGTGCCTACTCCCTAGGTAGATTTTGGCCAGGCAGGCCATCTTCAAGAATGAGTTGTTTTCATTTGCATTGAATAGAAATATTCTTATATAACATTACAGCTGCTGCTTGCACATTATTCAAGCAAGCAGGAAGATCATAGCAAGATGGAATGGATTACCCTCCATTCTTGAGCAATGACAGAATGCTACCAGGAAGTGTTTTGTTTCCCTCCCACAACCTCATTATCACTTCTTCTGGAACCTGAATCAAAATATTCAACTTATTACGTGTACTTTGAAAGCCACAGAGCCTTAGTCATGGAGCACGACTCAGTTGTGCTTTTAAAAACTAATACACACTTACCATAACACACGCACAGAGTAAGTCTGTAGTGTGTGCACCAAAATATTTCCAGCTGTTAGGGACAGCCTTGAAAGGAGAAACTGGGGAAGAGAGGTCAGCATTAAGTGGAGCTGTCAGATGTTCATGATTTTTATCTGCAGTGACTGGAAAAGATTATCAGGGAGGGGGAATATTAAGACCTATTTTTGTATTCCGATTGAGCTTGACAAATGACAGTTTTTCATGGAAATCTCCTCGGAGAAGAATTTTTTTGCAAGTTACATTACCAGAGATAAGGGACCAACAGAAGGTGAAAGGAGAGAGTGTCTACAAGGACAAATGGATGAGGGATTATACGTACACAGACAGAGGGGTCAAAAAAATCAAGAGAAACACAATTCCAGCAAGTGGTGCTTGGATGACAGTGAAATGAAGAATCACTCATGAAAACTTTGAATCTCACCAGATTTTCTCACCAGAAGGTTAAAATGAAAAAGAAAACGGGAATATTCTCCCTAGATATATACCATGTTGACATAGGACTAAATTAGTACATTACTTCAGAAAAATATTGATAGTTATAATACGATAACATGTCAAAGTGATAGTGAAAGCACCTCCAATAAAAACAATCAAAATATATAGGATTAATAATTATTAATTATTAACAATATTATTATGGGTGCACGGATATCAATGAAAATATGAAGAAATATTCGAGCTTTCCAAACAGCACCTACTTTGCAGTAGCTATAAGCACAAGATTTTTTTCTCCTATTAGCTAACAGTTAATGTTACCTCCTATTCTGTAAAATGGAGCATAGCCGTACAAATATAAGCTATTTCTTGAACTCCCAGAGAGATTCTCTTTTCCTGAACACAAATTAGGTGAATGATTCTTTGCCCCAACATATAAGTGTAGTCCTTCAACTCTATTTTCATTTACCAAAAAGATTGGCAAATAAATTTGATCATTCATATCAAGAGCTGTTTTTCCTCCAAGCAAGATATTGCTGTATAGAACCTCCTGAACCTTGGTGATTTCTCTAAACAGGGGATTTTTGTTTTGAAAACCTCAGTCTATCAATTGGTAAAAGCTGCCATCTACTGGTCAATAAAAATTATATTACATCATCAACAAAGAATTGCACCAACACAGCAAGTTGTACTGGAACATTGCAGAAAATCCTCCCTGAACTTAAAAAAAAAACCCAAACAAGAAACTGAGAAGAAATGGTCATAAAAACAGTTTAAAAGGCAAGGCTCATTTTAATCATCCTCTCTCATGGACTTCTCTCCTCCCCATGGACCAAGAAGGCTAGAATTGCACAAACCTGCCAATGAAATCATCCTTTTTGCCAACATCTTTGTCCCACACGGTGATATCAATAATTCCACCTCGTTCCTCATAGAGATGAAAGTCAAACTGCTCCCTCCACTGAGGATTCAAAGTTTTTGGAACAATCTAAAAGAAGAAAAAAAAGAAAGTTGTATTATGTTGTGTAGGCATACACTTTCCTATATTGTAAATTTGATCTGTTTGCAAATTTGTAAATTTGATTTGATTGAGATTTGTAAATTTGAGTCTGTTCAGGAAGCTTTTTCTGTCTGCAGTATCAATACCTCAAGCAGTGAGCTTTAAAAAACAGTAATTAGGAAACACTGCTAGCCAGTTCTCTCAAGCCTCTTTAACAGCAACCTCTAAAATCCTACAACCTGTCTCCTTCAAAAGCCTCATGAACAAAGGATTCATCCTGGGAATTAAGCCATTTCTCTGCAGAAAAATTATGTCCTCTGTGAAGCACAGTTAGCTATAAAGTTATGTTTCTGAGCCCAAAGCTAAACAAAGCACCTGCAATAACACGTAGATGGTGACTGTAAGTACTTAAACAAACAATTGTAACATGTCTTTTTTTTCCTAGCTGCAATAATAGTGGGAGAAATATGACTATAGTTTACTTCCTCTGGAATAAAATTAGTTCACTTCCAAAACTGTGTTTTACTTCCTTTGAAATTCTGACGAAAGCAGTTTTTTTAATCATTTTCAGTCCAGTTACTTCTTACTTCAATAGATTTCAGTGCATGTATTTCTTATCACACTGTGAGGAACAGAAAGCTTGGAGAATTTTCTACCATAATGCAAAAGCAGTATTCACTGTCCTGAGCAAAAACAGAATAATATCTTCTCAGCTTAGCAAACACTACTCCCTACAATCACCAGTTCTACTAGGTTGAAAAATAAAAAGAAAATTCAGAAAGGGTTATGAAAATTTTTCCTTCACAAAAGCATGAAATTTGATTTCTTCTCATTTCAGATTAAGAGACCCTAATGCAAGCTCAGAGGTCTACAAATATGACATGTAAATGTTCCTGCCCTCTTCCTCAATTTACCCTCCATCTGGCCATGAAAACCACAGTGACTGTCATGGCCATCAAGACAGGAAGGTCCCAGCATATTCCCTAAACTGCAATTTTCAAAATGGTAGGGTATCAAGAGGGAAAAAAATAGCAAGAAAGCCAAGCAAGTCTTCCCAATAATCATCTCCCAGATCAATTCTCTCTACCTGTGAAGCTCATAGATGAAGAAAATTTTAGTGAAACTTGTTACTAAGAGCATGAAAAGGAAAGTGAGCTTATAAGCATGGCATGATTTGAGGATAAGACAAAGCAAAGGGTCCAAGAGGCACCAGCATCAAGCCAGGAAGACCTTGTCAGAATCACTCTGCATCTCTTCCCTGCATGAATGACCCCTAAAAGTAAAAAAAAGCCAACACAATCTGTATGGAACATTGGGTGTGTTTTGTGTCCCTGCAACAATAAATCTCCATTACTATCTAAAGTCATACAAGCTAAAAAAACAGCAAACAGGAACAAAGCATTTAAAAAAAAAATTCGGTCACAGCTAAAATTACCTTGCTCTTGTATTTCTGATGCCCCAAACGAAACTTCACATAAGGATCGCTGAGCCCATTTGCATCCATCGCCTTAAGTTCACGACCTTCTATTAAGGTAACACTAACTATCCCTCTCCATAACTGAGACTTTCTGTGCAGGTCTGACAGACGTAAGCTCTGGGTCTGAAACTTTAGGGAAACAAAAGCATAGATTTAATTAACACAATTCCAAAATTCCCCCTTGTTTTTTAATGGTCTGTTTCATGTAACTATGTAACTATGTAACCACATTAAGCCATTTTGAAGCTATTTTACAGTATACATGTAAACTACATGGCAAAGAATTACTTGGAGAGTAATAGAATAGTGACAATTACACAGGTAATGTCATATGCTGCTTTTGTAGAAGAAAGCAGAACAAATGCTGCTCAAGGAAATGTTCATTTTTTTAATGGGTGTTTTTTCTGCTTCACTTCCTCCTCTGCTGATGAATAAATGTCAGAAATCTCTTCTATTAGTAGCATAGGATTGAATTAACTTGAACGAACTCTATGTTTATAAACATAAAACCCCACTGAGAATATAATTGTATGTAATTATATATATTATAATAATATGTTATTCCCCCAGAATAACATAAACCCACATGGATCAAGGAAAAATCATCCACTGAACTCGTCTGGCTCTGCCTCTGAAGTGATGTGGTATTCTCGGAAACATGAATTAAGTACCAGCCAGCGCATAAGTCCACGAGTTGAAAACAACAGAACCTCTGTTCAGAATTGTGTAGAGACCGTGGACTTGTGAACCCTCAGCCACTGATTTTGGGGGTTAAAATAAGATTTACACACACAAACCAGGCAACTACAGTTTTGTCAATGAAATCCACTGGGAGTTTGAGAGCAGAAGGATATAAATTTGAGTAACTTGAGTTCATTTCCAGTTTGCTCTGAGCTACAATGGGTAGCTCAGGTACAAGGTACCAGAACTGGGGAATCACCTTTACACTCCCAAGGAAGGCAAATGTGTCTTAGATGCATCTGAGACGCAATGTTGGTGCAATCTGAGAAGGCCCTCCCTTCTATTCTGAAACTTTATTCATTCAAGGCTAACTTATCTATAATCAGAACACTAGATAGCTAAACAAAATTTAAACTTGCAAATTATTTTCTCTCGGAATCAAAAAAGCAACTCTGCATGTATACTCTGCTGTAACTATAATTTTATCATTCAGTGTAGTTTGAGCAACAAAAGCTTTGTGGGCTCAGCAACCCTCCACACATGCAGGACTTGCATGCCTGACTTCAACCCTTACAGACCTCCACTATCCCCATAAGAGGGTTTCGGTGCAGGTTTGGTTTGAGTCCTTTAGATGGTAAACCCAGATGGTAAAAATAGCCATGCAGTTCCTCAGGACAGAGTTTTACTTTATTACCCAGAGACAGTGATAGAGATTAGACTGGATTAAAATCACACTCACCCAGCCTCCAGGGAGAAGAGACATGAGAGCTGGGCCTGGACCAATCTGATCAACATACTTTTTGCTGTATTTCAGGTATTTCTTTGGCATGCATTTGTGTTTTCTAATGGTTATTCATTTCAAGTAGTATGGTTATTCCCAAAATATTTCACTACATTTATTAAATGTTTCTCTTCCAGAACTGAAGGATTTGACTGCTGAGAAACTTCTCCCAAACCTGCTGTTTCTACAAAGGCAAACAAGGAGCTGTGTGTGGAATAATTTTGAACTTAACCTGTGACAGGAAGCAGCAGTGGGAGAAAAGCAGACAGAAAGCAGACTCCACAAAAATTGGGGCAGAACTGGAAAGATCAGTTGCCAGAAGAGATTTCATTTACAACTTTGCAGTATTTTATAAACTCCAAGCTTTTTCTCAACACAAATACACCTCCTTTTAAGGGCATACTGTCAACATTGCCAAAGACTTGACTTGTGAAGAAGTGGTAATTTTTTCTCTTGTTCCAGTTTCTTAGATGGCTTAGATTAAAAAAAAAAAAACAAACAACTGGATAATAAATAACCAACACTGACTCTGTCCTGAACATAAGATGAGAGATACATATTTAGGAAGATATTTTATACTTGGAAATAAAGAGTGGTTGAGACCTCTGCAAAGAATATACAGTATACAATATAACCTCTTGCCAAGGCTGTTTCTACGGGTTATAGGTCTTAAAGGTCTAAGAACATTTTAAGGTCTAAACAGAGTTGTTTATTATATGAAAGCATGTATCTGAAGGTGCGAGAGTCCTTTAGAGCAGTCTTACAATGTCATAATCGGTTATGAGTATAAAGTATATGAGTTGGAAATAAAATTCCAGAATAAACAGTAGTCTTCACATGGAATTAAACATAACATTCCAGCCTTAGGATAAAACAACCTTCAACTCCTGACCCCAAGCAGGGTTTCTGGCCATGGGGTTGCAATAACAGAAAGGGATCACGAAATCACAAACCCCAGACAGGAGTCCCGGCTGCGGGGATCGCAGGGACAGGAAGGTCCCAAGATTCAGAACCCACACAGAGTCCCCGGCTGCAGGGTCATGATGACAGTGAGGAATCCCGAACCCAGCAGAATTCCCGGCCGCGGGATCGCAGTGACAGGAAGGGGGTCCCAAGGTCCCGAACTCACATGGGAGTTCCTGGCTGCAGGGATCACAGGGACAGGAAGGGGGTCCCAGGGTTGCAGAGGCAAGAAGGGGTCCCGGGGTCCTGAACCCTTGCAGAGTTCCAGGGCAGCCCCGAACAGAGTTCCAGGGCAAGCGCCACAAGGGGAAAGGGAAGGGAGGGACGGGACCCCAGGGCCCTGCTCCCAGTGACAAAGGCTACAATAGATGGTACCTTTAGAATCCCATTCGGCTCCCTGGCAGGGCTCCTTCCTCAGGCTGCAGAAGGTGGAGGTTGGATCAGTAGATCCGATTGATCAATCGACACCTTCACTTCCAACCCAGAGGCTTTTTATCCATAAGTCAAAAATGCATATTCATATTTTTATCTACACACTACCCAATCTAGGTGCAATTTTTTAAGTTCGTAAAACTACAGAAAGCAGCATCAAAAATCTACGCACATAGCATATCTATCAGTGCAAAAGCTCTATCTTGCCAGTGTAAAAGTTCTATCTTATTGTGCGTAAAAATTCTATCTTGTTATGTGAAAAACTCTATCTTAACATACGTAAAAAACTGTATCTTATTGGAGCCAAATTCATACCAAAAATTATAAACAGTACTCTACTCTATTTTTATTGTGTCTAAACTCTATCACTAGGCCTGAAGCTCTGTACTTCTACACTAACAATTAGGCACTTAGGGCATGTGAAGCTTAAAATTGAGGCTTAGATTTCTACTTTATATATAGCTTTATATATTCTAATTTTTCTCAAGTTTTTAATTCAATCCCTTCATATTTCACTCATTGCGGAGGGTCCATGGAAACATGGACTCCAACAGGTATTTAAAGAGCTGAATGGGAATCCATACAATTTCTAGGATTCTATTGTGAGTTTGCATTTACAATTCTTTTGAAATAAATCTTAAGCACGCTACATAGCTTTTTGTATCTCTATCAGTGTGACAGTGAGAAATTTAGAGAGTATAGTTGATCTAAATACCAGATTTTCAGCAGCTCTTACAGTAATTTGCTGCACTAGAGCATCTGTCCTATCACCAAGCAAGGTGATATTTTCTGACCAGTCAGCAGTTTTGTCAGTGGGGGTCATTTCTATACAAGGTAGTAAGGCAACACCTAGATGACCAAGAGCTGGGTGTAAAATGACAGACAGGTCAGACAGGAGTTAACATGAGTCAAGCAGAAAATCAGAGGACAAGGGTTCACGTGCTGCTGGAGGAAGCCCTCCCAGGTCAGAGCCACATCTCTCAGTCAATGACAATCAAAGCTTTATGCAGAGCTCAGTGGCATCTTGACTGACAATGAAGCTCCAGAGACTATGTCTCGCCATGCTGGAAAAAAAGCAGCCAGGTGCTAAAAAGAGGTATTGATTGGTTGTGCCTGTTTCTTCCTTAAGTAGGGAATGTGAACCACAGCAGTGCTTGTTTCTCTTTATTGGTAACATAAGATACACAGAACAAAAGGGAATGGTACTGAAAGAGTCAGGGTAGAGCTCGCTGGAGCTAAAGCTATTGAGATGTCCCGGACATGAAAGGCATAGGCTATGTGGCCTTCTCCAGAACGAATAACTTCCAGCTGGCACTTTTCTTGTTTCTAAGCAAGACTGAAAGGAATCCAACACCTTTCTTCCAGTCAAAAGCACACATAGTCTCAGAAATTACAGATAATTTTCATATCCACATGCTTTTAATGCATAATAAACAGCATGCAAACCGAGCATTTTCTTATGTGAAAAACACAGCTTTTATTTGCGTTCCACCTATTCTGTGTAAATGCGATGTAGTGGATGGGTTGGGGGCATCAACAGGCAAGAATCGTCTGGCAGAACTGCACCTTCTGCTAGATGTGATTAATACAGCTAGCCAAATGTCAGAGCTGAAAGATGATCTAATAAACATGACTTAATATTCTGCATGCATTCAGGTATTTCTGGATAACATTAAAGGATGGGAAAACAACTAGGCTTAGTCAGAATCTGGACACTGATCCCAGGTTAATCAATACCACATTGTTGATGAGCTATTGTCACTTTTGTGTGAAGAAGAGATCCATTTTGTTGGTATTTTTGAAAATGCCCTCATATTTTTGTCTATCATTGGGTAACTAAGTGTCCTCTGAAACTTTAGTCCATATCCATTTGGAGAAATCCCACACATTGTCCTCTCCCAGTCCAATCTCATTTCTTCACTGATCAGCCCTTGTGCCCTGCAAAGTAACGCCTCTCACTGGTATGTGCTTGTGCAAACAGACTCTGCTTTTATTACATCTCCTCATTATTACACACATCCCTAGGACACATTGCTCCTCTGAGTCCTGGAACATAATAGACAGAACAGTCTACCACAAACTTATTAATTTTTTAAAAAAGGAAATCAATAATGCATTTATATGTCCTGCAGAGGCACTTCTATCCAAAAAATAACTTTGGTTTTAATGCTTGTGTCCCAGGATGACTTTATGATGCTTGTATCCCCAATCATCTGTTCTATTTATGCTGGATATTAAGTTCTGCACCTTTAAGACTGGTTCTGAGAGCAAAGAGGGGAAAAAAAAAAGGCGTGCAGTTTGTTTTCAGGATCTGCACTCACTCCTCTGTGTTCCCTCTCACGGACTGTCCTGACTGCATGGACAATGGAGAGAGCTCTCCTTTGCTTTTAGGTAGGTTTTTTTAGCTAGCTGAGGCAGAGAAGTTCCCTGGACTGTGGTTTTTCTTTTTCTTGGAACTGATCAGCCTGTTCTGGACTGAAAACCCAGAAAACACTGGGAGCTCACAGCTGTGTTACCCCAGGGCCTGGGATGTCATTCTCGAGTGCCAGAGGGACTGATGAGAGACTGAGCAAGCAGAGACACACCCCATGACAAGGACTTCCTGAATTTGACACCTCTTCACAACAGAGGGAGGCTCCATTGTTTAATATTATTCTTTTTTTAAGGCTTGTGAATACTTTGCTTGTTAAATAAATAGGTTTTTTTCCCTTTTTTCTCCAAGGAAATCTTTTCCTGAACCAACTGGAGGAGATTCTGCTCGAATTTGCTTTCTAGAAGGACCCCTTTGGAAGTTTCATCCCAAATTTGCCCTAAACCAGGTCAGCTTGAAAAAAATCAATCAAAATTTAGGTTAAAAAATAAAGAAAAGAAAAATACTTCTCTCCATCATTTAACAGAACACAAATGTAAAAATAGAGCAAAATGAATCAAAGTCAATGTTGCAAATTACTGCTGTAAATTCATATAAACAGAATTCCTCTTCCCTAGTTTCTAGGATGCTCACAGAGCTTGGATAAACAATGTAAAATAAAGATTGAGAAATTCAGTACATACAACTGCTAGTTCTATGTACAAAACAATGAATAAATCAAGGGACAGTCACATGCATTTGCAATGCTTTTCCTATATTAGAAATCACACAAATATGACTTTGTAGAATTCATCAGCATTTCAGACACTGAGCTACAGAAATGCCTTCAGTGGAATCATGATGATTCCTTTTTTGTTCATTGTAACTAAGAAAGTTTTCTAAATGGACTGCTACTGTTAATTATTGCAATACGAAAGAATGCTTTCCTTAAATTTTATCAACTAAATTTTAGATTTTAGGCTATTCTAATTCTAGGTGAAGCTAATAAAAACTCCTACAGTTGAGAAATTTACGCTGCCCTACAGCCTGAGTGTTTGAACTACCACTTTAAACCTGGTTTATGGAGTTTGTACTAACAACCTGACAGTGCTACTGCAGAGCATTGTCATTGTGACACCACAATATTTGTAATAAGAGCTCATACTTTCCCAGCATCTCACATATTTTTGTGGTTTTCTAAATTGAATATTTTGGCATTCTACTTCAGTATACTTGCCGGATGCAGCTCACGTGTTGTATGATGCAGTCCGTGGCACTCACTGTGACTTGAATTTTCTGTGGCAGGGTGAAAACATTTATGCTGGACAACACTGTGCAGGAGCACTATGTGCCAGCATAGTCCTAACCCCTTCCGCTCTTTGTCCCGGTAATTCCCCTTATAATTTGTGGCTGAAATATGCAAAAGTCAACAGGGCTTCTGATGATCCTGTTATTGTCTGGGATAACCAGTGTCACCATAGTCCTAAAGCTGACATGGACATGAAGGACAAAGAGACAGTGGCAACCAATACTTGATGGAAAATCCCCATGCTTTTGGACATGCAGGCATGAAACCTCCAGGACAAAATGCTACTCTGCTGTTTTTGTTCTTGGCTGGATCCCTTGTTATCACTCACGATAAATGCAAATATAAGCCTCACCAAATATTTGCATAATTTTTATAATTAGATGTCTACCAAACAGGCCTATCTATTCTGACTGGTTTTTACTTCTATTCCATTATTTAGTAGCTTTCCTTCAAGCACTATTTACAGCTGCTAAACTGACATCTAGAACCTCATGGCATACAAAACACATGTGTTTTTCTCAGTCTTAAAAGATTCTTCCAAGAACTCAAAATGCAGTAATTCTACCATGTATTCTGAAATTCCTGAGAGTTTGGGCTCAGAGATTCTAGTTGAAAGGTTGAACCAACCGTAACTTCCTTCAGTTAAGAAATATCGTACAACTCTATCCTTATGTTTGTCCTTGCAATACTTATACCATGATTTACTATTTCCAATTTTATTATCTTCTCAATAGGCATCTCAATCCAGTGGAAAAGCATTTTGTTTCAATTTTAAAACAGAAAAAAAAAGCTTTTGATATCAGGAAAATGCAAATCAGGAGCCACAGAAACTAAGTATTTTGAGTTGGGCATAAAACCATCACTTTTTAAGGCCATAGGTTTTGGCGCTTTAGTTTGTGCAACTGGAACACACATACTTTTGGAAAAGCTTCTAAAAGAAATTTTAAAACCAGTCAGCAATTTGGAGATGAAAGCCACTCATTTAACAATTCAGTCTCATTTAAAATGTTCATAAGTTCTATTTTTCAGTTTTAAAGTGTGTGCAGAAGTTTCTAAAGCTGCATTAAAGGAAATATAGTTACCTAAATGCAAAGAAAAAGCATTTTAATTCACTTGCTTTAGGGAGTAAATACACTCTTTTATCCCCAGTTGAGTTGCAACTAATCAGAAGTAGCTTCTTAGTTGTGACTGAGGGGGCCCATGCAAATCTTATGGAAGTCCACAAGACAAAATGTAACATTCTGCACTCTGGTCAGGGCTAAGGCAAGCAAAAGTTCAGGCTGGGCAGAGAATGGACTGAGAGCAGCCCTGAGGAGAGTGTATTGGGGGGTGTTGTGTATAAGCAAGTCAACATGACCTTCTCATATGTTGCTGCAGCAAAGGGCAGGGCTGACCCCATGGGCTGCACCAAGGGAAGTGTGGTCAGCAGGTCCAAGGAGGTGATTCCCACCCTGTACTGTTCTCCTCTGTTGTGACCCAACTGAAGTACTGCATCCAGACTCTGAGATTAACAATATAGAGACATGGATCTATTGGACTGGGTCCAGAGGAGGCCACCAAGGTTCTCTGAGGGTTGGAGTGGCTGCCCTCTGAAGACAGACTGTGAGAGTTGAGGTTGTTTAGCATGGAGAAGCACCTGGAGAGACCTTGGAGCCCTTTTCAGTACTCAAAGGGGCTTCAAGGGAGCTGAAGAGACACATTTGACAAGTGGATGGAGTCATAGGACAAGGATGAATGGCTTCAAACTGACAGAAGGCAGCTTGAGACTGAGTATTAAGATGAAAGTTTTGACTGTGAGGGTGTGAGGCACTGGAAAAGGTTGTGCAGAAAAGGTGTGGATGCCCCATCTCTGGAAGTGCCCAAGGATGGGGCTCTGAGCAACCTGGTTTAATGGGATGTGTCCCTCCAAAGGGACTGAACTAGATGGTCTTTGAGGCTCCTTCCAACCCAAACCACACTGTGATTCTATGACTTTGGGACAACAACATATTTTTAATCTTAGTTTATACATAAGCTGCTGCAAAACGTACTGATTTATCTTCATTTCTAGGAAAAATGGACATTTTATACAATTGATCGATGTCACTCTGCAACAATCATCACATATAAAATAGTATAAATTAAAGAATATAATTTTATTTTAGTACTTTCTAGTGCCCTCAGTTATATGAAACAGAAGGGAGGATATAAGAGAAGAAAAGGTGACATTATCTTTTCCTCCTGATTTTGCTGGAATGATGTTACTTGAGAAGGCATAGCAGATAAATCTTACATGTATTTTTCTGCTAATATGTTGGCTAAAACTGCTAAACCACTTGTTTAATCAATTTGTCCCTAAATTAAAGCATTTTAATTTTTTTTCTGGTGTTTCCTTAATGAGTCATTAATAAAAGAAGTTTAACATGGGGTCTGATCATGTTCAAACTCAATTTAATAGCAATTCTTCCACAGATATGAAAACGGAAAAAGCAGACACTTACTCAGAATAAAACAAATTTCAGTGAAAAGGATGCTTCTGTCAGAGTTCTCTCTCCATATGCTTTTGCTAAAAGGTTTTGCCTTCATTGAAATAGCTTTGTTTAAATATAGTCACATAGGAAAGCACGAGGTAGACATGAAGTTTATGAACACAAGCAATGCCATAGTGATCTGCATTGCTACACCTTAATTTCAAGCTATCTGTGTTACAGAAAGGCAGGCTTCAAAGGACAAATTTTTAAAAGTGAACAGCAGTGCCATAACATGTCAAAACAAATTAATTTATTACAGGGGTACATAATGTATCATAGGGGTACATAATGTATGTACAGGGGTACATACATGTATCTAGAGAGATACAAAATTAGACTTAGGAAATTTTATAACAATATCTTAAAAAAATTCTAATATTCTGCTTTTTTTCCTCAGCTCTCAGAAGCGTAAAACAAACACTTCCTGAAGAAGAATGATCTCAAAAATTGTGCTTTCTCTATTACTTAACAGGGTTGTGCACCTACTTTTAGACAACTTTTTTTTATCTGCAATGAAGTAAGAGTCTTATTTAACATTGATTACCCTGCACCCCAGAGAACAGCAAATCTTGTGAACAAATTCTTTGTAAAGAGAAGATTTTAAAATTTGTTTTGCTGAGAGCATATCAAAGATTTGGCATATTGGAACAGACCCACAAGGCAAATTATCTCCTGTGTTTTACCTGACATACTTCTGTATATAAATCATAAACCCAGCAATGCATGTAAGACATTCTACATGCATTACACCTCTAGGTCAAAACATTACTTCAGCTAAGATAACCATAGAAAAAGTGCGATGTTTAAACCATACATTCACTTTTTGCCAAATACTCTGATATGCCAGGTTGCAAAAATGTCAGCTACTGAATGAAATGTTATCCAATGAATGTAGCAAAGCAGAACAGGGATACATAACTCACTTGAAGATCTTTAAAGAATTTGCAGCTCTCACACTGTGCTGTTCATTCAGTATTATTGAAGCTCACAGTTTTATCAGTTTGCAACGGGAACAAACCTTTTACCCAATATAGTCAGTACATTAGGACTTAACACATCACTTTCATGATGCAAACCAGTTCTACTCAACATTTTCACAACTCTTCCTTATCTCTTCAGTTTGAAGATCTTAGATATTTCAGGAAGTTACATGAATGACATAAGAATCAAAAAAACTACACATCATCACTTCACCAAGTATATTATTAGCTTCATGAATTTCACAAAGGAAACAGACTATTGTCCTGATCCCTAGGAGCACACTGTGTGAAAAACCCATCCATAACCCAAGAATTAGGAACACTTAGGTTCCTAATTAGGTTTTTTATGTTCTAAGGTTAAAAATACAAATAGGTCTAAAAAAGTGCAAATATTTGTCAAATGAGCACCATATACAACACTGTTTATGAATAAATTCCTATTTTAAGTTGTGCATCAATATACTAGCAGAGTAAATAACCAAGTAAGTGAATCACCCCACACAACTATTTTTTTCTCATGTTAACACCTCTACATGGTAACTTTGGTTACCTCTCTAGCTCAAGTTTAAAAAATTTCAATTGAATTGCTTTAGGCAGTAAATAAACTCTTTTTAGCAATACAAAGAGAAGAAAAAAGGTTGCATATTGGTTGTATTCCACTTCAGTCACTACAGTCTTTTGTGGAAAACAGCATAGACTACTCCTTTTTTATCAATTCCATGACTCCTAAGAGGGGAAAAGCTTGAAGAGCTCTAAAGAACTCTATAAAGTGGAGTCCACTATGCTCTTCTAAAGCCTGGCTATGACTATCACCTATGCACAATCAGTGACAGGAAATTTGTCTTCAAGAAGCTTCACTGTGAAAACTTTGCACACAAAAACTTGAATCAGTAAGAGAACTAAGTAACAGGAAAATGGAAGATACTTTTGGCATGAATTCTTTGTTTACATTAACAAAAGAAATGGTTTACAGTTGAGAAATTAAAAGTTTTTGAAAAGAAATCAGGAAATGCTGGCCGCTCACATGAAGTTACTACATGACTTAAAGATAGGTTGAAGTGCTGTGACAAAGCTGAAAGGTGGTGATATGATTACATTAAAAGCTGAACTGTAGCATGATGTTTATTGAATGAAACAAACCCACTGTCATTAAAATACATTTGGAAGGGCAATAAATCCTGTGCCAGAAGTTTCCAGTGCTGTATGGCATGCTTGGCAACAAATAACAGTTGCTGTAAAAAACAACAAACAAACAAAAAACAACGTCAGAAGCTAGAAGATCACATGCTAAAAGTTACAGTTACCTTACTTGATCTTTTCCAATTCTTCCTCATTAGCATTGTCTGAAAATAAAATAGAGCATTTTTATTACCTTTTCTCTACAACACAGAAAAGGAGGCCAACAGTCTCAAACAGGGCAATTCACATTTAACCACCACTACAATGGAAGCAGCAACACGTACAATCCAGCAACAGATACACACAAGACTGAGGTAAATCTGGACAAGCAGCAGCCCTGTGCAGACCCAGGCATACTTTTCTGGGCAGTATGAGTGTCTCATTTCTGGAGACAATGCAGGACGTAAACTTGTAAGAAAAAAGACAGAAAGAACCACATTAAAAACTGAAAATAAATAAACGGGCCATTATGGATAGCGATTTCAATTCTGACTGATATTTGAATATTTATTTATTTATTCTTTCTTAATAATAAAGTACTCCAATTTTTTAGAATACTACTGTTTTGCTCAAAGGGGTAGCCACAAAAGAGACAACCTGCATGAGAATCCTTTGATGACATGAATCTACTACAAAATCCTTAAGGTTATCACTGCTTTTTCATTTCACTAGTAAAAATAGTTCTTTGGTTTGATAATTACATACATGAAATAGAAAAAAAGCAAGTTTTATCTTCACTTTTTCAAAAAGCCAAATTTTCCTGTCTCATTACATAAACAGTCTTGGCACTGCTAGGAGTCAAAGTATCCAAGACAGATTCCCAATTATTAAATAAAAGTGACATCTGGTCAAGTAGGTTGTGGACAGTTTATCTGTGAACACAACTGTAGCTTAAAGCATTTCTGTGGAAATGAAAATAAATTAGTTTATACAACTTAATCAGGTTCAGCAGCCTGTTATTGACACTGAGCAGGAATAAATCAAAGGCCATAAATTTCTATTGAAACTTTTGTTGTAGAAAACAAACATAATTTTATTTTTTCTATTAACTATTTCAAAAAAACTTGCTTTTTTAGATAATGGATATAAATTCTGAAATTAAAATATTTTCCTTGCTAAGAAATTAAATTATATTTTGGTGAAAAAAATAAAATGAGACAAAATATGTGGGGGTTTTATTTCTGAAATATCCAGGTTTTTTCAAATACACATAGTTTTTTGTAAGAAGAAAAATAACTAGCCACTGAGGAAACTTTTTGAATTGCTATGGACAGTTAAATGCTAAAAGCTCTGCAGTAAATTAATACTAATTGTAGCACTGTGGCTTTGGAAAAGATATTAAATGTTCTATTATGCTGGAGAATGTCATTTAACCCATTTTTCTATGAGAGGCATGAAAGAATTAAACAGCTTGAGGCCCACAGCAGACACTGAAGAAAACCTGAATTTCTGGGTCCCGTCCAACAGAGTACAGCTCCTCCCTTCCTTGTCATTTCTGAATCCTACACAGCTATAGGTCAGAGCACAAACTCAGCCTCACTGCTCTTCAGACCAGCCTGTGAGCAAGGAACAGAACAAGTCTTGACAGCTCAATTAACTATACAGGTTTAGATTAGATACTAGGAAGAAATTCTTCACCATGAGAGTGGTGAGACATTGGAATTTGTCACCCAGGGGAGCTGTGGTTGCCCCATCCCTGCAAATGTTCCAGGCCAGGTCAGATGGGGCCCTGAGCAGACTTATCTAGTGGAAGAGGTTGAGGGGAACTAGATGATCTTTAATGTTCCTTCCAAACCAAACCATTCCATTACTCTTTCAGCTCTGAAGATCTCAGTTTGAATAGTAGCTACAACTACTCTCAACCACCCTTGTTGAGTGCACTGGCATCATTATCAGCTAAAGCAGGATAAGCTGAAGCCACAATAACCATCCTTAAAAGCCAATAAAATTAATATATAGCATAGGGCAGATCAGGATGGATGATCTACATGGAATTTTTTTGTCTGAAAATATTCCATGCCCTGAGTCTATCACTGGAGTTTTTCTCTGTGTTATTAATGTCCCTCTGGCAAATAAATAAATAAACAAATAAATAATAATAATACATGATATGATTTAACACAGCAAGCAAACTGACAGGACATTAACGTTAATAGTTTCATATGAAGCAAAAAAATCCTCAGCATCATTTGAGATAGATTATTTTATGAAAAAACCCTAATGCCTTGAACTTTAATCTCAATAAGTAATAGTATCCAAGTACAACTCGTATGTTTCCTTTCTTTCCTATTTTTTTTTGTTTGTTAGGTTTCTGGCAGTGACGAAAAGTTGTCACCAATCTCTGTTGCTCCCGAGGCAATGCCTCCTATGAAGCTACCAACTTTGTCATTTCGTGTAGCTGAAAACTGCCTGTTAAGACCCAGCTAGGGACCAGCTGTGGTCGTGAAGACATGGGTGACATGCAGCTCTGAAGAACTTGCTTACTGGAGGTTTTCCAGTGGTGGAATCTGTGTACAGAATGCTGATAGGAAAAGGACCAGAAAAACTCACATGCATTGCTGCACCCATGACTACAAACAGAACATCAAACAGAATCTGCAGGGAGCCCGTACACATGCATGAAATCACAAAGAGCACACTAGCACACACAGCACCACAGGTGTGCGAAAAGGAAACAATAAACACTGTCAGAATTCAAGTAAAAGGACAAGTTTTGTTGGAGCGGGTCTAAGAGAAAAAACAAGTAATTGCTACTTTTAAGTTCTTTTAAATTGGTCATCAAAAGGAGAAATTAAAAAAAAAATACAGAAAGTACATCATAACCACATTATTTTTATGAACAGAGTTAAAATTCACAAATCTTTAGGGCTCATAGGTTTTCACATTTTTATATACACATACTTCTTTCATATTTATTTATTTTACATCTTTTTAGTTTACACTAGTTACCTAAGCTATCCATCCTCTCAAAGCAGTAAAACTGAAATGCTGCAATAATGTAAAGAACAAGTACTTCTAAATAGAACAAAGCAAAATCAAATTAACTGTTGGAACTAGTACTACTGCAGCTTACTGCATTAGGCTGGAAATAGATTAAACTTTTCTTGAATACTAAAGCCTTTCTATTTTTTTATAGTAATATAAAAACAATTCATTAATCAATTTTGATTTACAGTTTATAATTGTTCGTAAATCACAAGTCAGTTGCCTTTGCATGTCAAAAATCAAAAGAAAGGACTTCTAATAACTTTAGATATCCTATGCTTCTATTTATGTATATAGCTTGAATAAGGCATTAGAAAATTATTACTTTAACTTTTCAAATTTTCATGCTTTTAGGACAAGCATGAGGGAGCAAATGGCAAAGATACAAACAAGATTTTCTAGAAAGTTTGATTTTTTTATCTGCCCATACTCTTAAAAAGTATTCAATAGTGTTCAATAACTGCAGGCTATTTCTGCATTTTATTCAAATAAAATGTACCACAAAAATCAAATAATGTGCCCTTATTTATTAAACTGGTTTACTGAATCCATTTATGATTGAAATTAGGTCAAATATCCTCTACTGAAGAAACAGAATTGTAAATTTCTTAAGCACTGTTTTTAACAGTCCACCAGGACTCAAAAATGAATACTCCTCTTTACTAGTCAGTGTAATATAGTTTTACATACAATTATATGAATGTATATTTATGTTAATATTCTTAATTGATATCTGAATCCCAAAATGTAATGTTTTGATCTGAGGAAATAGGGCTTTCCAGCATCCCACAGATGCTCAAGATGATCTCATCCGTCAGTACATATAAAATCTAAATTTCATCAGAATTTTTTTTCAAAAAGATAAGGAAAACAATGCTCCTGTGTGGACTAAATATCTCTATCATCTATTTTCAAACCTCAAGTCTTCTTCCAAAACAAAACAATCTATTTCTGTGTCAAACTGGCTGCCTATTTTTAAAATCATTTGCAATAATGCCTCTGTCACAGACAGGTGACAATATACAACTAGGCCCCTGAATCTGTCCCATTTAACTTCAAACTTGCACTTGGAGTATCTTATCAGCACTTATCAGCAGTGTCAATATTTCTTAGGCAGCGTGACAGGATGCAATTTCCTGCAATGTACAGCTACATTATTTTGATACACCAATAAAATCTTTTGTGGGACCCGTCCTCCAACAACACATCCTCAGAAGACTTTTCCTTTACTTGCACATTAATGCATGACCTCCAAAACAGCCTTGCTGCCGTTCAGGAAGTGCAAGGATCTCTTTGGAAAGTATAATGCACATCAAAAAATTGCCAAACAGCACTTTACAAACAGCAAGACTTGTTTAAAAGGGCTCAGTTTGAAATATGGCTACAGACCTGGCCAAAACATAGGATCAATATACCATGTGGTTTCTGTGGCTACATAGGAAAACAAACACTTCTTCTTTTGATGCTGTTCTATGTTTTTATTTCCCCCATGGTCTTAATCAACACTCTCATTTTAAACATATAGAATTATAGTACCTGCAATTTAAGTACTTCCAAGTAATTTCCGTAATCTTCAATTTTACAATTTAACCATTAAACACCATTTATGTGTAACAACATGTAAGTCACGTAAACAGGTAAAATATTACCTAATTATATAATTACTTGCAACTCCTAATTGCAAGCAATGTAAAAGTTATTACCTGAGCAAAATAAAATCTATTCAGGAGAAAAAATTATTTTTGAAATGTACACAATATAGGGATATCAAATCAACAAGATTCAAGAAAATTTGCAGTGACAGGAAAAAACTGCACAAGATGTGAAGAGACAGTGTATCTGTGTTGTCCATGCATCAATCATTAGTGCATACTTAAAAGTGCTCAGGTTTTTATCTATGTATTTCAACTACACTTGAGTTATTATCTGTTATAGAGATATCCAGGTAGAGGGGGAGCATCAGTCATCCAAACAGTGCGCTAGACAGACTGGGAATGTAGGAGTTGCTTTATTGCTGGTTTATATGCCACACATTTTGAAGAGTGGACAAAAATTAGTCTTGATCTGCTAGCATAACATTTGAAAATTTATTTACCTCAATTATTTTCATTTCAATAAAAAGATCCTCATGGTTACAAAACTTTTAAAAAATAGCCAAACATGACAGTTCGACTGGAGTGATAGATTTTGTAATATACCTGCTCTTTAGAGAGTAAATAAAATCTAATAAATAAATAAATATATGTAGTAACTAAAAAAAACCTAATTGTGTCTTGAACTATTAGACTCCTAACACATTAAACATACAGCAATTCCACATTAATTTTGTAGGTTATCTTCCCTGCATTGTGACACAAATTCTCTGACTTTATTGCAGCTTCACTGGAACTGCTCTGTAATCCATATCTTACAAGGACTGTTTCCAATAATAAATATTAAGCTTCAGATTAGGCATCTGATTCGTAACTGGAATCTTGAGCATTTTCAGATTTAAGTTCCAGATAACAGTTTAAATGAGAAAAGCATTTGGTGACTTAAGCTAAATTTTAAAAAGCTAATAATGAAATACGTAATAACACAAACACAATTCTTCATCCTATTACAACCAGCCAGTTGAATATTAAAAAAATTGCTAACGAGCAGCTCTACTTTCTCCTAATACTTCCAACATTCACTTGCTAATTTATGAACACTCATATGAAAAACATGGTACACTGTAGTGTCTTCATTTTACTTTCTCACCTTTAATTTTCTAGAGCAGTCAGTATAATATCAGACAATAATAGTAGTTACCCTCTCTGTATAATGAAGGATGGAAAAAAATGTGCTGTCCACATAATGATATACCACATAAAAATACAGTGTTTCTGGGCCGCATGATATGGGATTATGGTAGAATAGTGCCAAAGCAACTTGGAAAAACAGGGCAAGTACCACTTGACTGAGAAATGCTGGTCTTACACAAATGCAAAAAAAAAAATCAAAAATTGAATTAATTTCTTAATTTAGGTAACATTGACACTTGTTGTGTACATTTGCAAGACAGAATTCTGAGTTGTATAGACAAACATATTGCTAGAAAAGAAAAGAAAAACACACTGCTTATATAAGCTAGATGGACATTACCACCACGTTCCATTATTTTATGAAGTGCAAACAGAACATCATGAGGAAAATTAACAGAGGACAAAATAATTTTCAAAATTCTACATCTTTGCATTACTACATACCAGACACCTAGTTCCAGTACCCAACTTACTAGGCTATTTAATAGTACCTGGGAGAAAAGTGTAAAAAAGAACACTGGTAGAATCTGCCAGTACTCTGCAGGTGCATATGCAACAGGATGTCTCACACTGCATCACACAGAAACATATATGATCTTACAAAAAACATGCAGCTGACCATATCCATTGACATTTTCATGAGAATAATGCTTTTTTTTAGCCTCTGCTGCAACCTGTCCCTGAGGCAGGTCAAACAGGTTCATTGTTAATGGATCCTTAGTGGTGGATTAAACCAAAATACTGCTAAATAAGCAATATAACCAAAAAAAGAAAAAATTATTAGAATAAGTGCTTTAAAATCATAACTGGAAAAAAGAAAGGGTAGCAGATTGGAAAAGGGATGTGTAGCCTTGGAGTGTATGATCAGCTTAAGAGAGGAAAATTCAAAAAAGAAAAAGAAACAAAATGAGATAGCAGGAGACAAAGATACCCCCACCTGTGGTTTCTGTGATGCATGGGTAATTGTGGCCCATGGTTGTTATGTACAGTCCTGGTACATCAGAGGTGGAGGCCCACAAAAATTGGGGGCTTATAACCCTGGATCTTCTGGTAAATGCCACAATACCTCCTGGATGAGTTCCTGGAAGATTCTGGAAATCTGGCTATGTTGAAGCAGCAGGGGAGGGTTGAGTGTGCGTGTCTCTGAGTTCAAGTGCCTGGGCAAAGTTTGTGAGTAAACTGAGATTTGTGGCCTGCACAGTGTTGGCTCGTGGTGTTGGAAAGAAAGCTCCAAAGAAAGAAAGATTTCTTGGATAAAAAATCCAACAAAACACTGCCCCACTTCCACAGGTTCCATTGCTTATTTGGCGCTTCTTCCTTTAATTTGAAAACAGTTTGTTAAAGGCAAAATTTAGCTACAAGGTCCAAATGCTTCCCTACAACCCATCTGAGGCCAAAGGAATCCACATTATTTTACAACCTCTCACAGTTAAAATCATCTCTTCTACTTTTGCCATAGTTCTACTGCTCAAGTCAAAAGTCACAAAATCTTGTAAAATGTAATAGAGTTTGGCACAACTAAGAGTATCTGGAAACCTGGAAACTATTTTCACTTACAAATGTGCAGGTCAGAAAAGTAAGACTGATGAAGGAATTACAATAAACTTAAAAAATCATACAATTTTGTAATTTAAATGAAAATTCAAAAATTTGAAAAGCATCAAATAATCCTTTAACATTAGTTGCCAAAACCCAGGAACACTGCATTTTTCAACTTTATTTTCCGCATGAAACAGGATTCAAATATTCTTATCTAGAAATAGCAGACTAGCTCCAAAAGTCTTTAACCAATGGTTTACTGATATTCCTTCATATTAATCAGCACCATTCACCTACAACTGACTTTACCTGATCCATCTGAATCCCTTATTACTAACTAAAAATGGGAGGATTCAACTCAGGTGAAATATGGTGCACTATACCAGAAACATCATTCAGAGTTATCTGAAGAATGAGAAAAGTCAAATTAATCTCATAATTTGAGATTTACTCTTGTGCCCACTGCCGTCCAACCAGACACCAACCATAGGAGTGACAACATTTAGTAAAATACTTGAAATTACCGCTTCTCGCTGGTCCCCTGGAGCCAACAGAACCGACAGGAGTATACTTCCCAGATCATGGTCAGGGTAATGAGGATCCTTCAGACTCAAGGTAATATCTGTTTGCCTAGGAGACAAAATCTATGCACTTACTTGGACTTCAGACTCTCAGATAATCAAATTTCTCAATCATAAGAATTGAAGGCATCTGAATTAATGTGAACCTTCTTAGAAAACAGTGGCACAAAATTGCCCTATTTCTACTTTTAAGTATTTTTGCTAAGTGCTCATAAAATTACTAAATACTTTTACTCTGTATTAAGTACTGTATTACATGTACTGAAGTAATTATATCAAAAATGTAACATTAATGAAAAAACTAATTGAAAAAAATTGAAACATTAGAGGGTAATGCTGTGAATGAAGCTAATATGAAAACAAGATTAATGTGGTTACACAATGAACCTCTCCATAAACACTGTGAAGATGTGCATAAACAGCTAATAAATTATCATTCATCATACTATAATTTCTTAAACATCAATGGTTTTCTTTAGTTAGTTTTATGTTGTGGAGGTTTATATAACTATTTTCTAGGACAATGTTTTACTTACAACTCCACAAACATGGCATTAGCAGAAATATATATATAAATATTCCATAGGCTTTTTTGTGCCATACCTGTTTAATTCCAATGACATGAGATCCAAAAATGCTGAACCAATGAAGTCATCTTGAAGTCCAAAGTCATAATCAAATACCTGTGATGCACAAGAGCATTTTTAGTACTAGAAATTTTTCTTTCTTTAGAGTTTTTCTGACTATGAATCATTCTTGAAACTTTTTCCAGAGCTGTAGCTTCATTTTTCTCACTTGTTGAATCAGGACTACCTGAAAGTAACCTGAAACCTTCTGGCGAGATACTCAAGTTTGAAACTGCTTGTTTATAAGTCAGACTGCATCATACAGGTGTATTCTACTACTAGACTATGCATATGAACGACAGCAATTTAATAAAATGAAATAAATATTTTTATAAACATTGGCATTGAAAGAAGGAATAGCAAAACAATACATAAAGTTCATTTCCTATACTTATTTCCTTAATTCCTTAATGAATCCTGCAAAGTGGAAGCAGGAGGGCAGGATATGATTATGAAGAGTGCTTTTACTTTTATTATAATATTTACATCAGTATTAGAAATAATATAATTGTACCTTTTGAAAGCTGTGCAACTTTCAAGGGTTAGAAACATTACAATCTAAGACTAAAACTGAATGGATATGTGTAAGGAAACAATGACAATGAATACTCTACTATGAGGACTCTGCCTCCTAATTTGCTACCTAAAAGAGAAAATACCTTGATAAATTTACTGATAGCCAGACAGGAATCTGGCCAGTATATCAGATAGTATTATCTGAAATGTGTTGTGACTTCCTAGGTCTGAAGAAAGAATAGCAAATAATCTGGGGTCAGCTATTGCAGGGAAATAAACAAAAAAGATGGACAGCAACAAAGAAAAGTTGCAACACAAATTTTAAAAAATAAAAAAAAAAGGGAAAAGACCAATTATCAAAACCAACTTGTACGGTAAATTAACTTCTTTCGGATAAACATGAGGTTTTCTGAGGACTAGGACATATCTTCAGAGTAAAAGTGAGACTTGTGAATACCTTGTAAGGAGAAAGGAAAAAATTGTGAATATGACAGGACTAGGTTTGAAGTCTCCAACTCTAATATAAGTATTTCTACTATTGTACTACAGAAACTCTTCCAGGAGGCAAAACAGATCTTTTACAGATACCTTAATATGTACGGGGTTAAGACAGTAGTAATGGGCCTGTGGCCCAAAGGCTACAGCACAGCTGCACAACTCAATGGGTTAGGTACAAGCATGTGAGCAAACCTCTCATATGCATACCTGAGTGTTCACCCTTGCATTTTCTATATCTGTTAGTCATTCCAGTGGGAAAAAAAAAAAAATGATGAAATCTGAGTTCACAGTGCAAAGTCAGAATTGTTTTCTCCCTCTCTCTCCCGCTACAAATTATCATGGTAAAAATATCAAGTGAGTATTTTTAGCTGACTTAGCAAAATTCAATCACATCCTGAAATATCTGAACGAGCTGTAAAACCTAAAACACAGTGTAATCAAAATACTACCATGATAGACATACCACTTGACATACTTTTCCTAGGGAGAAAAAAATACACGTCCTACTGCAGGGCTGGTACTTGGCATAAATCAGCTGAAACAGGTGGCTACATTGCAAGTCTTTGCATCTTCCTCTCTCTTTCACCTGCTCATTCCTTATGCATCACTTAACATAATATTGGCACGAGAATGCCATTTGAGGATTCTAAGTAGCTTTTAATATCTTCTAGGAACAATGCACTTTATCCGAGCAGCATGAAAGATAATACTGATTAATACTTAAAGGATGTTTAAGTGGCATTGCTCTACTAAAAAAAAATCTACAATTTGACATTTCAGTTAGAAATTCTGTCATGAATTTTAGATCAATACAGATACTGATCTAAAACACGTAATTTCAGATCAGCTTCAGAGAATTATAATGGTAAGTCAACTTTTCACACTTCCTCAAGTGTTTTAAATGGATACAATGGAATCCTAGGACTACAGTTTTTCTAAATACATTTTTGGTAGCATAATTTTCGTCTACTTTGTTTTACAGAACTAAGAATCACTTTTGCCTGTGGATCACCATGAACTACTAGGGTCCAGAAAGCACCTTTCTCTTCTGTAGGTATAAAACAATCATCCCAATTTTTCTAGTTTCCAATATCAACATCTAAGAAATACTAGCGATACTGTTGTGTATTACTCAAGACATTGCTGGCTACTTTTTGATCTAAACTCAAGCAACCTGTAATTTCAGAATAATTTTTGATCTTAATTCAAGCAACCTGTTACTTCAGAATAATTGGTGCCTCTAATATGAAAAAAATCATTCTCACCTGTGATTTACTAGGAAGAGCTACAATGTAAAAATTGTAAGAGCAGAAAATTGTATGAAATATACAAGCAAACTCACTGTGTTGCATAGAAACAGAAAATTTAGAAAACTTAGGAGAATCAGGCACACATCTCAATAAATTCTCAAAAACTGACCTCAGTAATGAATTGATTTTAGTGGGAGAGATTATGCTTCATACCATCATTATGCAACGTTTTCATAAATAAAATGGATCATGAAATACAGTTTACTTTCTCTGTTCTTCTTTATATTAAAGAAATATAAACCAATTAGACCTGAAGCAAACAAAAATGCCTGTATTTGTCACTTCTAAAAATGTTGACATCATCATTCTACAGACAAAATTTAAATAATTTTCACTCTAAATAGTCTTTAGTCTTCTATTGCACAATATATTTTTCAATATACAGAAAATCACAAAACCGGAATTCTTCCAATACATCTTCTGTTGTAACTTATCAGACATGTGTAAGCTGGTGTCTTACCTTTATATACAATGGTTCTCTTAGGTTATCTATAAGAATGTAAGCTTTTTCTTCCCACACAGGATTGAGGTTCTTGTGTACTGTTTTACTTCTAAATACCTCTTTTCCTCCAAGTTTGAACTTGACATACGGATCACTTGTTCCTAGTAAAGACACATATATACTGTTAATTCTGTCTTTGTAATACGCTAAGGAAGTAGAGACTAAATTACTTTAAATAAAACCAAATGTAATTTCAACAGATAGTCAAATTTGAAACAGCATCAGCTTAAAAGAATTCCTTATTATCACAATCTATTATTTTCCAGGGTGTCAATACTCTGTTAATTGACTCAATATCAAATCTGTGCTTGCATCTCTTTCTGTTGTTTTGAATCCATTCTTAAAGTCACACATGAAATACTGGCAATTTTGGTTTTAGTTAACAGAATTATATCCTTATCAGGGCTAGTACTTTATCTTAATGCAACAACAAAATTAGATTATAAAGTTAAAATTACTCTGTAAAATATTAACCTAATTATCTCGTGCCTTTGAAAAGGCATATACTCCACCCACACTGCTTATGAAAGTCTTCAATGACTTTATTGTGCCCAGACTCTTCTTTCTATATAGACTCACTTCCTACAGCATTCACGATGAGAAAATTAAAGTCTGTCCACAAAGTCCTCAACTTGCCTCTTGCAACAATCACCTATTTACCAGAGAGCATTGGACAAAACCTCTTAAACAACTGAGTAACAATTAAGTGTGAACAGAAAGACAACCCTGATGGGTATATGAAAAATGTCAAATATGACATATGAATGTCATATGCCTGTGGCATATATGTGGAAGCATCACAAGGACTGAACATCTTGTGAGAGGAGGAGTCTTGGATGGGCACAGAGACTTGCAGGAGTTCATGTGAGACTAAATGATCAAAGACTATCTTAAAATAAACAGTAACCCTAGCTTGAGTAATAACTGCATCTTCATTAACAGCAGCAAAATTATAAGACAAGACTTCTTTTTTTTTTCCCCTTTAACTTTTAGGGCTTTCCAAGAGACCAGTAGATTCTAGAAGTTTGCATTTGTGTCCACTGGAAAATAACTCCAAAAGAAATGGCTTTTCTTAAAATTGCAACATGCATTAAACATAAAGTAGAAGGGTTGTGAGCAGCATTCCTTGCATTACTTCATCCAGCCACAAGATGTCAGTACTCTTTACCTGAAATTAATGTTCCCCCGTTGCAAAAAAACTATAGCAGTGGAAAACTGAGGTCTCTTGTGTTACAGCACCTGTAATTCCTGGGACAGAATTTCAGTGGCATATAAATGTTTTGTCTAGCACAGCTAACTTCCTCCTTGGTTATTCAAGTAGTGGTGATGATTTTAAAGTCAAAGATCAAGTATTTAAATTAATTCTGTTTAATGTGAAGAATACTTTTAATGTGGACACTATGTTATGATGTGCCTACCCCTCTGCTCCTTGGGACCACTCTACAACCTCAGGAATTCTGTTAGGCCTTGGCCTTCATGTAGGCAGTTTGGCAATGAAGCATCCCTTGACTGTACCAGGAACTTCTGCACGGTTAAGGCAGGAGTGGCACAGAGTTGAAAGACAAGAGAGGGAAAAAAACAGTCTTTTCCTGACAACTTTGGAACACCTAAAAGAAGAAAAATGATTCTAGCTTGTGAGTCGTGAAGGTTTATTGAGAGGGCTGTGAACTAGGTTTGAAGGGAGAAGGGGATAAGACCAGACTTACTCAAGATGAGCCTAGGGGCAGCAG
Organism: Cisticola juncidis; assembly: GCA_013400215.1. Taxonomy (NCBI): domain Eukaryota; kingdom Metazoa; phylum Chordata; class Aves; order Passeriformes; family Cisticolidae; genus Cisticola; species Cisticola juncidis. The sequence continues at coordinate 389,850 of VXBR01006548.1, forward strand.
GTGAGCATCAGGTGAGCATCATTGAAAGCTGGTAACACAGCTAAAGAAGATGACCCCAGAAGTGGTAACAAACAGGAGGAACTGGAGGCCATTCTGCAGTAGAAAAGCTATGACACAAATGACCATTATAGAAACATGACAGAATGACTTGCTTGACTAGTATGCTGCAGCAGATGTTAAGAAGCTACTCAGAAGGGTCAGGCGAGGAAAAGGAGCTCATAGCGTGGCTCTGAACAGTAAGGAGTGTTTCAGCTGTATACAGCTCAAGGAATAGTGATGATAAGTTTGAGTGCTCCTGAGTAAGACTCGGGGGAAATGACAAGGCAGATATCCTGGTGAGAGTCTTTTATAGACCTCTCAAGCACAATGAAGAGGTGGATGAAGCATTCTATAGATGGTTGGCTGACATTTCACAACTGCCAGTTCTTGCTCTTGTGGCAGATTTTAACTAGCTAGATGTCTGCTAGTCAACACAGCAGAGAAGAGGCAGTCTAGATGATTCTTGGGAGTGTGTGGAATTTCCTGTCACAGCTGGCAAGGGAGTCAAGGTCAAGATTCCACTAGACCTGCTATTTGTGAATAGAGAAGAGATTGGTTAGAGATGTGGTGGTCAGAATGCCCATCTTGGGCATTGTGATATCGTTTTTAATTCTTGGTGAAGTAAGGAATGGGGTCAACAAAACTCTGCCTTGATCTTCTGGAGGGTGGACTTTGGCCTGCTCTGGACCGGTTCAGAGAGTCTGCTGGGAAATAAAAGGGTCCAGGAAGGCTGGACATAATTTATGAACAATCTAATAGATGCAAAAGTAAAATGTCCCTATGTGCTCAGAGATGAGCAGTCAAGGAAGCCTTGTCAACAGGAAATTTTTGCTGGAACTTGGGAAAAAAAAAAATTGGTGTTTTGGAAGAAAGAGCAGGCAACTACGAAAGAGTAAAAGGATGTCATTAGGTCACATAAAGAGAAAATTAGATAGAAAAAAGCTCAGCTACAACTCAATCTGACCACTGTTGTGAAAGAAAATAAAAAGTATTTTTATAAAAAGAGTAACAAAAAAAGAAAGGCCAAGTAAAACCTCTATCCCTATTTGAATGCAGGGGGCAACACTGATACCAAGGATGAGAAGAAGGCTGAGGTACTTAATGCTTTCTTTTCCATAGTCTGTAACAGTAAGACCAGTTATTCTCAGGAAAAACAGCCCTTGAGCTTGTAGACTGGGGTGGGGCGAAGAATAAACATTCTGTAATGCAAGAGGAATTAGTGACTTGTGAAGCCATTTGGGCAGTCATAAGTCTACGGGGCCAGATGGGATTTACCCAAGAGTATTGAGGGAGTTGGGGGAAGAGCTTGCCAAGATGCTCACCATCATTTACTTTTCATCGAGTCCCAGATGACTGGGGATTCGCCAAGATGCTAATAGGGACGGCTGGAAAGTGGATCCAAGGAACTGCAGGCCTGTCAGCCTAACCTTGGTGCCTGGGAAGGTTATGAATCAGATTCTCTTGAGTGTGATCACACAGAACATACAGGACAATCAGGAGATCAGGCCCAGCCAACAGCGGCTGAAGAAAGGCAGGTCCTGTTTGACCAACCTGATCTCGCTTCATGACCAAGTGACCTGCCTGGTGGATGCAGGGAAGGCTGTGGATGCTGTGTACCTGCATCTCAGAAGACCTCTGACACTGACTCCCACAGCATTCTCCTGGAGAAGCTGGCACCCCATGGCTTAGGCAGATGCACTCTTCACTAGGTTAAGAACTTGCTGGATGGCTGGGCCAAGAGCATGTGCCTGCATGGTATCACATCCAGCTGGTGGCCAGTCACTAGGGCACTTTAATACCCACATATAAATTTACCCAAACAACATACAACTTCCCAATCATTAGGGCAGTGTTTACCAGCTCACTTACCTCCACGGTCCCTTGCAGCTAGATTCTGCCCTCTTCTCAGAGTAACCTCCAGCTGGTATATTCCGGGGTCCCCAGGAGGGAAATCTGCATTACTACTTCCAAATGAATTTGTTCTCTGGGGAGAAAAAAAACAAATGCAACAGCTAATGTTACTACAAGTTTCATGTAAAGTATATGTATATAATATCATCCTACTAAACTAAGAAAAGGCCACACCCACTACCCCACCTCAGAGCTACTACCCAAAATCAAGGAATCTGTCCCATTCTATCAGCATGACAATTACCAAGATCCTTCAAAAAAAAAAAAAAAAAAGAGACCAAAAACCAAAATCAACCAGAAAAACAAACTGGTTGAAAAAATTATTCTTGGATATAAAGGAGTTGGAAATTGATAGTCTTTAAGGTCTCTTCCAATCCAAACTACTTGATGATTTTAAGAACTACAGTTTTAATTACATTCATATCTAGTCCTGGCCCACTAAAGCAAAATAAGTAAGAAAACCATGAATCTAGACCTTACAGTATTATTTGAATTAGTAATTACCAGCGTCCTCAAATCCTGTGTTGAATCAATAGTTATAATGTATGCATTGAATAAACATACATGAAATAAGTTTTTGTGGTCTGCTGCTGCACTTTGCAAGCTAAGTGGGTTTTTTCCACAAAGTTTTGGGGAAAGCTGTGGCAGGGAAATAATCATAAATACGTTAAATGCATCTGTGGTTCTGTATGCCAGGGCAAATATTCTTAGATGAGTTATTTGTATAAAATGTGTCCTAAAAGAATACAATAAAGGAAGTCAGAATACAAGGAACTCTCCAGAACATCTGGAGTGCATGAACAATAAATACATTTCTGTCTAAAAGACAAAGTAGAGTAATTATATTTCTTAGTATATAGAAGCTTTTGCAAAGTAGTTTTTTACACATCTCTCTGTAAGTAGAATCCAATTACAGCACATGCTTGGAACACCATATTTAATTTTAAGACAAGAAAAATTAAATCAATTATACATTCACAGTACATATGAGAACTTCATCTGTTACACACTCTGAAGACCATATTTACATATGTGCTAAATCTTTTAAGAGTAATGCTATTATTATTTAATTATGTGATTATGAGTTCTCCACAAGAAAAAAAGATTGCATGATAGAAATATCTCAGAACATGTACCAAATGCTATACCATTTCAACCAGAAACAAGTTTTATCTCTTTTTTCCTACTAAACCTTTTCTTCTTTTTAAAGTAACACTAAAGCTAAAGCATGAAGGAAGACATAAAATAAAGGCATTTCAATATCTGGTTTGTTCTTGTTATTTCAGAACAAGCCCTAGCATATTAACCTTTGCTGCCACACATAAAAGCTGGCCAAAATGGACGCTGGCATGCTCACTGGTTCCACAGTAGCAAAAGTGAGGCAAAGAATATCTGGCAGCAAAAAAAAGGCAAACAGAAGAGTTCCCATCAAGTTGGTCCTCTTTACATCTGCTTCCATATCCTGATTTAAGAGCAAAAGAGTTTGCTGACATTTATTAATTTAAATCTAATATAAAATTTTACTTCTGCAGCACCACTTGCAAAGCCTAAAATAGTACAGAAAAAAAGAAAATAAAACCAAGTTCTCCATTTCTTGAAGATCACAAACCTACAAACAACGAATTGCCAGCACAGAGATTCAGACTGTAAGTTTTTCAAGCATTCAAGGAAGTAATTTTCAAACTTTTACCCTTCTTTTCACCCTTAGGAGTACAGTGCCTCAACCTGTTTCTATGGGGTTGTGTAGGTTTTTTGGTGAAACCATCAACCATTTATGGCAATTCCAGTTCCAGAAAGAAATTAATACTACTTACTGGGTGAATGCTTCCTTTTACCAAGACACAGAAAAACCAGTCAGTGTGCAAGTACCCACCAACATCTTTTATGATTGTACACATATGCAAAGATATAAACTCCCCCAAAGGAACAGGACATTAGACTGTACTAATGAGTTTGGAACTTCTGTTGGAAATCACACACAATGCATTCAAACACTTAATATTGGGCAAAGTAAACCATCCTTGGCTGGTACAAAATGGAACAGGGTGGTATCGAATATGTAGGAATAAAGTTCGTAAAATGTAGTCCCTAGGCTGGAAAGGCATTTGGGCTTTTAAAGCCTTAGTCTTTAACATAACAATATTGGTAAAGACCAGGTGCTGTCAGGACTATGGATTAGAAGCTATTTGGAGTGAACAAAATGAACCTTAAATGCTGTAACTACATTTTATAGCTTTGTACAGTGGTTTTTACCCTGCCTAGAAGTGAATTAGAAAAGACAATTGTGGACTTCTTTGCTACCATAAAATATATATAGAAAATCATACAATAGATGTCATTACTGCACTGCAGAAAGAAGTTTAGTGCCTGTCACAAGTTGCTTTACAAAAACAAATGGCACTAGGCCTTCTCTTGGCATCACAAGGAGAAGTATGCACTGCATTAACACCAGCTGCTCTGTGTACATTGATTAAAGTGATAGAGTGTCTAAAGATGTCCAGGAAATCTGGAAACAAAAATTTGACAGTGCACAGCTCAAGATGACACCTCCTGGGAATCTGAAGAAATCTGGATCAAACTTTGTGTGTGGTTACCCAGCTGGACTTGGTTAAATCATGTTTGTCACCAAAATAATTGCTTTGTGTCTTTTAGCTTCCATCAGGATTCAGCAGTTGTAATGTCTTACACTATAAAAGGAAATACAGATATTAGCAGACCAGTTCCCTAGTCCCAAGAAAAGGGGAGACTTGACAAGAAGAGTAGAACAGAACAGCATTTTACTCTCATAAGGACAGTCAAACAGAACAGTACAGTCTTGGAGAAATAGATAGAGGAGGAAACTTAGGCAAACAAGAGTTGTGCAAAATGCAAGCAGGACACCACCTCAGCTCTGCAAGGCTGACAAAGCAGAAGTTATGCAAAACAATAATACTCTGCTAACTCGAAAGCCGGGGTTGAGGAAAAGCCATTTTAAAAGGACAGTGGACATTGAAGACCACCAAAGAAAACTCGAGAAGGACCATATAAGGACCCTAACAAGGGTTGTAATATGTAAAATAAATAAATATACATCAAATAACCAGGGATAGCTAATGAATATGTAATCAGTGTGTATGATAAAAGCTCTATTTACCTGATGTTTGGGGCACTTGATTACAGGAAGGATCCTCTTAGTGAGCAATAAGCTGCTGATCACTAAGAGGATGAGTGCCTGATTTCTAATTCTCAAAACTGTGCTTCTATCTGGCCAATTTTGGTACCAAGAATGGACCACTTTGCCCTGGCCAAACACTGGAATAGGTTGCCTGGGAAGTGTCCCTGAAGACACCTGAAACCTTATCTGACGTTGTCCTGAGCAATCTTGCTCAGAGCAAGAGGTTTCATTGGGCTGTCTCCAGAGGTCTCTGCAAACCTCATTCATCCTGTGATTTTCCATTGCTTTGAAATGTCATAGTAAATAAAGTATATGCTGATCTTAGCTTCCTTTCCTCGATACACTGTTCTGCCTTCCACTTCTGGTTGCCCTGACATGGCAGTGCTGCACCTGGCATTCAGAACTAACATCCTCTCCAGCCCTTACCTGGTCCAAGATACCAAGATACACATAAACCCTGAATTTTTCAAAATAAGCTTATATATATGTGTCCTGGGGTGACG
>VXBR01006549.1:4956-20931 GCA_013400215.1 Cisticola juncidis
GGGCTGGAGGAGGAGCCGTTGCCCAGGCAACAGCTGAGAGCATCCTTCACCCCTGAAAATGGTGTGCGGAGCTGCCACCACAGCCCCACAGCGCCGGGCACTCAGGACCCCCACGGCTCGCCTGTGGCCCTAGATCCCCCAGTTCTGGAGACACACACAGCAGCATCCTCTCACCTGCGTGCTGCTACCCCCCACGGGGATGAGGATGGGGATGAGACACTTCCCAACTGCTGGGGCACCACTGGGCAGGTGGGAACAGGCAGAGACACTTCCTTACCCTGGTAAGGGCTGGCCACGGCTCTGTTCACACCCCAGCTCTGTCCCAGAGGCATCCTGAACGTGTCAGACACATGAACACACTGGTCACCGCAGGACCTTGGTGCCAGGGTGCCATGACCCAGGCAGCACCACGAGGGCGGCACAAGCATCCTGCCCAGTGCGTTTGGAACAGCAATCCCCAAGCAGTCCCCATCCCCCTGCCTGCCTTCCTTCCTTCCACGGCTGCAGAAAATTCCTGGATTTTACCCCAAGATGCCCCCTCTGAGTGTGAGAACTCCTCCTCGGCCCGCTCCCATAGCAACTGTTCCCTAGCTACCCGGCTGCACTTGCTATTCTCATCCCAGTGCAGCTGCGTGTGGCCCCCCCGCGCTGCGCACGAGGCTGTCGCTGCTGCCGCCTGCCCTGGACCCCAAACCCACCCTGTGTCCCCGGCCAGGCTGCCCTCCTTTCACTGCTTCACCCTTGGTGACCTTGGTGACCCTCACCCCACATCACCCTGCAGGCTCTGGCCTTGGAGGGGCCGTTCCTTGGGCTAAGGAGCAGCTCTCTGTGCTGCCACAAGATTCTCATTCATGGCTGCCCCTCTAGAGCAGTAATTAACCATGACCAGAGGGCAGCAGGACTCTGTCCTGGCCCCACAGCACACCTGGGACAGCCCAGGAGGGGCTGTGCTGGGGCTGGACATGCCCAAAAGGGAACCACAGCAGGCACAAGCATCCCAACAGCACAGGGCCTCATACCTGTCATGCCCCCACACTGAGCCAAAACATGCAGCAGAATACACTGAGGGTCATCTGTGATACTCAGGGCTCAGCCAGCATCAGCCTTTTTGCCCTGGAGAGCAACCCCAGCCCTTCCGTGCAGGACAGGAGCACCAGCAGAGCCCATGGCAGCCCAGAAATGAGGTCCCCACTCCCTTCTAACAGCCACCAACTCCCAATGGCCTGGAGCAGGCCCCCCATGACACAAGAGCAATACAAGGCACAGAAAATCTTTACACTTAACAAAAGGTTAAAAATTTAAATACTCTCCAACTTTAGTGCAAGGCAAGCAAATGATACCACAGGTCCAAGTAGGTGCTCAGCCCCCCTGGGGGGCCTGGCTCAGAATGAGCAGAGGCAGCAGCACACGCACGCACGTGTGCACAAACACACACAGAAATTATTGCTCAGGACACAGCTGGGACAAGTGTACACAAGAGGGGACAGGACAAGCTGAATGGAGAGGTGGGCTGATCCCCACACTGCTTCCCACAGAGGGCTCCTGCCCCTGCGTGCAGGAACTGTGCTGCTCCCCAGAACCCCTGGGGACACCCACTAAGCTGGTCCCAGCCCACTCACTCTGGGGTCACAGCTTCACATGACCCCAGGAAGGGACATTCCCTTTATCACAGTTTTGCTCCTTGAGAGCAGGGTCCTTTATGTGTCTGCTCCTCCACCACTGAGCTGGGCCTGGGGATGGCCACACCTCTGGAATGCACAGGTCCAAAGCTGGTGAACTGTCCCCATCCTGCAGCGTGCCGGGGATCAGGCCAAGCCTTTGGCCACAGCAGCTGTGGAGTGGCTGTGTCCTGCCGTGCCAGTGGTCTGGAGAGGGGCTCGGGATCAGCTCCGGAGCTGGCAGCACGTGTGAGACGAGGCAGGAGGCAGCAGACTCCAGCAGACAGAGACACGAGGACAAGGCAGTGATGCTCTGCTGCCAGGATGCAACGGGAGACGCTTTGGCACAGAGCTTTCCTGTGCCTCGGGGCTGAGCAATGGGCTCCGCTGGAGCCAGGACACCCCAGCACGGCCAGAAAGGTTCAGGAAAGATGATTTAGACACCTCAAGGTACAGAAGGCCACTGTCCAGGACTCCCTGGAACACAGCTGGGACCGTCGCTCCTCCCAGAGGAGGACATTTGTGCCTGTGACAGGGTGGGGGCAGTGCAGGCCCCCCACCCATAGATTAAAAACCCACATGTGATATGTACAGACCAACATATATAAATACACATCAAACCTGGGTGCCGCTTCGGCACCTGGAATGTGTCAGCAGAGCTGCTCCAGCCTGGCCTCGGCCCACCCTGGCACAATCCCTCCCTCCCAGCCTGGGCTGGGCCGGGAGGGCAGCTGGGGGCAGCAGCACCATCCCAAGAGGCAGATCTGGAAGAGTCCGGGTTTGTCTCAGGGCTTGCCCGTGGTCAGAGGCACCTCAGCCCGAGCCGTGTGCTGCTGCCAGCCTTGGAATCGTCCTCACAGTCTTCAAATACAGACATATAAAACTGTAAACAAATCCACCTTGTGGGGTCACTGCGACCGTGTCCTTCAGGCTGGGCACTCAGGAGAGGCCTGGGGGTCCCAGGGGCTGGAGAAGAGCTGTGCTCTACAGCCGGGTGGGCTCTTCCTCGCTGTCGCTGCAGTTTCCACAACAGTCCTGAAGTCACAAGGGCAAGGAGAGGAGGAGGGAGGGAGAGAGGAGCACAGCAAGCAGAGGATGAGCACGATCACACAACCCAGCCTACAGCTGCCCTCTGGCAGCGATGGGCCAGGCTCCCCTCCAGACTGTGTGCGGGAGAGCTACATGGAGGCGAGGGGCTGGAGGGGACCCCAGACTGCAGAGAAGAGTCCAGCTGCATCTGGAGGTTCAGGCCCTGGCAGACAGACTGGTGAGCACGCAGCTGGCTAGCTCAGAAGCTGTGAGGAAGCTGCAGCCACCCAGGGACACAGCTCAGTGCCAGCACAGACAGTCAGCCCTGCTCAGGACTCAGCTGGCCACAAAAGCAGCTGAAACCCTTTTTGCTGAAATGGGAGGCTGACCACAGGACAATGCCAAACCCTTCACAGTTTCTCAACCCTTCTGTGTGTCCAGACATCCAGAGAGGAGTGAAGGAAACTTCCCACAGGCCCCTGGGAGAAGAACTCCCAGCAGTGGCAGTGCAGGGGCAGCTCTGGCTCAAGCTGAGGGCAAGGCCTTTCCCACAAAGGCAGCAAGAGCAGGGATGCTGGATTAGTGGCTCAGGGGGCAGTTAGAGCAACAAGCAGGTTGTGCTCTGCCAGGGGAAGGGGATAGGCACTGAAGGATAACACTCCTCTTTCCCAGATCTTGCCATGTCCGTGGGCCACCGGGTATTTCCCTGAGCAGAGCAGCCAGGAGTGACTGCTCACCTCTGGAAAGAGAAAACACGTGGGAAATCACAGCTCAACCCCTTCTACAAACAGCTGCCCATCCTCTGGCAGGTCCTGCCTGACTCGGGAAGGGCTGGGTATCCCCAGAGCTGGCTCTGGCTAGGGCAGCCCACTGAACTGCAAAGCACAACTCGGAGCTTGCCAAGGAGCAGGAGTCAGCAGCAGGTGGCTGAGTGGGTCCAGAGCCAACCATGCTGGAGTCCTACAGCTGCACACAGCTGCTGAGAGGCAGCAGCTCAGGCTTTGCCAGGCCTGGAAAGAAGGCAAAGACTGTCCCAGGCAGAGGAAACAGGCAGACAAGCAAGCCCACAGCAGCTGCAAGATGTTTCTGTTCTCGTCCCTCGAAAGAGCTGCTCTCTGCCTGGCTCAAGATCTGGCAGAAGTGCTCTGGGGAGCCCAGACAGCCTATCCCAAGAGCAAGGACTGGTTCAGGGATGGTATTATTCATGTCAGAAGGGAGATGATTTAATATTTTAGAGTCTTCAAAAACCCTCTGCCTGGGTGATTCCAGCATGTTTAGCCAGGACACTCCTTCCCAGCCCCCTTGACTCCCCCAGCATGGGGAGTGCCAGCCAGGCAAGGGCTGGCTCCCTGCAGCTTTGCACAGGTCTGAAAGCCCTAGGGTCTGTCCACCCAACACTAGAGGAGACTGCTCACTGCCCTCTTGTGCCCACCTCCCTGCCAGACCTGCCTGGCGCAGGCAGGAGCAGGACCACTGCTGCTGGGAGACTGCCTGATGAGGAAATGCTGGGCAAACCCTTACCTGTCTGCTGAATAAGCGCTGAAGTAACCCTTTTTTGGGCTGTGGAGAAGGCTGCCCTTTCCAGTCCAGGTCTGGGGGCACTGTGCCATCTGTGCTAAAGACATTCAGCTCCTTAAAACACTCTGTTTCGATCATCTGGAGGAGGGAAAAGAAAGCTGCAGCAACTGTCACATGGAGCCCACCAAGGGCCCAGAAACATGAGAGCAGTGGGGACAGCATGAGGGACACTGCCCTTGGCCATGGTGGGCACAAGCAGGAGCAAAGACCTACCTCGTTCTGCCAAGGAATGGGCACACTCCCCGTAGCAAATTTCTGGTAAAAGTCGTTGTCTGTGGGCTCCAGCTCCACTCCTTTCACCGTGGAGAACTGCTCAATGTCCAGAACATCCTTGCAGTAGATGGCCTGGGGCTACACAGCACAAAGATTGCTTTAATGACAGGTTCCACCTTGATGCCACCACCTCCAACTGTTGCTCATGGCCAAGCCAAGGCCACCTCTCCCTGCAGCCCAGAGCTTGCCGGACCCCAGGTCTAGGGAAGGGGATGGGTCCCATCTCCCCATGCCAGGACTCCCTTGACAGCACCAGGGACTGAAAAGGTCAGGAACAGATGGGCACTTACATCTGGCTTGAAGGGAGGGTCCAGCATGCCTGCTTCCAGCCTCTTGAAGTTGAGGTGCTTGAAGAGAGGGTGTTCCTTCACTTCCTTGGCCCCTGCTCCTCGGCACCCCAGGCGCTCCAAAGGGTCTTTGCACAGCAGCTGTGACACAAAGGAAATCCATGTCCTGGGTGAGGGGTGCCCTGTGCAGGAGCAGCCCTGTGCTCCTGCAGTGTGCTCTAGGGAGAGCACAGGCCTGCTAGGCAGCTGGGCAAGGAACGAGGGCACTCAGAACCCTCCCGTGCTGCCTTGTCAGAGACAAGGGAAGCAGGCTGTCACCTCTGCAGGGAGCAGCCCCGATGTTCTGCTGCTGCACGCACAGCAGTGGTGGGGGTGAAGGGACAGGGCTGCAGAGCCGTACCATGGTGCAGAGGGAGCGGGCGCAGGGCGAGAACTTCTCCGAGTACTCCTCCTGCACTTCCTTCACCAGCCGCTCCACCTCCTCCCGCTTGATCTTCTTCTTGCGCTGCTGGAAGGGGGACTGGCCCTCGATCATCTCGTACACCAGGCAGCCCAGCGCCCACCAGTCCGGGCTGAACGTGTAGCGCTCGTTCTTCACCACCTCCGGAGCTGCGAGGAGCAGGGATCAGGGATGTGTGAGGGCAGGGAAGAGCACATCTTTTCAACCACTTTTTGGTAAATCGGGGTCACTCACCCATGTAGCCGACTGTCCCCACCCGGCCCTTGATTGTTTGGCCCTCTGGCACATGCACAGCCAGTCCCAGGTCTGAGATACGGATGTGACCTGCAGAAAGCAGGGGACAAGTTAACAGGAGAAATTCAGGGGGCAGTGCTTGAAGCTGCCAAAAACACAGGGTAACCCTGGTTCAAGCAGAGTAAGAAAGAACTCAGGCTCATGGCTCTTCTTGACCCTGCACTCACCATGGTCATCCAGGAGTATGTTCTCTGGCTTCAGGTCCCTAGGAGGGAAGGGACTGGATTAACAAGAAGCCTGTTGTCAAAGCAAAGGACACAAGCAACAGCCACATCTCAACAAGTCACAGATAAGCAACTTCAGGATGCAACGCCCCTGCCTCGGGCACACAGATAACCTTCCCCTCACCTTCTGCCCCAGAGCTGACCCTGCAAGCTCTCCCCTCCTGGGCAGAGAGGTGGAACACAACAACCTTCAACCCTCTGCAGTGAGCCTGAGGATGGTTCCCTCTTTGCAGGTGCAGAACTCTATGAATAATGGTGCAGGCCATTGCAAGTGAGAAGGAGCAGAGGCTTCTCTGCTTATCCTGCCCTAGGGCAAGGTAGGACCAGAAGAGACTTCCTGGCCAGTGTTAGCTATCCTAACACTGCCTCAGGCCCCTGTGAGTACAGTCAATCGACTTGTTTTCCCTCCTGCCCAGCTCTTGAGCACGCTGGGGCAGCCTACCCTCCTTTGTGCTAGTGTCAATACTGCCTAGGGAGTTTAGTGCCTGCCCTGAGACATTCACAGCATGATTACATCCTGTTCTTGGCGATCATTTACCAGCACAAAGAAGCCAAGCTAAGGTCTCCCTTTCTCAAGATCAGCTTTCTGTTCCCAATTCCTCTCATTCAGCCCTGTGCTGCTTTCAGCCCTGAGCTTATTTTCCTGAGCAGACAGACTCAGCTGGGCTGGCAGGAGCAGCAGGACCCCTCTTGCTGCAGCAGGCCCTACAAGCTCTCCCAGCAGGGACCAGGCAGCACGCACCTGTACACTATCCTCTCCTGGTGCAAGTCCTCGAGGCCACAGCAGATCTCAGCAGCATAGAAAGCTGCCCGGGGCTCCTCAAAACCAGCCTCTCCCATGTGGTAGATATGGAACTTGAGGTCCCCTCCATTCATGAGGGTCAGCACTAGGCAGAGAGCATCTTTAGTTTCATATGCATAGGCTAAGCTCACCTGCAATTCAGGGCAGAAAGGCTGTTAGAAGACACAGCTGGAAGAGGGAGGTGCCCACACTCCCATGGACACTTTGCCACCCCAGCAGACACTTAAAGGCTCGGGGCTGGGCCTTTGCCAGCAGAAGAGGAACTGCACAGACCCAGGGAGGACATGGCAGTACCCAGCAGTCCCAGCACACCCCCAGCTTTCCTCAGACAGGGAGGACACTTTCCCTGAGCTAAAGCTGCTTCCCCCCAGGGGCAGGCAGCACTCAACAACAACACTGGTGCAGCATCTGATGAGCCCTTTGCAAAGGGAGGTTCAGGCTTTCCACACCTCAGTGCACCAAGGGAGAGCTCCCAATCACACAGCTCAGGGCTGGGCTTCTCCCCACTCCACTGTCTGGAGAGACACTTCTCACTGTTTACTTGTGCCCCAGAAGTCACAAAGGCACCTGTAACACCAGATGGGTGTTTGGGCTGACTCTGGACGCATTTACAGCACATTGTGGAGGCAGTAAAGGTCCTGCCAGACCCAGACTTGTGAGAGATGTGCACTCATCAGGACCCTGCACCATGGGCAGAGCCTGCTCCTGCCTCTCCACACCAGATGAGGAGCACAGGTTGGCTGGTTGGAGGAAGAATCCAGCATCACAGCAAAGTGAGAGCAATTCCTATGTACTTACTACAAACCTACTGTTCACTTTTTCCAGGATCTGTTTCTCATTCAGGGCCATGGCTTCTCCTTTCCTCTTTTTGATCCGTTTCTTCTCCAGTTTCTTGCAGGCATACATCTTCCCTGTGGCACGCACTTGGCAGGCACACACCTGGAGGGAGGACAATGCTCAGCACCTTCCCACTGCCATTTCCAGAGTGGGGGTCTAGGTTCTGCTCTCAGGAAGAGGCACAGGAAGGCAAAGAAGCCCACTGTCAAAGCAAAGGTAATAGTGACAGCTCCAGATGTTACAGAGAAGCAGGAGCCAGCTGTAACGCCCCTAACACCTTTAGCAGCACCATGGCTGGTGCCTGGGAAGACAGAAGGCCATTCCATAAACAGAAGGAAGCCTGGCAGGAAGTTTTCAGGAGCGTAGTTTGATCTCTCGAGACACAGGGAACGACCTGACTCTGCCTTGTTAGCAGAAGGTACCACAGGGCTTGTGCTACCAACCCTGCACAGCACCTCCCACACCTCCAGCACCTGGGGCGAGGTGAGCTCCTGTCTCTCAGGGAGCACTGACAGGTCACACAAGACCCAAAACACAGCCCAGCACAGCCCCCACAGCCCACCCAGCCAGCAACACCTGTCTCCAGGTGCTGGAGCAGCTTGTGGCACCCTGATGGCCAACCCAGGTCTGCCTCTGGCAGCAGGGAACAGTGGCTGCCTGGTACCCTGAATGCAGAGGAAATGGTGGTTACTCACCTCCCCAAAACCCCCCTTACCCAGCACACGGTACTGGCGGAAAGTGTTTTTGGTCACTGGCTGCCTGTGAGAGAAAGGAAACCAGAGTGAGATTTGAGCAATGAGGGAGCAGGGGCTGAAGCCCAAACCACCTCCATGCCCTGGCCTGACAGACCGTGGCTCACCCAAACCCCTGCTCAACTGGGCCTTGCTTCCCTGTGAGGGCTGCTGGTGCCAGTAAAGGGCCCCGAGGGACAGCCAAGACCAGGCTCTTGGCTCCTGCCAGGGCCCAGCATGGGAAGGAGCCCCAGGGACCCTTCAGGCAGGCTGTGTGGGGAGGGTGCAGGTTTCCCAGAGGTGAGGGGAGCGTTACCGTTCCAGCCATTTCCACTGCAGGAAGCGGTTGAAGTACAAACTGTCGAGGTAGTCGGCAAAGGGAGCCATGCTCAGGTAGTCGTGGATAAGCCTAGGACAGAGCAAAGCCAGCATGGTTCCTGAGAGCTGATCACAGCCCTGGAAAAAGCCAGCAGCCCCAGGGGAGAGGAGGTGAACAGCCCCAAAAGGTTGTTCACTGCCATCCCTCACCCAGCCTGGTGCTGAATCACCCACGTAGCCCTGCTCAGAAAGCCCCGCTCCATGCGAAGCCTGATGCAAAAGGAAGGTGCGTTGGAGGTACCACTGTGACAAATGCAGTGCCCTGGGACCCAGCTGGCACTCCTAATTGGCACCAGCCAGGGCTGCAGGACAAAAGGGGACAATGGGACTCTGCAATTGCCCCTCTGCTCACAGGGCAAATGTGCACACAGGCTGTAATCAGCTGCTAGCAACATTCAGCACCGGGCGCTGAGCTGTTCACGATCAGATGAATATCCAGCACAAAAGGCCACAGGGGATCCTGCTCGAGAGAGCTAACTGCCTTGGAGAGCTGTGCCAGGGCTGCCCAGCCGAGTGAGGAGCCTTAGACACAGTGTCTAGACTGGAAACACGCATCAAGGAGAAGCGGATGGGCTGTCCCCTTTCAGAGCTTGCCAAGAGCAGGCAGGGCCCAGCCCGGAGGCTCTGCATTCAGACACGACACTGGTTACCACACACAGAGCTAACCCTCCCCAGAAGACTGCAGCAAATGTGTTGCCACAGCCCTGCACTCAGTTAGGCAACACGCTCCAGCTACTGTGCAGGGAGGGTGAGGCTGCACGCCCAGTTTGCCCAAGAGCTTCCGCTTCACACGCAGAGCCAGGACCTCGGCTGCTGCTTCTGTGATGGGAACAGAGGTGACCTTAGACCCCTGCAGCAACAGCCAGAGTAACCCAACCACAACAGCCACTCCTGTGGCTGGCAGGACAGGACAGCTGGCACAGACTGCAGCCATTGGCTCAGCTCGGCAGGAGCCTACGAGATCCTGGCACAACACTGGGAATAGCATTGGTACAGGGTCTTCCCAAATAGTAACTGTGACTGGGAGGACAAAGGTTTCTGCAGCAGCTCATGGCTCCCAAGGCACAAGATATCCTTGTGGATATCTCCTTCCCTGGAGCTCAGCTGCAAACTGCTGGCCCAAACCTCCCCAGGCCCCAGCCTTAGCACCAGCTCTCCCTCTGCCAGAGGAAAGGACCATGGGGGACAAGGCGAGTCAGCTGCAGCATCATCCCTGTGCCACGTGTGACCTGCAGGTACAGCCCAGCCCCACAACTTACTTAGTGCATTCCTTGAAAAGCTCCTTGGAAGGTTCCTGCTCCAGCCTCTCACAACAGGCGTCCACCAGTTGTGAAGGAACTTCAGGCACATGGTCCTCACTCTGGGGACAAAGGGATGGAGTCAGACATAAGGAGCAGAACACAATGCTCCTGCTTTAGGGTCAGTGGCCAAAGCAGAGTGGAAGTTTGTGAGGTGGTGTGGTGGCTCAGCATGTTGGCTGTGCCAGCACATGGGCAATGTCAGCTGTTGGCTTTCCAACTGTTCTACCCTTGCAGGCAGCAAACCCTCTCACTCACGTTTGGCTTCAAGTACTTTTTAATCAGGTGCTGCCCACACTCCTTCCTCTTCTCATCTGGAGCCACTTCGTACCCTGCCTGGAGAGAGCAAACAGTGTGAGGGGCAGGTCCAGCCAGAAACCCAGCCTTGCTACTGGGCAACAGCTGTGGAGCAGCAACACCCTCTGCCCAAAGCTCCCCATGCTTTCCTTGAAAACCAGATTTCCAGCAAACATCTCCCTAAGCAAAGGCCCAGCCCTATCAGGGCTCTGACTCACAGCTTTTTCCTACATGAAAACCCTATGTGCTCAGAAGTACCTGCTGGAGCACCCAGCCAACCAGTTTGTGCCCAGGGTGTCAGGAACATCCCTGTCCCCCCATGAAGCCTGATGGGCTTTGCTCTTACCACGGCATCCAGGAACCTGACGCAGCGCGCGAGCTCGGGGCGCGTCTCGCAGAACTGCCGGAAGAGCACGTGCCCGATGGGCTGCTTCTCGCACAGGCTCTGGTAGTCCCGCTCTGCAAACAGGAGAAGGTCACACTGCCACATCCCAAAGGAGCAGCCCCAGCGGCCTGGCCAGGCAGACCTGACAGGTCTCACCAGCCTGGACTCTCAGGGGAGTGAAGCGCACCCAGTGGGACAAGGGACATTGCTGGG
The DNA here is from genome assembly GCA_013400215.1 of Cisticola juncidis. Taxonomy (NCBI): domain Eukaryota; kingdom Metazoa; phylum Chordata; class Aves; order Passeriformes; family Cisticolidae; genus Cisticola; species Cisticola juncidis. The sequence continues at coordinate 15,701 of VXBR01006549.1, forward strand.
GTTTTACATTCCCCGGTGGAAGACTCTCTTCCCTGAAAGAGGATTGACCTGCTGTTCTGTTCAGCCTGAACCTCTTGTTCCTAGCAAAGGACCTCCAGCTGCTTCCCTAAAGGCTCTCTCCTCTCTCCATAGAGATCGACCAACTATTCCAGACACACAACTTTCCTTGGAACATGAGGAACACACCAAGCTTATCTCAAGGGAGATCTTCCAGGCCAAGAGTTGTTCTGATGACTCCTTCAAACCACTCATGTTCCCAAAGGCCCTGCTGGAAGCAACAGCATCAAAATGGGAGGCACCATTCCCACAGATGCTGTGCTGATGTGCACACAGCAGTCAGAACTCCCCACTCCATGGGACAGCCACTTGCTTGTACATCAACTACTGCAGATTCCTCCCACCCCTCTCTGAACTCTGGCAGCTCAGGCACAAACCCCTTGGACTACCCAGAGCACTCCCAGTTCTCTGTTTTTTTCCTCCCCTTCCCCTCACAAGACGTTGTCTGATCGCAGGCCAGAACACATTTCTGTGACAGCCACCAAGGGCTGTGGGCTGCCTGCAGTGCAGATGTGCAGCCACCCAGGGGATCCCAGCGCTGGGTATTCCCAGCCTTCCCCTCCCTGTGCAGCAGTTTCTCCCGAGGAAGCTGCAGCTTCCTGAGGGTGCAGGAGAGTGAAGACAGGCGGGCTGTGGTGGGGGAGGAGGTGGCCTCACCAGCTCCGCCGCACCAGCCGGTTTCCTTGTGTCTGCAGGGGAAGGAGTTCCCTTCAGCTGGGGAGGACCAGAACTGGCTGTCGGTGAGATCAGAAACTTTCGGCTGCCCTGGTCGCTGCCCAGGCTCACACGAGGTTACTCCCTGTGGTCAGGGCACAAAAAGCTTAATTCTGCAGTGGGCAACCAGCCCACCGTGCCCACAGTCCTGCCAGGACTCTGGAATAGGAAATAAACGCCTTTCCAGCAGGCTGTGAGGTGGAAACAAAGACACCCCAGCCAAAGAGTGCCCAAGCACAAGGAACGGGGTCATCTCTCCCACGGGAAAACGACGCAAAGCTGCTGCCACCTGGGTCAGAGCACTTCTCACGTGCCCCTCCGAGGGGAAGTGAGACACGAGTGGTGACAGCCAGTGGCTGGTAGAGACTTGCTTCCCAAATCTTAGAGGGTCACTGTCCTGGACAGCAGGACAGCAGACACAGAGATCACCAGCACTCACCGCTGGCAGATGTTTTCAATGCTGGAAAACATCATGACAGCCACAGGAAGGGTGGCTGCAGGCACAGGATGGACAGAAGCTGAGGGAAAGCTCTGCCGAGGGCATTGCAAGTCTAAGAGGCAGAAGGGGTTTGGATGGTCAAGATGGGAGCTGCAAGGAGAGCCCAAGCCAGAGCCATGTTTTGCTCCAGAGGAGCAGCCAGCAGCAAATCCAAGGCTGGAGTCTCCTTACAGTCCCATCTGCCTGTGAAGCCAGCCCTGAGAGATGGTGCACAGGTTGTGTGGCAGAGGGAAGTGGGGGCAGCCTGCACTGGGCTGCTGTGAGGTTGAGGGTTACAGTGTGGATGAGTGAGGTTGAGTTTTTCCAAGTACTACAGTTCCATGGGGCCCAAAGACTGCCAGGACTGGAGAACCTGGGCAGGGCAGAACTGGGAATTTGAGCTGCAGAAACTTCCCAAACCCATTTGTTTCAGTGACACTTGTTCTGAATTAAGGCCAGCGCTGTGCCACTCTCCAGCTGGCAGCTGAATCTGGATTGAAAACTTCAAACAAGCTCTCCTCTTCCCAGGAAGCAAAGCACTTGCACCCTCTATGCTCCAAAACAATTTCACATGATCTCAGGACCAAGCCTGCTGCACAAACAACATTAAAACCATGAAGAGTACAAAGTACAGAATGAAAATGACAGGCCAAGCCCTGCTCAACTCACAGTTCTCTTCCACTCCACACAGCAAGAACACAGTTTGCCTGAGAAGAGCTACTGCTTGAATATTAGGAGCTGAGGTCTGTGGAGCTGAGCTGAATCCAGCCAGGGAGAACAGAGAATGTTAGCAGGACCTTTGTTACTCTTGCAAAGGTACCCCAGAGCAACACTCCAAAACTCTGCACAGGGAGCAGGTCTGTTTGCACACAGAAGGTGATGTTCCCCTAGTGAACCTCATCACAGTACTTCATCAGCCACTTACCTACCCATTATTTCTTCCCTACACTCTGAACTCCGAGTGATCCTGGCTGGGATTTGCCCTGTTGTATGTCCCTGACACTCAGCTTGGGGTGCACAACTTCCACCCACACGCTCGCCCCCGGCTCCCGCCAGGCCCTGCCCCTCACCCAGGGTTTGTCGCAGGTCCTCGCAGAGGCTGATGTGGGGGAACTGCAGCATCTGGCGCCATTTCTTGCTCTTGCCTTTCCGGTTTCCTCCACCACCTGCAGGGCACACAAAATCGGCACCATGAGTCAGGAAGCAAAGGTGACTGCAGCCTGGCCTCGCCTGAGGAAGGAGCCTCTCTCTAAGTCCCGGCAAGGAAAACAAGACCGAAGTGGTACCACCATCTCCTGGTGGGGCAAAAGTGTTGGAGTCTCGATTGGAAATGGGCAGACCAACCTCTGGCTGCTGAACAGATCCCAAACAAGAACTTGAAGACCTTTCATGATCCCACCAGGAACAGGAGTGTCCACAGCCACAGCAGTTCTTGGCTCCCAGGCCTGTCCCCAGCACCTCTGCATAACTAATGACCCCTCCAGGCTATGCTTGGTGTGAACTCTTCCTGCTGCAGTAAAGACCTTCATGCCATCTACTCATTCCAGACTGATTGCTTACTCCAGGGAGGGGCTCTCAGAGGGAGGACATGAAACTGGGAGACAGGAATTCCTACTCTAATCCTAGCTCCTCAGACAACTCGCTGCATTGCCTGGGGCTCATCACTTCAGTTTCCCACCTGTGAAGTGGGGACACTCCCACCTTTCTCCAGAGATAAGCCAACCTCAGAAAATCCAGATCCAAGAACCGGGTATTATTCCAGCTTCAGCTGCTGGAGTAAATGCCCAGTGCTGTAGGACAGGGTGGGAAAGATTCTAGATAGACCAAAAAATTTACATCATAGCAAGCACTAAGTACTGATTGCTGGGATCAGCCAGCCTCCAGGGATTGCTTTCCCAGTGCCAACACACACAATTTCCCACCTCTCTTTGGAAATTCATTAAATCACCCTGCCAAAGTGGTCGGGCCAAGAGTTGGGCCCAATGCCCGACCTTCTGAAATCATAGAGGGGTTGAACATAATTTATCAGCTCTTGAGAAACACTTTCACAACACTTTCCTCCACTGCAGATGCAGTTCTGCCCCAAACCCTAGACACAGTCCCCTGGCATCCAGCTCCCTGCGCCGCAAAAGGCTGGCACGGACAGGCAGGTGGGATGGGACCGTCCTGGTCAGCCCCAGCCCCTGACATGCCATGGGTCCCTGCACTGCATCTGCCCAGCACCAGCAGCTGGGCCGCACGATTGTACAAACTCAGGAAGGAAGTGACTCAAGGGTGAGCAGGGCTGGAAGAAACCAGCGGCGCAGACACCTTCTTGTCAGCGACAACAAAGCGGATGGGGGCAGCAAAATGAGGGCAGGGGAGGACAGGTCATCCTCACCCCGACAGAGCTCAAGGAAAGGCAGAGCAAAGCCCCACGGCACCCGGAGGTTGCGTTTCCTTGAGTTGTTTGCTTTGAAAGGAGGCTCCAGCACCCTTCATGCACGATTCTTCCCCGCCCTCCCAGCACGGCGGCCGACAGTCCAGCAAGAGCTGGGCTCCTGCACAGCAACTCCCCAGCACCCCTGGTTTGGGGATGGGGCAAGGCTGCCTCCACCCAGAGCTCACCAGGACCGAGCTTCAGGGCTGGGTGATAGATCAGAGCTGGTCTGTTGTCCCCTTGTCAGGGCAAGGGGGCAAGGGTTCTTCACCTTCCCTGGGCCAGACCAAACACAGGACATGGTTGTGCTGTAGCAGCAGGTGAAGGTGATTGTCAGCAGCCCCTCAGCACATCCCAACTCAGCTCTGCACTCCCACACCAACCTAGGAAGCTCCAAAAAGGCCAGGCTGGAGCAAAGAACACAGCCCTGTTGGATTTGGCCCACAAAGTAGCTCTGTCCTGTCACAGAAGGTGTCTGAGCTCAATGCAGTGGCCACCACAGCCACCCAGCCACAGGTGGGGCAGTCACAGACAGGCAGCATGGAACCTACAGCTCTCACAGCCCAAGAACCACCTGGCACAAGTGTGACACTGGGCTGTTTCTGCCTGCAAACTGCCTGCTGCTGCCGAGGGAGAGGCACCAGCGGAGCACCAGGAGCAGCAGCCGTGCAGCACCTCGTGCTGCATCAGTGCCAAAACTCCACTCCCCAAGGGCACAACAGGAGCCAGTCTCTGGGTCACTCCGTGCGCAGCTGGGCCTCGTGCCTGGAGGTCACAAACCCCACTGCTTGGTTTTGAACCAAACTTTGCCATTCTGAACCCGAACGTCACGGTCCACCACGGTCACTGTGCCACGAGTCCTTACACTTAGCCTGGTTTTCAAATCGCCTGGAAATGTTTCTGCCCGTGCAAATTCAATTTCGCTGCTTTTTGCTCCCACAAATCTAATCTCCTAAGCCCTCTAACTGGATTTCAGCGGGTCTCTCAGGCTCCAGGATGGCTCAGTCTGGCCAACTGCACACCACGGGACAGAGGAGACTGTACTTCCCCACCACGTACGTGATTTAATGAACCTATCCATGCCTGGCTGAAGCGGATCTTCTGTGCAAAGGACCAGGTTCCCGTGTGAGACTTCCCATGCCCTCCTGAGGCTTCTCCACGGAGCTCGCCTGCGCCATCAGGACAGCCCCATTGCTGTCGGGCTGCATCCCACACGNCACCCCACACGGGGCGGGGAATGCAGCGTGGCCCCGGAGCGGTGGGAGTGCTGCGGGCCCGCAGGCAGCTCCAGGAGCCCCGCACATGGGGGCCGGGGCTGGCGTGAAGGCGGCGGACGGGTGGGGCTCCCCGCCGCAGTTTCGGGATCGGCCCGTGTGTGGGAAGCAGCAGTTTACCGGACTCGAATCAACTTTTTTTTACTCCTACGGGACACAAAGCTGCCTCTCCTCTGTGCCAGAGGAGCTGGAGCAGCCTCTGGAGTGGGAGGAGAGGAAGATGGGGCGATCTACACCGGAGAGGCAGCGAGGCCGCCCGGGAGGGAGCTCAGCACCCCGGGAGCGAGCA
>VXBR01006549.1:28742-41257 GCA_013400215.1 Cisticola juncidis
CCCAGCCATGGCCCCGGGCTGACTGTACCTGGAAGGAGCTGGCCAGCTTGTCCCCTGGGCTGGCCAGGGCAGCCAGGATGGCAGTGGTGGTGGTGCCAATGTTTGAGCCCAGGGTCAGTGGGTAGGCACGCTCAATGCTGATCACCCCCAGGCCTGTGGGAGAGGCACCCCGTCCATACCATCGCTCCTGGCAGTGCCATCCTCCTGCTCTCCCAAGGAGGCACAGCTCCTTTTGTCCCTCTGAGTGCTTTGGCACTCACAGGTCAGGGGATGGCACACGGCAGAGGATGAGGAATGGCTGGGACTCACCGATCAGAGGTGTGATGGCCGAGGTGAAGACAGAGCTGCTCTGCACCACAAAGGTCATCCCAGCACCCACCAAGATGGCGAAGTACCCGGTGAGCCAGCTGAGCGGGTATGGGAGGTCTGCCACGGCATGGGCACGGACACAAACAGGGACATGGGCATGGACACGTCAGGGTTGGGGGTCAGGGGCATCCAGGGGCAGGTCTGAGGATGGCAGATGGAGATGGGCATGGGTGGCCATATGGTCTCCATCCTACTCACCAGTGTTGATGACCTTCTGGATGGCTTTGGCCACTGGCCCCTTGAGTAGGGTGTTGAGGAGTTTGACCAGAAGGATGAGGCAGGTGCAGAGTGTGACAAGGGACCCGGCCAGCAGCACCAGCCCCACGGCCACGTCAGGCAGCGGTGTGTTGGTGAAGAGGTGCTGGCCTGCCCCACAGCATGTCTGGGCAAGGTGCTGGGGCTGGCCCAGCCTTGCTTACAAACCTGCCCCCACAAACAGCCCCACACCTGGCCCCCAGCTCAACATCTCCCAGCCCTGCCCCAGACATGACTCCAGCACTTCTCCCTCACATGTACAACCCCCAGCCCCACTTACACCTCAGCCCCATGCCCTGTGCCCCAGCCCTGCCCAAGCCCTCCACACCCACTTACACTTCTGTCTGGTGACATTCTGGAGGATCTCAATGCCCTTAGTGCTGCAGTGACCGGGGGATGTGCAGTTTGGGGGGATCCCAAGCTCCACAGTGGGCATCTGCAGGGAGAAGGTGGGCTGTAGCTGGCTCCAGTGTCCTCAGCTGGCCCTTGCCCACCACTCATCCTCTGTGGGATTGTTTGGTGGCCCCAGCAGGGCCATGGGCCCCTCACCTGTGGGGATGCAGGGCCACACCAGACGCGGATGAGGCTCCGATTGCGCTGGCTCTCATCCCCTGTCGCGATGCCCGTGATCACAGACTTGTCCAGCTGCAACAACACACATGTTGGAGAGGGCACTAACAGCAACCACAGGCTGAAGACATCTTCACTGGCATGGGGACACCACTGCCAGCCTGGGGACACTTGGATACAGCCGCCATCAAAGGGACACCAGTGCTGGGGACATCAGCACCAGCCTGGGTCATCCTACGCTGGCGAACAAAACAGCTGAGGAGACCTGGATGATGAGCTTGGTGAAGGGCTCTGTGATGATCTTCAGCAGGTTGGGGGCATCTTTCCCACTGCGGATATTGAAGGTGGCCACAACAATGTGGGTGACACGGTGCAGGTACCCAGTCATCACCTCCAGTGGCAGCAGCACCAGCACTGACATCCAGTTGAAGCAGTCATGCACCGTGGCACCGGCGAAGGCCCTGTGCAGAATGAAGGAGCCCGTTGGCATCAGGTGGTCCTGAGGAGCAGCCCCCAGCCCCAGAAGTGTCCTGTGACCCATCCAGCTCTCACCGTTTGAACTCACTGCGGTCACCAGCCTGCATGAGGGCCACGATGGTGTTGGTGACCGAGGTGCCGATGTTGGAGCCCATGATGATGGGGATGGCAGAGCGCACCTCAAGCACTGGGGACAGAGAGACCTGCTAGCCTTGCGTGGCCTGGCTCAGGGTGACCCCATCCAGGCATCCTCTCCCTCAGCCTCAGGTGCCCAGGAGCCTCATGGGCAAACTCACACCCTGAGGAGACCATGCTGACAACAATGGAGGTGGAGGTGGAGGAGCTCTGCACCAGCACGGTCACCAGGATACCCACCACCAACCCAGCTACTGGGTTGGAGAGGATGGCATTGTCCTTGAAGATGTCCCCTGCCACCTTGCCTGTAAGAGAATGTGAGCACAGGCTGCTGGTACTGCCAGTGCCACCAGGTTCCCAGGCACCCCTGCCACCCTACTACCTCCAGCCAGCTGGAAGGCAGAGCTGAGCACATCCAGAGAGCACACGAAGAGGTACAGTAAGCCAAATATCAGGGGCACCTTTAGAAGGGAGACACAGAAGGACTGGACCCTGGCCCAGCACCCGAGCACTGTACAAGACAAGAGAGAGTGTTAAAATCCTGCTATGGCATGGCCTTGGCTTCCCAGGCTCCTACAGCTTATGCCACTGTCATGGCTCCTGGCAGCACAAGGCTCCTGGCTCCTAGCTATGCCACCTGTCCCAGGGTCCCCTCCATCTCCTCCCACCCTGGAGTGCCTTGTGCCAGCTGCCCCATGGTCCCTCAGCTTTTCCCACGTCATCCCAGGACACTGAGGGTCTCTCCACCGCCACTCCCCTCCCATCCTGGCACCCCATAGTCCTGGCACCCCAAGTGCCCCAGGTGCCTCTGTCAGATCTCCAGGGTGTTCCCTAGCCAGGTGCTGTGACACCCCCACCTCCTGCAGGGTGTCCCCTGGCCTCTGCAGCTCACCCAAGCCCAGGCAGTGCCCCTGCCAAGGCAGCGTGTCCAGCTCGTATCGCTCCCGGCCCTCGCGCAGGCGTCCCGGGGAGCCGGGGCAGGGGAAGCCATGGTCAGGGCAAGGCACAGCACTGATGGTGAAGGGGCAGCTGTGGGCACCTGGCAGCCGGTGCACAGCTGGGGAGAGAGGGCACCCACATTACAGCCCTGTCCTTGAAGGGACCTCCCTGCAGAGGAGAGCCCAGCACTGCCCAGGCCAGGGTCTGGCTGGAAGCAGAGCTGAGCCAGGTGAGGAAGAGGAGAAGGAGGGGGAGGGCTGGGGGCACCTACCTTGGGGGCTGGGGCAGTAGGCAAACTGTGGCCTGTGCACAACCCTTCCTCCCTGCACTGGGCAGCAACCGGGCAGGACTGAGCTCTCCGTCTGGTAGGGCAGCATCGCTCCTGCTGAGGCTGAGCAGAGGTGGCTGCGTGTCACCACAGCTGTGCTGCACCTACTGCCACATCCTCCCAAATCCCTGCAGTGCTGGCACCACTGAGGAGCACCATCCCATCATCTGTTGATCCCCTGGGCCACCAGCTGCTGCTGTGCCACCCTGGCGAGCTCCTAAAGGTCAGGCAGGGCAGGCAGGAAAGGGACTCCTCCTGCCCCGGGCCCAGCTCACCTAGGGCTGGCCGGACACTCAGGGCAGTGCCACTTCCACATGCCACATCCACACGTCCCTCCAGCAAAGTGGCCTGTGGGGCACGATGGCCCTTTATACACACGCCAAGAGCAAAGTCTAAGGAGCCCCGTGTTGCCCCTCACCTCCTCTTGCTGCTCATCTCCTCCCCAGAAATTCCTGCAGTTAATGGGTAACCCCCGCCACAGCCTGCGCCACATCCCGAGTCAGCTGCGGCCCCAGGGCAGGATGAGGCACCCCCACCCCGCCGGGCCGGGGTCTGGGTGAGCAGCAGCCCTGGAGGTGATGAGCAAGGCTCTGCTGGAGCCCAGAGCCCAAGGGATGATGCTGGAGGAGCCTCAGCTCTCCATCATCTGGTGCCAGGTACTTCATCCACTGCAGGAAAGGAAGAGGAGGAGGAGGAGAAGGGCTTGGTGCTGGTGCTGCTGGGGCATCGCAAACCAGAGGTGAGGCCATGCACATATCCAGCACCCTCTGTGTCATCACAGCATGATCCATGAGGTGATATGCCCTCATTGTGCCCTCAGCTCTGCCCAGGGCACAATGTCCTCACTCCCAGGGCATTGGGGATGGGTAATGCCAACACCATGTTCTGTCCCTGGTGGTGATGGTGGCACACAGCCAGGCTCTGTCTGTGCCAGCAGCTCAGTGTGGGGCAGCCAGCAGTGCTGGGAGGGCTTTATGGGGCAGAGCCTGCATCTTCCTGGCACCACATCCCCCCAGCATGTGAGATGAGTGGGCAGGAAAGGAATGAGGCCAGTGCTGCTGTCACCACCTCCTCAGCCCTGTTTATCATTACCTGCTGCTTACACACCTCCAGCCAAGTTTCCATCCACCCACAGGACACCCAGCAAGCTTATGTCCACAATTGTCCAGGGGAGAGACAGTGGCCAAAGGCTGCTCCAGCCCTGTGCCTGTGGGAGTGGGCACAAAGAGTTGCCACATCCCCATTCCCCCAGGATTAAGCACTGTCAGAACCCATCACCATGGCAAGCCAGGTACAAATGTATGGGCACAACAAGGGAAGATCCCTTGGGTACTCCAGGGCACTCAGGGACAGCCCAGGGACAGGTGTGCCACTGCTGGAGCATCACAGAGCCACCTCCACTGAGTCACAGACGGATGGAGCTGAATGCCCAGGAGGTGCCACAGCAGGAGACACGTCCTGCCTGGGCACCCTTCTGTCTGGGGGTGTGCAGGAGGCTGGTGTCCGCACTTGCCCCATGCCCAGGGGCTCTTGGCCAGCTGCCCCCACAATCATTAACCCAGTGAGGCCCTGGCAGCTCTGGCTGTCACTCATTGACAGGGTCGGGGCTGAAGTCCTTGGCCGTGCCGGCCCTGCAGTCTCCCCTACTCGGTCAGCAGTGCCGGGAAAACAAGCTCCTGGCACTGCCCCTTGCTGCCAGTCAGGCTGGCACTGGAGCTGAGGGCTGACCCCAGCTCTGCCGTGGCCCGAGGAAGGCTCAGGCAGGGAGAGGGGGGTTGAGGGGACATTGCTGCTGGAGAAACACCATCCAGCCTCGATGGCAGAGGAAGGAAAGAAAGGCACACCCAGGCAATGCTCTTTATTTCCCCTGGTTCCACGCCACAGACAGAACTGAGCAGCATCACAGAGACACAGGGGGGCTCTGACTAAGGCCACAGGGCTGCAGCTGGCTGTGGCAGCATAGGGCTGGGTCGCCATGCCCCCATCTCTGGGCAAGCCTGGGGGCCCTGGGTCACCCCTCTGCCTCTGGGAGGCAGTGGTGAGGGAGTGGTTACCCAAGGCACAGCCAGGAAGGGCTCTGGCACGTATGGATTGTGGAGGGACCCCCTGGCTGGTGTTGGGGGAATGTCTCCATCACAGATTCTGTCTCTGGGGACATCGGGCTGCTGGGCAGGGGGACCAGCAGCACACAGGCAGGACTGGCAGATCGAGGCTCAAGGCTACAGCCCAGCACAGCCACTGGCAGGAAGGACAGGCTGGGCACACGCTGGGCACCTGCACACCAGAGGCTGAGGTGCTCAGCACCCAGGGGTGCTGCATTCTTCTGGCACCAAGCAGAGCTGAGCACCCACTGCCCCAGTGGAGATGGGGCAGGGGGGATACGGGGATTTGCTCCTGCATGTCCTTCAGCAGCCACCCACACAGGATCTCCGGCAGGGAGGAGGAAGGCTTTTTTTGGCACCATCTGCTGGCTCTGCCTCTGTCTGCCCGGGGCAGGAACCATGTGCCCTGCTCCAAGCAGTGTTACTGTGGCAGGACCAGGCCACGCTCACGCAATGCAGACGTAACAACCTGCCCGGGGCACAGCCCGGCAGGGCCATGCTCACCCTCCCCAGGAAGGGTGGACTTGCAAATCAACAACAAGGCAGCTCTGTTCCCACGGGGCCAGGGACTGGATCTGGCTCTGAGCTCTGGGCACTTGTTCTCCTGACCCTGCCTGCCCACAGCACCGGAGTTCAGGACTGGAGCCTGCCTTTCCTCCCCACCCAGCCTGTCTATCCTGCACACCCTCCAGTTGGAAGGGCGCTTTCCCCACCCAAACAGTGAGCGGGGCTGTGTCAGCCCAACACAGGCAGGATGTGCTGGGCAGGCAGCTCTGCTGCAGGCAGAGGCACTGGGCAGGACAGTGCCAGGCATGCACGGGATGTTGCAAAAGTGCTTTGCAACGAGGGTTCAAACTATGTACAGGGCTCCCATGATGTGCACCGGGATGTGGCCCCACAGAGGGGCATGGCAGCTGCTCAGCCACTCACAGCGACACGACACGACAGCTTGGGACAGGACGTGGATGGATCTGCAGTCCAGGCAGTGTCAGCGGTGCAGGGCAGGGGCTGTCGGGCCCCTGTTGGACCCCGGCGTGGCCTGGGGGTGCCACGCGCCGGGTGTGGACCTGCAGCAGGGCTCATCAGAGCTTGTGGTCAAACGAAGGCTGAGCCAATGCAGGCTCTTCCTGAGGGCAGCTGCTTCCCTCGGAGCCAGCCTGCGGGGCACTGGGCTGATCTGACCCCTCACAGGCACTGCTGTCCCGCACGGGGAGCTGGAGGAAGTCAGGCAGGACCAGGTCCTCCTTGGAGAGCAGCCCACGCTGGTCGTTGGCCCGGCAGCTCTGGGCACGGTTCAGCAGCTCCACCAGCCCTGGGGAAATGCAGATCATGCACCTAAGCCAGGCACTGGCGCTTTGTTCTAGCACCCCGGCTGCCCTCTCCACCTGATTTGACCCTGAATGTGTCCCAGGCACAGCACCTGCACCTTCTCCCTGCTCCACGCCAGACCCCAAGACCCCACAGCCCATTCTCAGCTTCATGGGACCCTGCACTCATCCCCCCAGGGGCTCTGCATCCCTCAGCCTGTGTTTTGCCCCAACCCCTCAGGATTCAGACATGCCAGGTCTCACCTTCCAGGTCATACGTGCGGCGGTTGAGGTTCATGGCAGCTGAGGACTGTGGCCTGGAGAAGGAGGAGGGCACCTCCCACCGTGTGTCAGGCTCTGCTCCTGTTGGGCTTCCCTCCTGCAATGAGCAGCCCAGGCCTCAGCTGTGGGGCAGGGAGGCAGCGCTCCCCTGGGCTGTGTCCCCATCACTCTCCCATCACAGCCTGGCTCCTGCCTTGGCACCCACTGCCCAGCCCTGTGGCAAGTGCTGGGGCCACAGCAGGGCCCAGCTTCCCTGGGGACCATGACAGCAGCTGGGAGGGCATCTCTGACCAAGGCTGGTGGGATTTTAGGCTCACCTCACTCCAGAGCAGAGAGGGGGCAGCTGCAGCCTCAGCACGCCCCATCACTCGCACATCTGCAAGGGAAGTGATGCTCAGTGCCCCATTCCAGCACCCTGGTCCTGGCCCAGGCAGCGACAGGATGGAACTGTCCCAGAGAGCAGGAGCCATGGCCAGCAGAAAACAGCCTGGTCCTGTGAGTGCTCTTCAGGCTGATGTGGCTTAAGGGGACATGGTTTGGGAGGGAGGACACTTTACCTGCTGGTGTTTCCAAGACAAGCTTCTGAGCAGACACTGTGCTGACCAGCTTCTCCAAGTCCACGGTGGCTGGCTCACCTTGCTACAACAGGAACAGCAGCCAGTGTCACACTTGCTGTGGCACAGGAAAGGCAGCCAGGCTGAGGACCTGCTTGGCCAGACCCCACTGGGCCAGCACAGGCAACGCCCACTGGTCCTTCCCAGCACACAATGGTGTGTCACGGCCCATCCCAAAACCAGTGATTCTAGGAGCCTGCAGGCTGCCCCCAGCACCTCCTTACAGCCAGCAGCCCCTGGCCTGAGCCCCAAACCAGGGGCTGGCCGTGCCTGCGAGGCCCGAGCCTCACCCTGCGCAGCAGCGCCTGCTCCACGCTCACGCCGTACTTGCCCAGCACGGGCTGCAGCGCTTCCCGGATGCGCTTGGTGGACTTGGCTGTGATGCGGATGGTCTTGTTGAGGGAGGAGATTTCCAGGCTGCCGAAGGGGAGAAGGGGTTGTTGCAGGCAGGAGCAGAGCCAGGGCACTGGGGACTGCCTAGGGGACTGGGTTTGAGGCACATCAGCCCCAAAGCTCCCACTCACTCAAAGCTTATCCTGTTCTCCAGCTTCACCTCCTGGTCTGCCAACACGGAGCACTCCTGGTCCAGCACCAAGGCTTTCTGCAAGAGACAAACCATCAGGAGAGAGCCAGCAGAGTGGCACATGGTCCCAGCACAGGGATGGTTTGGCTGGCAGAAACCCTGCTCCCCGCTGCCTGCCCTACCTGCTCATTCCCCACCAGGAAGACCTTGATGTCGGGGAGGCTGAAGCCGCGTTTCTCACAAATCCCCGCCAGCATGTCCCGGATGGAGTGGCCGGGCCGGACAGAGGCCAGCGAGGCCGTGCCATCGGGCAGGTACACGCAGCAGTACTTCATGGGTTTGGCTGGCAGCTCTGCCTCGCTGCCCCCCAGGCTCTTCTGTTGGCCCTGAGGGAGGGATGTGGCGGGATGAGCCCGGCCAGTGGCAGCGCGGTGCCATGGGATCGGTGTGGTGCTGTGGGATTGGTGTGGTGCTGTGGGATTGGTGTGGTGCTGTGGGATTGGTGTGGTGCCGTGGGNGGTCGAGGACAAGAAGCCCAGATCCAGGCTGGCTGAGGAGTTGAGTGAGCCCTGGGACTCCCTCCACAGCATGGCACTCCTGCTGCCTTCTCCGCTCTCTAGGACAGACAGAGGGACGGTGGTGAGGACGTGGACACCCCTCAGGGTGGCACAGCCCCCTCTGTCCTGCTCAGCACAGCACCCACCTGCCCAGGACGGCTCCCGCCGCTCTCCCTTCCTGAAGGACCGGTGAGGGCTGCGGTTGGCACCACTGCCCGCTGTCTCCACGCCCAGTGGCAGGGACTTGCCCAGCTTCAGCTTCGACTTCTGAGGTGAATTGAGCAGCATCTCAACATGGCAGCACTTGAGGTTTCCCCTTCCCTTTCCCTGGTTCCCTGACTGCTTGCCTGTTCTCAGCCTGGGGTTGAGCAGCAGGGAAGGGACCCAGCACCACGGGGACATGTCCCCATTCCCCTTTCCCCCTCACTCACCTTGCTGAGGTCAGGAGGGGGGCTGCTGCTGCGGGAGTGGGGACGCAGATCAGGCAGGGGCTGCCCCTGACTCTCTGCCCGCAGGCAGGCCTGGTAGAGCGGGGATTTCACAAAACGTGTGTAGCTGTCAAACTTCATCAGGTTGAAGATCTGGAAAGGGAAGATGTGTGTGCTTAAAACCCCTGCACACCTACAGGCTCCGGCCAGAGCCCCATGGTGACAGCAGTGATGCTGGGTGACATGTGGAGTGTTCCACAGGTCCCCATCCTGTGGGTGGAGCTCAGGTGCTGCCCATACCTGCAGCTGCTGGATGCGAAACATGTCTGGGGAGGGTGTGGCCAGCATGTCCTCCCCAATCCAGGCCTGCTTGTCAATGTTCACAGGACTGACTGAGTGGCTGGAGAGGAACTCATCGTAGATCCGCCGTGCCTCCTGGGCCAGCTGAGGGGACAGGAGGCCAGGCTGAGAGCAGCACCCCCTCCTCTCTACCACACCAGGAGAGCCCCCTGCTCACCCCACAGAGATACCTGAGCCCTGGAGAACCAACCTGTCCCAGGACCAGGTCAATACCTGGACTTCAGGGCTCTGGGCACAACACACCAGTGTCTCCACAGAGGTACAACCTGAGGTAGGAACCATCCCCTGCAGCCACCTGGCTCTGTCCCTGATATCCCCTGTCTAGCTCTGCCCTTAGCTCTGCCCTTGGTCTTGTTTGTCCCCCCAGAAATACTCTGCACCCTCTGGCAGTCCCAGGCTGGGGAAGCACACCCTGCACTGTGGGGCAGGCAGTCCCAGCTGTGGCTTTTCAGATGCACATCACATCCATCTCTTTATTCCTTCTGCAGGAGCCCCTGGCCTGATCAGCCCCCCCAGAAAAGGGGTCTGCCAGGACCCCTGGACATGCAGGCTGGACAGCTCTGCCCACATCCCTCCCAGCAGCTGTGTGAGCAGAGCTGCACAGAGCTGGTACCTGCTGCGTGTCACTGGCTGGGATCTGCTGGAAGCGCTCACATGCCTGCCAAAAGTAGACATTCTCAGCACTGAACTCCTTCTTGAGGAACTCCTGCAGGGCAGAGAGATCTGCTGCTCTGGTGGCACTGTGGATGTGGGACTGTTGGTGTCCAACAGTGGGCAGGAGCAGGGACTGAGCCCTGGGCTGTGACACTCACAGTGAAGTAGGTGACAGCCACACGGTCCTGCAGCAGCGTCTCGAAGGACTCGGCCCAGCTGACCACAGAGCCCGGTGTGGATCCACATGTGCCTGGTGGGCCTGGCAGACTGTTCACACTGTGGTTGCTGCCACGGGCCCGGGAGGCATTTAACTCTGAGAGGGAAAAAGGGTCAGTTCTGGCTGTCTCCCTGTCCCCCAGTGTCACCGCCCTGCATCTGCCCCATCTGGATCGGACCTGGTGAGTGCTGGGGACATGAGGAGCATCACGGTGGCATCCTTGGAGGATTGAGCACCAGGAATGTCACAGCTGGCACTTCCTGGCATGACAGCTCTCCCTGCCAGTGTGGGCAGTTGTGCCCACCCCGGGTGTCACCATGACTCCACCTCTGACTCATCTCCTGGGGTAAAACAGCCATGGGGAAGGCACCCACCCAGCAGGGAAAGCGGAGTGGAAGGGGACACAGAGGGCACACAGAGTGGAGGTGAGCTTAGAAGGTGGGCAGAGGTGCCTGAACCCACTTTCTCTATTCCTCTGACCATGATGAGGGACAAACCCAGCATGTGGAGGGCACAGAAAGTGTCATTTCCAGCTCTCAACCCTGAAGAAACCCCACTTTGGGGAAAACCCAGGGTGAACATGTATTCAGAAAGATGGAAGTTCCCAGGGGCAACCCCAGCTTTGGAACTGGTTTGACTGGTGTGCAGCTGGAAGCTGGGGTTCATTTGCAAGAGCAGGTAAGGGTATGGAAGCAGTGCTCTCCTGCCAAAGCTGGCAGGAGTAGAGGAGGTGTGTCGGGCTGCTCCTTTGCCAGGCTCCCTTTATTTATCCTTCTGGTGGTCTAAACCACGAGTAACTGGGGCCAAGATAGTTAAAACAAACCATCTGAGATATCCAGTGCACAGTCAGACTGACAGACCGACAGACAAACTCCCTCAGAGAATCTAGAGGAGTCTGGTAGCCAGGTTCTGCTTGCCCCAGGAAGCCACTAAGCCCCCAGCACTCCAAAGTGCCAGCTGAGCAGCCAAAAGGAGGGACAGGCACCAGAGGACATGGGGGAGGGCTGGGGGACACGGCCAGTCCTGGGCAGAGGGCTCAGCCCTGCACTGCGGGGGCCCTGCCACCCACCCGGGGCACAGCCTGTGCTGACACAGGACCTCGCTGTCTGCTGGCTCCCTGCCCCTGGCACCAGGCTCCTGTGGGCTTCCCCCTCCCCTGAAGATGATGCTGGCCTCCCATGCCAGGGCAAAGAGCAGCCTTACCTCCGTCCGACACGGCCGGGCCCTGTGGGAGTGGAAAGAAGAGAGCTGAGAGGGGCTACATGGAATCTGCTGGCCTGGTGCAGTGGCAGCAGCACCAGGGCAAGCCCAGCCTGAGCCCAGAGCAAGAGACACAGTCAGCAAACACTGCTCTGTGTTACCTGCTCTGTGGCAGAGGCAGGACACAGGATTTCCAACCCAGGGCAGCAAGTAGAGAGGTACAGAGAGGGTCCAGCCTTTCTCCTCTACCTCTCCACGGCCAGCAATTGGGAAAGGGCAGATGTTATCAGACATAACCCTGCCACCCCAAGCAAGAAGGGAGGAGAGAAGCAGCCTCCACAGCACAGGAAGAGGAGGGGAGGAGGGGAGGGAAGGAAGGACAACCACAGCCCTAGGCAGGCAAACTGCCTGTTCCCTCCTTCCTTGGAGCCTGGAGCTGCCAGAGGGCAGATGCTCAAAAGCAGGGACCAGCTGCTGCCAGCCCAGGGCACAGCAGGACAGGGTGTCACCTCAGATAGCAGCCCTGGGGATGGAGCACCCAAGGACCCACAGCAAGCAGGGAGACGGGCAGAGCCTCTGTAACCAAAGCCTAGCCCCACACCTGCTGCACGGTGCTGTCTCTCATCACCTGCTTGGGGTCACAATGAAGTGGTGCCCACATTCCAGAGATGCCCTTACCACAGCTGCCCGTGCCCCCCAGCCAGCCAGCCCCACACACACCTGAGCGTCTCCATCCCAGGCCCAC
This sequence comes from Cisticola juncidis, assembly GCA_013400215.1. NCBI lineage: Eukaryota > Metazoa > Chordata > Aves > Passeriformes > Cisticolidae > Cisticola > Cisticola juncidis. The sequence continues at coordinate 40,805 of VXBR01006549.1, forward strand.
CATCCCAGCCCAGCCTTTCCCTGCTACCCCACCCCACATTCCTCTGCCACGTCTCTCACCCCGGTCCCACGTCCCTGTGTCTTGCCAGCGCCTTGCTCCTCCCCATCCCTCCGTGCTGCCCACACCCACACAGCCCTGCCATGCCTGCGCCGCCCGGCCCCACAGACACCAGCACTGCTGGCTCCCGTGACCCCATCCCCATCCGTCACCGTTTGTCCATTACCCAGTGCCACACGTCCCCGCTTTCAATGCTGTCCAACCCCTGCCGCTCACTACCCCAGCCCCACACACTGCTGCTGCCCTACAAACCCTCTACAACTCCGCCCGCTTTGGATTGCCATCCTGCCCTTCCTGCCCAGAAGCCCCACACCCTCCTGGCTGTTTCCTGACTCCACACATCCCTCTGTGTGCCCGTTATCCGCTCCGCACCCCGCGCCCGCCCGGTCCGCAGTC
>VXBR01006549.1:60255-85199 GCA_013400215.1 Cisticola juncidis
GGCAGGGGAAGGGCCGACCCCTCCTCCAGGCACTCGTCGTAGGCCTCCTGGTACTCCTCGTGGGGCTTGACCATGATGACACAGGCGGGGCGCTTGGAGCCGGCTGCCATTCCCAGGTCCTGGGGAACAGAGGGGGCCATGGGCTGCCAGGTCCCTTCCCGAGGGCAGAGCCCGGGCCCAGCAGGCCCTGGTTTAATGCAAGGGAGGTCTGAGTGTCCAGCACATCACCCCCAAGCTCTCTAGACTCGTGCTGGGTTCATGAGCCTTTTCCCAGCTTGTCTCCTACAAGCTGCGGGCTGGGCTGGCAGAAGGGACTGGCACCTGGCTCATGTGCCATGGCAAGGGGCTGCAGAGCTGCCTGTGCCAGGGCTGAGGCTCCAAAGACACCGACTGCCCCCCAGCTCCCTGTCTACAAAAGAGCTGGCCCCACCTCACAGAAGCCTGGAAAGGATGTACTGGCTCTGTCCTGGAGCTGCTGCAGGAACTCGATCATGGCAAACAGTTCTGTGATTCCACAATAAAACACCCCTACACCTCCCCCCTGTCCCCTCTGTGCCTTGGTCAGGGACAAGCACCGAGTTCTCAGCTCGGGGCCGGATCTGCAGCTCCCCAGGAAGGCTCCGGTCCCAGCCTGGGCTCCTCAGCGGGCCCCCCGCCCCCAGGGCTGGTTCCTCCCCAGCACTCACCGCTTTGGAGGGCACGTACGCGTACGGGAGGCTCCTCTCCTCGCACAGGATGGGGATGTGGCAGTAGACCTCGATGGGCAGCGTGTCCCCGGCCAGCACCGTGATCCTGCGGGACAGCCGTGTCAGCGCCCGGGCCGGCGGGGCCGCGCAGGCCGCGGGCCAGGGCACCACTTACCCCTTCTCGCCCTTGTTGATGAACTTCTGCACCTCCTTCACACCGCGGCGGATCTGCTTGTGCTTGGTCGCTGCAAGAGAACCACGGCGTGAGGGGCTGGGTGAGAACCGCGGCGTGTGGGACCGCGCCGCGCCGCGTCCCGGGCCCTCCCCAGCCCCGCCGCATGAGACCTTTCCTGATGCACTTGAGGAGCTTTCGCGTGAGCTTGCGGGACGCGAGCGGCTGCGCGATGGGGTTCAGGAATTCGATCTGCTCCCGGTACGAGAGCTCCGGGGCCGCCTCCGCCTCGCCCGCCGACTCCGGCTTCTCCCGCGCCATGGCCGCTCCACGCCGCTTCCGCTTCCGGGCCACGCGCCGCGCCCTGCGCGGGGCACACGCCCGCGGGATCTTCGCCAGCCAATCGGCAACCGCCCTGGCTCTGACAGACAGCCGGGACGGCCAATGGCAAGCGGAGTTTATACCAGCCCCGGCCGCGCGCTCCGTGCCGCGGGTCCCGGTGCCGGTGCCGGTGCCACCGCCAGTCCCAGTTCTGGACCCGGTCCCAGTTCCACTTCTGGACCCCTTCCAGCCCCAGTCCCAGCCCCAGTCCCAGTGTCAGAGAGGCCGGGACAAGCTTCAACACGGGCCTTTATTGGGTGTGCTCAGTGCCGGTAAAGCCGGACCCACCCGACCCAACGAACAGCGCAACGATGGCAACCGGGGAACGCCGCCGTGCCCGGTGTGCAGCCAGCCACCCCCACGGGCTGCGCCCGCTTCATCCACCTGGCCACACACAAAGGGATTTTCTGCCTTTCCATCTTCTCCCTGCAGGGCTACGTCTCAGCTTTTTCCAAAAAAACCGGAGGCTTCCAACAGGGTACCCTCCCAAAAACTGCTTTGAAACATCAACTCCTCAACCCAGCGGCCAGCGCTGGGGACAGTGAGGTCTGCCCGAGGCCAAGGCAGCACAACCCCTGAGCCCAGGAGATGCCCTGAGCCACAGAGACAACGCTGCTCCACGGAGAGAGGTCTCAGGCAGGACTGGTTCCCTCTGCCTCACTCCAGCCTGTCCCTGGACAGCAGGAGGGCTTCAGCCAAGACCTGCAGCTGCTCCAAGACCTCTCGCTGCATCTCCACGGCCATGTGGAACACGCGGTGGTCGGAGCTGTTGTACATGATGGCGTTCTGGAACATGAGCATCAGGTCACACTGGAACTGCATCACCGACTGGATGTGGCCCTGGGTCAGCCTCCTCTTTATGGTGGATAAATCCATGGGTCTACAAAAGACAGAGGGAAGAAGAATGAAATTGCAAGCCAGGGCCAGGCATCCTTTGGGACGTGCATGAATGTGCTTGTTCTCATTTCAGGGTGGCCCTGAAAGCACAGCTATTTTCAATCAATTTTATTGCTCAAGACACACGGGGAGTGAGAAAGGCTTTTCTTCCAAGCCAGACAAAAGTGAGTTCAGCCAATGCGACACTTGCTATCCAATCAACTTGGCAGGTCATTAGCAGTCACCCCTGGAAAAAATGGGATGCTGAGCTCCAGAGAAGGCAAGCAGTAATTAGTCTTCAGGAAGTCAGTCCAGGTCTTAGTAGAGAAAGAAAAGTTACTAAAATAGGTATCTATTAAACCCCCTAAAGATCGAATGGTGCCACCAGCAAAAATAGCAGTGCTGGTAAGGGGAACATGATAGGGAATAAATATTACTTCCCTTATTTTGACAGAATGGGAAAATGAATGGCTGCAGAGAGGACAACTGTGACCAGAATAGAACATGATTCAGCTCTGAAAAAATGCCATTAATCTCTCTGGGAAATATTCTTATGACCCACTTCTGTGCAGAGAGTGAAACATCTGGGGCGCTGGCAGCGGGTGAGGAGGGGGCTCCGACTGAGGCACGTTCCAGGCATGGGGAGAAGGGACTGCTGAGCTGCAGGGCCTGCATCCCCTGCCCAGGGACTGTGCCTTGGGTAAGGCAGCCATGCAATGCCTGCACAGGGCAGGCACTGTCCCCACCAGCTCCAGAGTCAGTGCGAGCTTCCAGGTTCTAATTACCCAGAGGGGAGTTTTACTGAAAGAAATCAGTGGGAGATGCTGGTGACAGCCAAACTCTGGAAAAGGAGGAAGGAAACCATCCCAGTGGCCCTTTGGAAACCGGAGAAGACAGAAAACAGCCAGAGAGGAATCAGCCAGTGAGCACTTCCTCCACAAACTCACCTCTTTACCACATCCTTGTATCCAGGGGCTTGTTTCTCTGACACTGGCTTCAGGAACAGGCTGCTGAACCTACAGGGACAAGGACAAAGAATGTTCTCTGCCTGCTCCTGCACCAAAAACATGGAGCAGGGCTTGCCTCTCCCTGCTGGCCCTGAGGGCCACTGCCAGTGTTGTGCCAGCTGTGTAGGAAGCAGCATTTGGGCTGTGCCACATTAAGCAGGGGAAATCAATATGCAGTGTTCTCTCCAGCTCTGCAGCAGGCAGCTGTTCCCAAAGCAAAGTCCTGGAGAGACAGGCCAGCCCCTGGGAGGTGACACAGGAGCTGGGACTCAGGGCAGTGTGTGCAGGACACGTTGATGCAGCCCTCTGCTCCCTCGTACCTGTGGCTGGCTATCATCCTCCAGATGGACAGGAGCCTTTTTCTGAGGATCAGCTGCTGGCGGGGGTTATTCCAGCTTGGCTGCAGCCTGTGGAGTGAAGATACTGCCAGATCATCACACTTGAGACAAAGTAGGAGGTGACAATTGTGCTGGCACCCACCACATCCAGGTGGATGAAGCTACAAAAAGCCTCTGAGTGTGAAGGTGGGAGTGTTCTGCATCAGAAGGCACAACTGAACATCCAGAATGCAGGAACATGCAGGACAAGAGGTAAAAGCAAAGCTGAGATAAAGAGCAGGACCAAACTGGATAAAAACCCTCAAGCTACTCTGCAGTTCAGAACTTCACTGAGGTGTTTTTTTATGAAGTTTCTCTTCCCAAACCCCCAGATTTTTGCTTTGAAAGGCAGCCCAAGTGATCACACATGTGGCAGAGCTTGCATGTGACTGACACACCTGCAACTGCTCAGAGGGGGTTGGTAATGCTGGGCTGTGCATTGCCTGACAGAGCCTCATGTCCAGCTCACACCAGGCCTATTTGACTTGAGAAAACATGTATTTTCCATTTAATCTCTTATTTACTCTTCTCACTTCATCTTAGGATCAATGCCCTGTAATACCAGCAAATCCAGAGACAGCACAAGGTACCACTTTCCCTCCTGCTCTGCTTGGCTGCCTCATCTTCCTGGGTGTGACCTGTGCCATGCACTTGCTCTCATGTGTGACAAGGGAAAGGACTCTGTTCTGCTGCATTTGCAAGAGTGCAGAACCAGCTGCTTACAGGTGTGTGCTGGGAGAGCCTGTGGAGTCCAGCACTGGGGCTGCAGAGGTGCTGGCACTGTCCTCTTGATCCAGGGCCTGAGCACTCATCTCTGGTGGGTGCAGCTCATCTGCAGGTGCTTCTCCAGGTGTCTCCTGAGCCTTGTCCTGAAGAGCACAGAGGATACATCTAAAATGGCAGCACATTACCTGAATCCTTTATCTAGAAGCCAGCCTGCTGCATATCCCTCTGCTGCATCCAGGCTCAGCTGGGAGCTTGCCTGCTCTGTTACTCAGAGGATGTGTCTGACCTCACTCAGACCTTCCCAGAGCTGTGTCTGATCTCTTGGATGACATCCACCCCTGGCTGACACAAACCCTGTGGAGCTGAGTGGTGCCCAGTGTTGTGTCTGTCTGCTCTCTGGGAAGAGTCATGGATGTGGAGAGGGCAATCAGGAGCTGAGGTAAGACTGCCTCAGGCTTGTTAAAGCTCCAGATACAGATAACAGGAACCCCTGCAGTTCAACAGGGTTGTTTCCTCACAAACTCCCACGTTAAAATGACAGGGCATAGACTCAGCCAGGAAGGAGAGTGGTGCTGTTGTTGTAGTGGTTTGCTCAGTGGGATTTCAATGCAGGAGCACCTCAGAATCCTCAACAGCTCTAAGCACGAGCAGAATTCTCAGAAAGCAACTGGACACTGTGCTGTGTTTGGCTGTGACCACTGGGAGAACTGTGAGGGAGCTGCTGGGAGTACCAGCAGTTGAGAGCAGGGTAACTGCTGGGAATGCACTGTCCTGGCTGAACAGGTGAAGTCCTGGAGGATTTTGTCTCCAGTGTCCTGAGCTTGCAAGACAACAAATATGGAAAAATGGCCCTGTTCCTCCACTGCTGTGTTACTTCCCCAGGAATGCCCAGCAGGCTGGTGGGAGCCCACAGCCCCCAAACACAGGACTGATGCAAACCCAGGCTAGACAGTGCCTGCTTCCAAGACATGACAGTCCCCAGGGGCAGATGGTTATTGCTGGCACAGCCACGTGGGCCTGAAACCAGCCAAGCTGTGCTGCAAAACACAGCAATTAGAACCAGGCAAGTATTCCAACCTTGCCTTAAACCTGAGAGCAGCCTGCCAGCTCTCATGAGTCACCTTTACACTGCCAAGGAGCAATTCCTCCAACTCACATCTGAGGGTTTCATCTGGAACAAGCTTCCTGTTTATAAAGATACGCAGCCATACATAAAAAACACCCTTCCCTCATACGTTTCTTCAGTGTTCCCCCTCCTGTGTGTTTTGTCTCCCTTCTAAGAACCTGGTATCTCTTCTAGAGCTGGTTTCCTTCACTGTCTCATCTCTCACCCAGGGCCAGAGGCTCTTTTAGGACCACCACTCTCCTACCTCTCTTCCCAGGAGGTGTTCTTCCTCATCTTTTGCCAGGATGTGCAGTTGATTCTCCTCTGCTCCTGTTGCTGTGGTCTTTTCCTGGCACCTCACGCCTTCCCCATCACTCTGCTCCCCTGAGCCACAATATTCCCACAGAGTCTGCGATGACTCTGTGCTGCTAATGCAGAAAGATTCCAACATCTGGGTTACCTGCAAGACAGTGATTTATTACTTCAAATTGTGAAGGCAAAAGGGAGCAGAAATAAACAGCAGAGATGCTATTTTTGCAATCACTCATGAACGCCTTTCCATTTTTAGGAATCCTTGCAAAATCTGATGAAGCCCTGTGTTATTATTACAGTGTCAGGTCACTGACATTTCTGTGCTTAAGGGTGAGCTCTGTTTTGGCAAAGCAGCTGCCTGGGTGCAGTGGGAGCTCCAAATGGGAGGGAAGGCTGGACTTGGGCTGGGGAGAAAGAGAACCCAGAGCTTCTGCTGTACCCCCAGACTGTTTCTGTTTGTATGGATGGTGCAGGCCCTAAAAAGCCCAAGGTTTCAGGAGGGCCTGAACTATGCTGCCCACCTGCATTTTACTGTAATCCAAACAGCCCTACCTCCAAGAGGAACTGGAAAGGATTGTCACTTTCACATGGCTTCTCTGCCTCGTGGTCATCTTCACTCTCATCCTTCCAGAGAGGCTCACTCAGCTCCATCTCATGGTCTGCCTCTTGGCTGCTCCCCTCTAGCTTCCCCAGGGCCATCTCTTCAGTGTTTCTCCAGCTCCTCACATCCACATCTGAGCTTGAATCCCAGTCAGGAAGAGACTGGAAATCACTGTCCTCTGACTTGATGGGAGATTCCATCTCAGACTTCCAGGCATGGCCCATCTGCAAACAATGAAAAGACAATTTCTTTGTACCCTGATGCAGAACTGCCAAGCCCAGCTCATTTCTTGACGCACTTGGAGGCCACAGCATGGCAAGGACTGAGGTGAGCAGCCTACACCTGAGCTCACCACACAGCACATGTCAGGGCTGCAGCTCTGCAGCGCAGACTGCTGCTTCAGAGCAGCTGAATTTCAGGTTTTCTGGTGCTTTTGCTGTGCTCTCTCCCTGCCCTGGTCAGTGGGTTCCTCTGCTCAGGGCATGCTGAGCTGTCTGGGAGCACATGGCTTTGCTGATGCTCCATATTTAAGGTGCTGAAGGCGTCCAGCAAGCTCAGCCTGAGTCCTGCTGGGGCTCCTCAGCTGCTGAGTGTTAGGAACAACTGGTGACTCCAAGGACAGCTCCCTGAAATTCCACTTGCTGCCCCCTGAGAACTTTTTATGCTGGAGATAACCTACTACAAACCTCACAGACAGTTTTGAAAGTGTCAGGTGTGATTTATCTGGATGGTGATATCTCAGGTACCTGCGCCAGAAGAATTATAACCACACAGTCACACACCAAAGGCACAATTCCATACATTGCATAAAATAAAAGTTAGCATTCTCTTAAGAAGGAAGAAACCACTCATTTCATCTGTGTTCATTAGTCCATGCCTAAATGCCTTCTACTTCATGAGTGCACTCTCAGTCCTCTAAGCCTGGAGAATTGATTGCAGAGTCACAACACAACAGGAAAGGATACCACAAAATCTGCATCTTACCATGAATGGAGCTGCCTGGATGCTGCACCAATGGAGAATTCTATGCATTAATTAACAATGTCTTTAGAGTCTTCAGGTAATTACATACAACCTATTTTTTTCAGTTTTGAACAAGCACATTTCTCACTGACTGGCTTTTCCATTCTCAGGCCTGCTAGCACAGCTCCAAATTCAGCTTATGGTGCACAACTGGGAGAAACACAGAATCCACTGGGTCTGGGATGAGAAAACTGCTTTGCTTATTCTGTGAACTTGCAAGCAGAGTTGGGATCTGCAAGCCTCTCCTTCCAAAACCTCTTTCGAAGCTCACTTCAGTGGCAGCAGATGAAATTTGATGAGGTAAGAGATAACATTACCTGCTCTCAGCTTCCAGGTGAGGGAGTTGGGCAAACTGAGATTCCATCTGAAGAGAAACTCTGTGCCTGGAGCTCTCTCCTGCAGCCTCAGCAGAGCTGCCACATGCAGAGACACAGAAAAGCCTCAGCCTGGGGAAATCTGATCACTTTTTGTGCTCCAGAGGGATAAACGTTGAAAATCAGGAAGTCCTGAGAACTTGGGTGTAAGATTAAAGAGATCTTCAGCTTTATGTTCAGTTTTACCAAATCTTGGAAGACTCAAGAGCAGAACAGCAGTGTTAGTGTGAGACATGATGAATGAAATAATCACAGACATCTCAGCTCTACACCAATTCTGGACAAAATGCCACAGACTTGAACTTTTAGTAAAGAATCGCCTGACAGTTCTTAATTATATTGGCTACGTAAGTCACTAGCAAGGAACCTCTCTCAAATTGGAAAGTTTTAGTTCACTTTGCAGAGATCAGACACTGCACAACCCTTGCTGTTCTGGGAAAAAGCTGTTAGAAATCAAAAAGCCTTTAAAAAGAACTTGCATGTCAAAACAAGAAAAATGATAAAAGCCCGAACTCTTATAAATGAAATGTAGAATCCACATAAAGTAGGCAAAAAAAAAAAAAAAAGAAGAAAAAGAGAACAATTTGCTAAAGACATAAAAGCAAATAAAAACAAAAAACCTCATCAAAAACATCAGAAGCAGAGAGCTGCCAGATGATCAGTGGGGATGACACACGATCAGTGCCAAACATCTCAGTGGAAAATAGGGCCAGTTGGAAAAACCAAATTAATCATCATTATCAGCAGTTGCCACAGAGGAGCTCACATGAGACCTTCTCTTGGGATGGGTCTGAGAGACGATTTCTAATTAAAATGTCAACAGGGGAGATTTTAGAACAATTTGAGGGAGTGAATAAACCTTGGAACCCATTGGGATTCGTTTGTGAGCCCTAAAGAAGCTTAAATATAATGTGACTGAGCCTATGCTGTGTAAGTTGTCATTTAAGAAGAAAACCAGAAAAGGGTGACAGTTTAATCTGTCTGTAAAAGGGTGGGTGCTGGGAGATGCAGCACAGTAAAACATCAGCTCTGTACTAGACAGATCAGAACAAAGTATTAGGAAGAAGAGAATTAGGAAGCAGTCAGAGCATGAGATGATGAATTGGGGAAGAGGGAATGAGGCTCTGTAGAGAAAATCATATTTAAAGCTCTTAAACATCATTAAAGACTATTAAAATGTCATGGGACAAGAGAAAAGGCTGAGAGAAAAATAGGTTAAGAGAAGAAACCAAGGGTAGGAAGGAACAGCAATTCTTCCCACGATGAAAGCAAGTTACCAGAGGGTCTGGTAAAGGTCTTCTCCTGTGCTGCACCTTCAGTTTTCCAGCAGAGACAATGGCAGGGCAGAGGTGTTACAGAGATGGAGCCAGACTCTTCTCAGTGTCCAACAGTGAAAGGAGGCAGGGATGACAAGCTGCACCACAGGAAATTCTGACTGGGTGTAAGGTAAATATTTGAAGCTGGCCCTGCTTTGAGCAGCTGGATGAAGTAAAGGAAACACAGAGGTTCTTTCCAACTTATAATCATGGAACAGGTTGGGTTGGGAGGGACCTTTAAAGGCTGTCTGGGTCCAGCCCCCTGCCATGGGCAGGGACACCTTCCACTATCCCAAGTTGCTCGTCCAACTTGGCCTTCATCATTTCCAGGGATGGGGCACCCACAGCTTCTGTGGATAACCTGTGCCAGGGCCTCACCACCCTCACTGTAAAAAGAAATCTTCATCCAGTCTAAATAAGCCCTCGTTTAGTTTAGAACTATTACCTTGTCCCGTCACAATAGCAATGCTAAAATGTTTGTACCTAACTGAAATCACTCCATAAAATGCATGAAAGACAAAGACCCCTGTAACATTTTGGGCTATGAACCGAGAACAATAAAAATTCAAACCACAAATTTGCTCCTGGGTTTAGCAGTGAAGGAATTAACCAGTCACTAATCCAAGGGAGTTTCAGCATTTCCACATCAGTAAGGTGACTCCGGGTGAAAATTCACCTCAGCAATACACGGGACTTGACACAGCAGGCACGGCCAACTTCAACACTGAACTTGTGAAAATTGAGAGCTCTTCCTGGATAAGGCAACAATGCCTCTGGTCTTAATCCCAGTGACTCAGTTTCCTGAAACCTGCCTACCAGAAAGCTGCACCCTGGACACGCTGCACAGAGTGCAGAGCACTCCCAGCTGCTGCAACAATCAAGGATGGTGTCATTTTGTCGGTTTTTTTCCCTCATGAAAGATTGTGTGGGCAGAAAACATGCAAGTTTCATCTCAGGTCATATGAGCACAAAAAGTGACTTGGAAATCTCGCAGAGAACGTAAACCTTCATGCTGCTGAGGAAAAGGACTGCAATTCCAGTAGAAACAGTGCATAATCTCAGATCTGAAACCAGGTACTGGCAATCCTGCCTATGGGCGCTGGGATCACAGATATTCACTCTGACTAGTGCAGCCTCCACAGATCTCTGGGGAAAGAATGTCAAGTCCTTCTCAATGCATTTTCTCCTAAGGAAAGCTCCAGCCAGACTGCAGTAATAACTTCTCAAGGCTTGATCTCCAGTGTAGCCACAGTGGTGCAGTATCCTCAGACACTCACAAAGGGAATCTTCCTGTCCATCCAAGCCCTGTGCAGCATTCCTGTGATTTATGGATTGCCTCTAATGTCAGAGCTCTGCCATGCATGTGTGCTACAGGGATAACTGGAAGAGAACTGTATTTGCAGATATTCCAGGTGGGGATCCAGGCTTGTACCACAGGGTTCCTCCCTGCAGAGCTGCGATGCTCAGCACACTGCACACCGGTTTGTTCTCAGATTTTAATATACATCACATTTACACATCACCAGTAAAAATCTGTACACTTCACATTACAGTAAATACGAGCCACCAGTTGCTAGCTAACACCAGAACACTGATGAAGCCCAAGATGACTGCCCTAAAACAGGCAGGGGGGCTGGTCTTCCCCTCTGGAGAAGTTTCTTTGGGTTACACGTTCTGACAGGACACTGCTTTCCAGAAGGGCGAGTGAAGGTGGTGAACCAGGTCCCAGAAATGGACCTGCAGCTTTTCTTCCTCCTCCAGCAGCAGTTAAGAGCTGCCTGCTCGCACTCCAGCTCCGGATGCCTGGGATTCTGCAGGGATTGTGGTCTGCAGCATCATTTCTTCATCTTCATGTCTGCCTCGATGGCGCAGCGCCGCCCTCTGGTGCCTCCGTCCTGCTCACAAGGCAAACAAACAAGAGTTACACAACACCACAGGAACGTCCCTCCGGCACAGCGGGAGGGAGGGAGGCAGGGAAGGGAGGGAATTCTGCAGCTGGCAACAACTTTTCATGCCTTCCCATCAGGAGAAAGGGAAGCCGTCCCTGCCAAGGCCTGCCTGCAGACCTACCTAAAGCTGGATCTGGATACAGCAGGGTGCTGGCTTGGCAGCATCTCTGCACTGCTGGAGCCAGGGCAGAGAGAGGCAACACCTCTGGCCCAGACAGATGCTTCTGGAGCCTGGACAGTGCAGGCTTTCTCCTAAGCAGCAGATTCTAGCTTAAGGTGGGAAAAGGAAAACTGCTGACTAACCTACCTTATCAGCTGCTGGTCCCTATGGGGAGTGCTCCTCCAGCTGAGTGACCCTGGCACTCACTAGCTCCCTAGTTCCTCCACACAGCTCCTTTCCACGAGCAGAAGGTGAGCTGGGAGCTTCCTCTGAGCCGCTGCCCTCTCTCTGGCTGATCTGCTGCCTCTCCTGGAGTACTCCTCTGTCTTTAGATACACGTGAGAGATAAGGACAGCTCTCCATCTTCCTGCTCTCTCTCCTCACAGTAACTCAGAGACTTGGGGCTTCCCAGAGGGAGTATTTTTCCAAACACTTTCAGATCACCACGGGCACAGAGCAAGATATTTCTGCAGAGTCTTATTTGCTTTCTGAACCAGGAACAGATAAAGGACACACAGCTGACTCCTGACTCTCCCAAGACCTTTTGTACTGCCTTGGATGTGTGGAAGGGGCAGCTGTATAAACATGAGAGATGCAAGAACTACAGGACTGCACCACTTGGTTTGTCTTCCCACTTACATGGAAAGAAAGCAGGAGAGAAGTCATGGAAAAAAAGCAAAAGCAGATGACAAAACAAAACCACTTGGAACCAGAAGAAAAGACTGAAGCCCCACCCGCTCACCCATTTTGAGAATGAGGGACTGAGATGTCTCTTGTCAGATCACAGTGGTGCAGCCCCCAAGTCAAACACACCCTGCTGCAGTGCTAAGGATGCTGTGACAGTGCAGTGATCACCCAGACAAGGAGCAGAGCACCTGGCAGCAGCACTGCAGAACCTGCTGGAGCCTTTCAATACTTACAAAGAGAGAGAGAAGGAAGGCAGGAGAGCCCATTGGGACACTGTCCTGTTAAAAGGCCAAACAGAAGGACTTATCAGGCATCAGCTACGGAAATGCACACACCACACAGAAGCACTGAGCCCACACACGAGCATAGAGGAACATGTGCCCCACTCCCCTTCCTGCAGGGCGTCAGTCTTATGCAGCAGGAACACAAAAACAGACAAAAAGAGGGATACTGCGAGAGCCAGAATGCCAGGAAAGGGATATTCCCTCCACAGCCACAGCAAGTTTTCCTTGCCTACCAAACAATTCCTGCTCGGTGCAGCTGTCACTAGAACTAAGCAGGCAGTCCCTGCTGTCACAGTGTTGTCTGCACCACAGAGCACCTGAGATCACTTCATCAAGTTTGCACGTGTCTTTACAGAAGCAAAAAAACCCCCACAAACCTTCATGCTTAGATCAGTGTGGAATATAAAAGTTCGATGGTGTATTTTACACAGAAAAGCAGACGTGACCGATTCCCTAGCTCTAAAAACCTGACCAAAAATGAAGGATATGGCAATTCCCTTCACCTTTCTGCCATACCACAGAATCACAGGATCTGTGGAGTTGGGAGGGGAACCAAAAGGATTACTGAGTCCAACTCCCTGCCCTGCAGGCCCATCCCCAAGAGTCACACCTCTTCCAATACTCTGTTCATTTTCCTACAGCTTTTATCACCTGTCTTTAAAAACAGGTAATAGAAGTATTTAGATTACAGGAAAAACTCACGAGACCTGCCTCTGGAATGCTGTACACTTCCAGAACTGAAATCTAATCAGTAGACACATTTAAAGAAAGTTTGTCCACATGAAGGTGCTGGTGTGGGAACTTTTGCCTCCTTGATGTGGGAACTTCATGCAGTATCCTGGGATTCTTCAGAAGATCCCAAGTGCCCTTGCACAGGGTGCAGCATTCTCACCTTCTCTGAAGCATCCTGCTTGCGAGTGGAGTCTCGCCCCCGCAGGCTCTTTGCGCTGATCCCTGACTCCGATGTTTGCATCATCAGCTGTGTGGCCAGAAATTGCTGCAAGGAAACCACACTCTGTTAAGATTGTCAGGCAAAACAAGCTCAGTAAGTGCGTGTCAGTTAACTATCACAGACCACAGCCTGGAATGATTGGGTCAGAGGCAGTTTCAGTTCCTTGTGTGCTGCTCAGAATAAGTTCCCCAATTTACCTCAGAAGCCACAAGTCCTGAGGAACTACAAAACCCCAATTCAAACTCTGTTAGCCCTGCCAGCTGGGGCATTCTGCTTCAAAGGGTATTTTAAACAGCAGAAATTCACAGGGCAGTTTCATGTGCACTTTGTATCAACAAAAACCAGCACAGCCACCCAAAGAAGTCGTTATGTTCCCTTGTCATTCACTGTTCTTGTCACTTGTTTCTGTTCCTGAACCACACCCTGGTTCCTGCTGGCCTAAGCATTTCCCTGAAGGAAATGACATTTGAAATTGGTCTGGGATGAACGTATAAAAAATTTTGCTGCATTATTTTTAACTTGCCCACGATCTAGTTAAACATGAAGACCCGAGCTAGCATGAGAGAGAGGCAGGGAAGGACAGGACCTACTGCATTCAAACACACTGAGAGTGAAACTGGGCTCTCACAGCCAGACCTATGGACCAAGGCATTCTCTGTCCTGCCCTGGCCTTAGCTCAGTACCTTACCTGGATCTGCTCCAGGACATCTCTCTGCATCTCCACAGCCATGTGGTACACATCGTGGTCAGAGCTGTTGTACATCACTGCATTCTGAAACATCAGCATAATGTCCCTCTGGAACTCGGCTGTGGTTCGGATCAGCCCGTTCTCAATGTTCTTTTTGATGGTAGACAAATCCATTGGCCTGTGAAAGAAATGCAGGCAAAACTGCAACAGAAATGCTTAACTCTTTCCCACCTGCTTTGGTAACAGCCCTGTGCCTGTTTTATTTAGCTGAACAGGTTCTCCCCACATGGGCTGTGCTCCCCAGCACCAAGGCCTAGCTCAGAAGACACAAGGTGTCCAGCAGTTACCTGGAATGCTAACAACAGCCTCAGAGATCTGTCAGGAGAGGCATCTGCCTTTTCCAGGCACCACTGGCACAGAAACTAAGGAGCTACAGCTGCAGCTGCTGAGCTTGAACTGTTTATAAGGGATTTCAGCAGCTAGCAGGGGGTTCTGAGAATTCTTCCAAAAAAGTTCACCATACGGGACAGTAAAAAATGCTTATTAAAGAAGAGCTTTTAGGAATTCCAAAGGCTAAGTCCTGTTCTTGGATAGAAACTGGGAGAAACACATTAGTTTCACCTTACTGATGAAATGTTCTGTGTAACTCAGTGTATTTCACATGAAGTCAGGGCTGTGTACAGACATGTGCCTGTTACTGATGATGACTCTGTTCTTGGGGAAACCCACTTCTGACTGAATCATGTCAGAAAAAGAATACTTTTCCAAGTCTGCACAACAGGCAAAAACTACATTGCTCCTGCCAGAAATCCCTACAAATACACAGAGTTCTAATGACAGAAGATTGCTGAGACTCACCTCTGCACGATGCTGTGGTAGCCTGGTGCTATGTCATCAGTTACAGGCTGTAAGAACACATTGGCATACCTGCAGAGAGAAGGAGTCCACTCAGTGCCTGTCCTTGCTGGTAAATATTTGTTTCATGCTCTCCTGTTTATTTGTCTGTAACTATATGATTCGTCATCTCCCAAGAGAGATAAGCCTCTGAGATGGGAGAGTGGAGACTTGTCTAGGATTAGTCACTTCTTTCTGCCAAGACATCAAACTCACCTGTGATTAGCTGCTGCTCTCCAAACCAGCATGATGGCTTTCTTCCAGATCTTCTGAGCCTGAATTGCTTCCTGGTCCTCACTGCACACTGAGCTGGGAAGAGAAGGTAATTCCTTCAGGAGTCTGATCACTGCCTCAGAGGAGAAAACTCATGGTTTGTTTTGTCCTTGACATGCCCACGCTAATCCACGCCAAAGACAGAAGGAAAAATGGGAGCGGGTATTGGACCGCTGTCTGCACACTTTGCCTTGCAAACAAGAACCAAATAAATCAACAAATTCTCCCTCAGGACCCACTCAGCACACTGGAATCCTCCACTCCCTGTGTGCCCTGATACTCACAACTGCGAGGAGGCCGGGCTGCTGGGGATGGAGTCTGCGAGCGCGTGCGACTGCAGGGGCGCGTTGTGGACGCTGAAGCCGTCGTCGCTCTCGCTCACGGGGGGCTCGTTGTCCATCTCTGAGAGATACCCCTCACCCTGGTCCTCTTCTTTGGGTTCCTCCAAACTGGCAGCCTCACTGGCACCGTCCTCATCATCCTCCTCACCCTGCCCATCCTGAAACACAGAGCCCATCAGCTGGCACAGCCAGCTACAGCAGCCACTCAGCGCCTCCAAAGCAACTATGGTTCTGTGAGCAAAGTGATTTTCTTGTGAGGCTGCTGACAACTGTACAGGCCCTTCCACAAAATCCCAGTCTCTCCAGCCTGCCCTGCTTCTCCCCACAGACCGAGAAGCACATGCACAAACACCTTTATATTCTGCAGCAATCTCCCTTCAGCTGCAGACTGCTCACTTCCCAGTGCAGAAAGCTGAACACAAGCTTTGCCTTCAGCAGACAGCAGCAGCAAGATATTGCTAATAAACTCAAGATGGCTAAAACCAACTGGGAATTACCTTTATCTGACTCCTAAACAGGGCTTGGGCCTCCTCCTTCATTGACTCTGTGAAAGAAAGAAATGCACAAAGATTGATTCTCCCAAGCAGCCTTTCCTACAAAAGCTCCTGCAGCAATGCCTACTGTCCTGCAGTAATTAACACTGTTCCTACAGGTATCTTTTCTCCCTCCTCCCCAAAAAACCTGAACCAGATAACTAACAACTATCCAGCTAATAATGCTGCATGTAAAAGATTTCCTAGCTGAATTAAGTTACCTGACAGCTCAAATTTGTGCTGAACATCAGCCTGTGAGGAGTCTTCACTCACATTTGGGACTTGTGGAGGGGATGAATCATCATCAGGTGGGGTCTGGAGGGAAGAGAAATGCACAAATCTAGATGTTTGTGTCAGCTCACTTCAGTGAAGGCGTGGGCACATCTCACTCACCCTAACCTAACTCCAGCCAATGAGGTTCCCAGCAGCAATTCTGCACATGTGTGGGGGGAGATACACAAAGGTACTGCCTACAGCAGAGCTGCTCTGCACATCAGCAACCTGACTCCCAGGAAAACAGTCAGTCACATTCATTGAAGGGTCATTTCAACCCAGCACTCATCCTTCCTCTAAACTTTGCTCCTACCTGCCACAACTGCTCCTCTCTTTCCCCACACCAGTTCCAGACAGCCTCTGTGACCACATACCTCTGTCTTCACTGGATTGAGCACTGCATCCTCTCCCTGGGACGACTCTATCTTGATTTCAGAAGTCTCTCCTGATGTTACAGCTGCTCTCTGTTCTTCTTCTATCTCTTGGTTTCTAAGCTCTGGTGTTTCTGTCACTCTTGCAGTTGCTGGTATGGTTTCTTCAGGGCCCAGCTGATTCTGGTCCTGCTCTACAAGTTCTGTCTTTATTTCTGACCCCAGCTCACTGATGCCCATTAGGTCTCGAATTCCCTTTGCCTCTGGCTCCTCACACTCCAGTCTCTCCTGCTTCACTGTCACAGACACTTGTGGCATCTGGGCCTGTTTCTCCTGCTCCTGACGAATGGAATGTTCCCATGGGCCAGGAAGGGTCTGGGGATCATCGGAATCTTCGCAGAAAGAAGACAGAGCAGCTTCAACAACTGCTGCATCCAGGACTTCAGGGTGGTCGTCTACCTTTATTGACAAAACAAACACACAGCAGTGCAGGCCAAGGTCAGAAAGAGGCATTAAAGAAAAGCTCATGTTATTTGGTACTGAGACAACTGTGGAAATCCCAGTCTACTCTGTTTACAAAGTTGCCCTTTGCAGCCAGATTTGTATCACTCCCTGTGGGAGTTTCTCCTGGAGCTTCAGTTTTAGAAATATGGCACACCTGGAAAGGATTCTGTGAGCAGTGCTCATCTGTCTGCCAGAGACATGACCCAAACCCTACCCTACAAGGAAGAAAGACATTTCTTTTTGTACTCTGAAAAGGAGCACTGGTATCAGACAGGCAGCAGAGGTGTCCTTTCCTATTGATCTGGAAAATGATGGTGCAAATGTGCATTCTGGAATAGTTATTTCTTGCTTGTTTTAACTAAATTGGTGAACAGCAATCGTTTGAGATTAACCCAACTGACTGTGGAGCAAATGGCACTGGCACTCTGCTTTCCCCATTTACCTTGTCCTCAATGATGGCTATAATATTTCCAACTGTGTCGAAGTCCAGCTCTTCCCCCGTATAGGACACTGCAATATCCATTTTTTCAGCCAAATCCAGATCTTCTTTGCCATCCATGCAGTGATCTTTGGATGATCCTGCAGTGCTGCCAGCCCCGGAACCCAGGCACTCTTTCTTGATGGAATCAATGATCATTGATATTTCACTGCTGTCCATGGACACTGTCACAGTATGGGAATCAGACACTGCCTCCATGGAAACACAGGCTTCTGGCTGGCTCACTGCACAAGGATGAGAGGGACACTCAGACACCGAGCTGGAGAAGCCCCCACATAAACAAACACTGCAGTGGGTAAGACCAAGCACCAACCACAAGTATCCCAGGCCCACCCACCCCACAACAGCTTAGATTAATAAAAAACAAATACGGGTTTGCTTTCCCACAGGAGAGACAAAGTGAGATTCCAACCCTTGAATCACAGTCCAGCAAATCCCCAGCACCCCCACCCCACAAACCCTGTTTAAACCCATCTGTTCACTCCAGAACACAGCCACCCTTTCTGGCCAGGACGGCGGGTCTGAGGTGGTAGAGCCCAGCTGGGAGTTCGCAGGGCGCTGATCCCGTGGGAGTTCTGCTCTCAGCAGGACGTGAGCTCTGAGTGCGTGGCTCAGGAACGCACCTGTGGCTGCGCTTTCTGGAGCTGCAGCTGGTGGCACAACGGCTGGTGCTGACAGCGTGGGCATCATGACAATAGTGGCCTGGGACACAGGCTCTACGGGGGGTGGCAGGAGCTTAGCTGGAGGCTCGCTGGCAACAGCGGAGAAGGAAGCAAGAGGTGAGGTGAACTGTGCAGGGCCAGCTTCTAAAAGCCGGGAAAGCGTAGGAGCACCTAACAGAGAGTAGAAGGGAAATGCACATGAGCAAGAAGCAGCCACCACTGAAGTCCACAAAGCCACCACTGGGCTTTTCACTGCCTGGTGGCTTCTTCTGGGAAAAGACACGGAGAGATACCTAGAAAGAGTCCCAAAAGCTGTACAGAGAACCTGCACCAAAAAATGCACGACTCCTGCTGTGTGCGCAGTCTGAGGAGGAATCATGCAGCTACAGAACACTGCACTCACTGTGAGGGCTGCACAGACTAAGCCACACGTGCACAGAGATGCCCTTCCAAAGGCTCATCCCAAAACAATTATGGGAAATCTGAAAAACAGTGCTGAGAGAGCCACACAAGGTAAGCCAAGACAGTTGTCACAGGAGCTGGGAGGGAGCAGAGGGGATCTCTTTGCAGGTTTTTCCTAGAGATTTCCTCTTATCAAAAGTTGCCATTCATCTTAGCTGTAACTTCCAATCTGAATTTACTGAACTGTCTGGACCAAATTAACAGGTCTTAAAAAACCAGATGTGGATAAGGAAAGCAAGACTACTTGTATGGAATTCGATTTGAATGAATGACATAAATTCTCAGTTACAGATAATGTGACTAAATCACCGGTCTGCAAAAAAAATCAGGAGCTGAGAAAAAAAAAATCTTTCTTAGGCAGGTTGTTCTGAAAAAGCCCAATGCAGAGTCTTGCACTGTGCCCCTTACCCCCACTCTGTGGAACTTCCTCTGGAGCTCAGTGGTCTAACTCTCAACTGATCTCTAAGATGCAGCAGAGGGAAGGCACATGAGGTCTCAAGATCCACAGGGAGCTGCATTTGACATGCTGGAAATCAGATCTAGACCTTTTTTCGCCCAATTAACTGTGAACAAACCCTTTCTTTCTACACTCAAATGCCTGGTATTAGCCAGTGTCAAATCCAGAAAACCAGACTTCATGGATCAGGACTGAATCAAGCCAAATTGTTGCAGTCACTCTTTTAAGGATTAGGGTCTTCTTAAAAAGTAGGGGTGAGATGGACAGGGGCACAGAAACAAGAATACAACTGATAGAGAAGCCCCCAAACCAGCCAGGCAGACATCATCTCCCAGGAAAATACTCAGAGCAGTCTGAAGGTACATCTTAAAGGAGAACTGGACAGGGAGAGGCCCCAGTTACCTGAAGCAGCCGGAGATGCAGGGACAGCCCCAGGTGCTGACTGCATTTCCCCACTGTGCAGCACTGGAAGGACACTTCCTACCTCCAGCAGCACTCCAGAGCTGTTCATGTGACCAGAAGCCACTGCCATTTCATTTTCACCAACCTGTCAAAGGAGGACGAGACTGAAGTTCCTGGAGGTAGCACCACACCAGTGATTCTCTGCCAGATGTGCACCTCCATGAACAGGACCAGCATCTGCTGTCCCAGCATTTCTTCTGTAGTTTTTATTCAGGTTAGTCCCTGCCTGAGGCCCCTCACACAAGTGCAGAACATGACAGTCTGAAACTGCTGCGGTTCTTCAGCTGTAACACAGTGCAGTGCCACCTTCCCTTGAGGTGAGGCCAAGTGCATCCTTTGCTCTATCACAGTTCTTCTGTTCAAGGACCTCACAACCCTCTACACATATGAGTCTCTCTAGACCCTGAGATGGCACAGAAATATCCTTTGTTTTGAGTTGAGAGAAGCAGAAGTACCAAGATAAAAAGTAACTTGATCAAGGTCTCACAGTGAACCTATGATGGACCTTGAAACAGATGCAAACCAGTCCTGTTCCTACAAAGAAAACTCAGCCTTCCACAGCCATTACCTTTCCCTGCTCCACTTTACGTTACATCCTGCAAACGCAAAATCCATGTAACATCTACCCAAGCTAACAAATAGAAAAAACTCTAAATCTGACTACTGTGAAGAAACAAGTCAACAGCAACACACCTATTCCATCACACAAGCACTAATCCAGGGAATCTGTCACAAGCAGGCTGATGGCTGCTGTTTTCAGACTGGGCTCTCAACAGTGTCAGCATCTCCTAAGACTGCCCGAGTCACTAACACCACAAGTGGGTTCTCATCACTGAGATTTTGGTAACTCTCTATAGTTAGGAGGAAACTGAAGCACTTCTGTATAGGTCATAAATGCCATTGAAAGATTCCCTACTCTTGTGCTAAGACACATTAAAAATATTGAAACACAACTTCCTGACAAGGTATAAAGATTTGTGAACCCAGGAACAGCACCATGGAGGCTGATGGGGATGATGCTGACTAACAAGTTTCCACCTCTGAGGAGAATAATTTCCTCTAACAAACCCTGCAACTCCAACTCCTTATGACTGAGGGGACAGCCAGTCCTACGTGCTGCACGAGCCCTGCAGTCCTGCTGGGAAAGGGGCTCACCTCTGCAGCTCACAGGGGTATTTCTACCTCTCAGATTATCCCTTCTAATGGGATTCTCACAAAACTGCACGTTTTTAAAGATTCTTTGCAGATCCCCCTTTTTCAGTGGGAAAGTTTGGAGCAAATTGTTTGTGTGCTTGCATATATGAGCAGAGAGCTCCATACCAGCCTGGGGCTTGTGGGCAGGAGACTGCCCTTCTTCAGCAGCTCTGAGAGCAGAGGGGAAGGAGGCGGAGTTGCTTTTTGTCCTAGCATCTTTTTCTGGGGTGAATCATCAGTGACTGGGGTCATGGGGGCATCCAGGGGAGCAGAGCCTGGAGGGGTGTCAGGGATTCCAATGAAGGAGGCAACTGGGGTGCTGGGCAATGTCCCTGGCGTGACCTGAGAAAGAGAAAAACCACACTGTTCAAAGCCACACTCCACCACACGGACCAGCCCCACTTGCTGCTTCCCCCAAGAGCATTGATCCAGCACACCACAGACACCTACTCCATTCACTCGCTGCCCCTGCTCCAGGCATGTGCTTTCACCCTTTCCCTGCCCTGCAGAGCCATTTCCAGGCACTCACAGACTGCCTGGCCAACCCACTGATGCCCCTACACGGCCTCTGATCCAGGCACGGATCACCACAGACAGGGAGGAGGACATGGATCTCCAGCAGCACTGTCACCAACCACACTACAGCACCTGAAGTCTGCAAAGCAAGGCAAGGGCTGCTCCCCAGGCCCCTTCTCTGTGAGGGATGCAGAGCCCCGTGTCCCAAGCTGGGCTTTCCCTCCTACAAGAGAAGGATCCTTACCCCAGGGCTGGCCTCATCCCCGGCAGGCTGGGACAGATCTCCGAGGGAATAATCCCCGCCCGGGGAGGTGGAGCCAGCAGGGGAACGAACCATCACCCCCGTGAGTCTGCGAGGGGGGTTCTTGATGGCCTGGCGAGCTGCAAGAGAACAGAAACTAAAGTGAGATTCCCTGACTCCATTGTGGACAGTCCCCAGGAATTACCTTTGACTTTATTCTGAAGAACTTTAAGGGAACAATTTATGTTACAGGAATTTCTTGCACCCCACTATGCTCAGTTCCCAAGTAATACTAACTTTGGGTAATGCACTTCAACAGCAGGTTTCTCTAGCAGTTGGGTATTCTCCACCCACTCCCACGAGCCATGAGTTTATGAAGAACTAAACATTCAGAATAAAAGTCTCTTCCTTTGATCTTCAGTGACCAGGAGACACTAAAGGTGTGAAAAGCCTGGCATTCTAACACAGAGCTCCTTACTAATCCTGCTTTCCCTCTGGATACACCTTTCCTGAAAATTTTATTCCTTTTTCAGAAGCCTCTGCCTTTTACCCTGTAACAAATATATTGCTGGAAAGAGAATACAACCTCTCTCTCCAAATCTAGGGTCAAGGAGTTCCTTCTACAGGTTTTAACAAGATTTCAGTATTTTTAAAATGTTCTTATGAGTGTATGCATCGGTCTGAGGAAAATGAGGGCAGTTCATTTCCAGCTTACCCTGATAAGCAGCATCTGTAGCCTTCCTCTTGACTTCTGCCTCCTCCTCTTCCATTTTTTTCTTTCTGCATAAAGAACAGAAACCTGTCACAGGATGTCTCAGTCCCCTTAACTGCCCCTTCAAAATGCATTTTACTGAGGCCCACCCTGTTATCTCCAGACAACATCAAACCACTCCCGTGGACTCAGGCTCAGATGCCCCAAGGCAAGAAACAGAGCCAGAGAATGACAAATAACACACTGGGCAGGAAATTTCACTTCCAGATCATTGTCAAAACAGAGGCAGCAAATAGCAAGCCATGGCCAAGCTCTTTACTGAGCAGCTCCAAAGGATGTTCCACACCAGCTGTTATCCCCAAGTCCATGCTAAGACCCCCCCTCAGAGGCCAAAGTATCTGCCCAGCTGCCCCATTTCTCTTAACCCAAACTATGTGGAGCAAGAGATGCTAGACAGAGTGTCAGGAAACAACAATCTCAGAAGAAATAATTAAATAACCCACATCATGATCTCATTGCACAGCTCCTCCAGTCTGCTGTCCATGTGTCCGGCCTGGATCAGCTCTGCATCCTTCTTGAGTTGCCTGTAATCATAAAATCTTTTTACTTTCTGATGCTGAACTGGACACCTTAAGCAGCATTTTCATCATCCCACTTGGACTACTTTTCCAGGACAGGACTCTCAGGTGTGCAACATTTTAACACCTCTGTCATGTACCTGTATTTTTCCTGTGTTTCTTTAATAATTTTCTTCAACTCCTCCACCCTCTCTGCAGTCAGTTTCCGCACAATAACATCTTCCACGGTTTCCACTACTTCTCCCTTCTCGCCACGTTTTCTTCTACAGAATAAGAGAAAAGAAAAAGTCAGGCACAAACCACAAGGAAACTCAGTTCCTCTTTCATAAATGGCTGCTCTCTGTCATTTATGACGTGCTCATGCAAAAAAATCAACTTCCTCAAATTCCCTTAAATTATTTTAGACAGCACAATGTTCAAACAATCTTCTCAGCAATTTTTTGCCACTAAAAATTCTCAACCTGAAAATAATCCTTCCACTTCGTGAGAATTTTTTTCTCTCCTCAAGAAGAAACTTCTTTCTTCACTAACTCTACTAAGCCTTTTGATTTTGCAGCTCTAGTGCTGAAGATCATTCACAAACAAATCCATCACACATAAATATTACTTTTAATCATCATATATTTAAGTTAATATTTTGTGAAGTCCCCAAACAAAATGCCTGGAATTAGGAGCAGTAAATATTATCTTTCCTATCTGACAAGCCCTAATCCCACTGTCCCACAACAGCTACTCCACCTGAATTTTCTCATTCTGAAATGCTCCTTTTGGGAGGAGTTTGCTGGAGGAGAAAGTAATTTAACAGTGACAAGGACTTTGCTGTAGGAACCCACAAGTCTCCCCTCAGCTGCTGCAGGCGGTGCTGGGGTCAGATTTTGTACTCACTTAGGAGTCTCTGTGGTCTCCAAGAGTTCTGAGTACTGAGATGCACAGTGCTGAGAAGAAACAAAGGAAGTCAGAGGACAATTTGCTTGCCCGAACAGCAGGACACACAAAAAGACATTGACATTCCCAAATTCCCAAGGCAAGGAATTTCACAGCTTAATCATAGGCCTGGTGAAGAATTGCTTTAGTTGGTCTTACTTAATAATTATGAACTGGATAAAGCACGGAACAATTAATTCTTAATTCATCCTCAATATGGCATTTCTGATTGTGCAGAGATTTGGTGTCCAAGATTCAAATGTCAGTGTCTCACCTTTTGGGAAAACCAGTCGGGTGGGCGTCCTGGCTCTGCAAAGGGTTTGATGGCTCTGCTGACTGAGACCCTGTGGGAGGAAATGGCAAGGCACCATCAATTTACCTTCTCCCCCAACTAACACACAAAGAAAAGACAAAAGCCTCTCTTGACATCATTGAATAACCCTGCTAAATACGATAAACTCACCAGGGAGTTGTATAAGTCTCAAAAACATTTTTCTACTTCTAACAAACAGTAACTTCACTCCTTTCCTTTAAAAAGCAAGTTTCTTGCATCTGGTTTTATAATTGCATTTCCATAAAACTGTTACTTTAGTGAGGAGAAAAATACAGAAAAACAGAGCTATAGGTTCAGTGCACAGGAATCTGTCACTAAATGTCTTTGTGGTCCACAACTCACCTTATCTAATTATGAACACAGAATCACAGAATGGGTTGGGTAAGACCTTAAAGATCATCTGGTTCGAACCCTCTGCCACAGGCAGGGACATCTTCCACTATCCCAGGCTGCTCCAAGCCCTCTCCAACCTGCCCTTGGACTTCCAGGGATGGGGAGCCACAACTTCTCTGGGCAACCCTTTCCAGTGCCTCACCACTCTGACACTAAAGATTTTTTTCCTAATCTCCAACCTAACCCTCCCTCTGTCAGAAGCCATTCCCCCTTGTCCTGCCATTTCATGTCCTTGTCCAGAGTCCCTCTCCAGCTCTCATCGCTCATTATTTTGATTAACACACTTCTACTTTTACACAGCAGTTACGATGGCATCAAAACGCCTGCTCAGGTCCGCCTCGAACACCTCTTACACCCCATCTTTGTTGTGAGCAGAGGCAGCGGGGTGACATCCTCGTGCCTCGCCCCGGTGGTGCGCACATGCCGCCCGCCTTCCCCGCTCCCGTACCAGTTCTGGTCGCCGCTGCGCATGACGGAGGAGGCCAGGCAGAGCTTCTCGCGGATGGACCAGGGCTCGGTGGGGCCGGCGCTCAGCAGCTTGTGCTCTGCGGGACAGGGCAGGAGTGCGCGGGGGCAGCGCCCGGGCACGCCGGGACTCGAACCCAGGACTCGAACGCGGGGCTCCCGCGGCTGGCCCCGCCCCTC
>VXBR01006549.1:85239-114772 GCA_013400215.1 Cisticola juncidis
AGGCGCGCGTGCCTCGCTCCCATTGGCGGAGCGGGCGGGCGGCGAGGTTTGAAACGCCGAGCGTCGGCGAGGGGCGGCGGTATCGGAGCGGCGTGAGGGGAGGCCGGCGGTGCCTGTGGTTCCCAGTGCGTTCGGTCAGACCCCGCGTGGTGCTGCGGTGTGTGGGTGGGGGGCCGGCGTGGAGCTGCGTGTGGCTCTGGGGGTGGCTGGTGTATGCGTTAGGTCTGTTTGGTTCCGTGTGTTAAAGATGGAGGTGGTCTGCATGCACGAAACGGTCCTGTGCGGTGCCCGTGTGTCCAGGAGGTGGATTTGGAGACCTGGGTAGTGTTCGTGTGTGCACGGGCTGTGTGTGGGGTCCTGCGTGGTTCCCCCGTGTGCCGGAGCTGTGTATGTGTGCACATTTGCAAGCAGCACCCTGTGTGTAGGGGGCGTTCCACGTGGGGACTGATGGATGTGGCAGGGGGTTTCGTGCGTGGGTTGCTGAAACATCACCCAGACCTGTGCCCCTTTTTCCTCAGGAGCCGTGAGAGGTACCATGGCAGAAACACTTGCCTCCCCGGGGCTGTTTTCTGACGATGAGGCTGCAGCCTCCCCTGTGCTGGAGTCCACAGCAGCAGGGTTCGGGGCTGACGTGCGCAAGGACCTGCTGTCGGAGTTCTCTGCCATCTCCCCCAACCTGGAGGGCTCTCAGGTGAGCTTGCAGCTCTTCTGTCACAAACAGGCCAGCGTTTTCACTCATGGCTGCTGTTCTGTGTGCAAAGGTGATGTGATACAAAAACAACAGAACTCTTCAGAAGAGGCAGAACAAAATTCTGCCTTGTGAGGAGCAGTTCCTGGGAGAGCAATGGGCAGCAAGTGCCTCTTGGGGTGATGCTTGGTTTTGGTGTCAGGCCTTCAGCTTATTGGTCTAATCCATTAGATAAACAAACAAACAAAAAAAGTGCTGGTGTGCTTGAAAATGCCTAAGAAAGCTTCTGGCATTGCTGGTGATTTTGGGACCAGCACGAGCAGCAAAGCCAACATGTGTTTTCCATACTGTGGTTCCTGTTCAGTGTTCTGGTGGGGGGTGGTGTGCTGCCTCTCTGGCTGCCATATTTAACTTGTGCTGATTCTTGCAGGCTGTAGCTGAAGACAATAATGGAAAGTTAAAGGTCTACCTCAGAGTTCGACCTCTGAAATCTACAGAAGTGGAAAAGGGGGAAGACCAGGTGAGACACTGAATGAAGCAGAGTCTGAGCTGGCTGTGTACCTGCTGGGAGATGCTGTTGTCCTTTCTTGTCTATCCTCCTGTAAGCCACTGCAATGATGGAATTTTTGTGTTCTTTAGGGCTGTGTCTGTATTGAGAACTCAGAAACCCTTATTCTAAAAGCTCCAAAGAATTCCTTCACCATGCGGAGCACGGAGCGAGGAGTGGGACAGGCAGTGCACAGATTCTCTTTCACCCGGGTAGGTAGCTGGGACAAACAACCCATCTGGAAGTGATTTGAGCTTAAACCAGCCTTGCAGCTTGAAAAGCAGTCTTATTCATATCCAGTGACCCCAAGGCACTGCATGAACTCTGCAGCCTTGTACAATCCTTTCTACTTCATGTTTTAGTTACTGTTTTATTAGGGTTTTTTTTTCCTAAGTGGTTTCTGACAACTCTTTTTTGTCAGCAAATGGCAAACTCCTGCTCATGAGGCTCTAAACAGACTAGGGGCTGCAGTGACATGAAATGTTATTGGATTAAACAAATGAGCAGCTTATTTTTGTAGGAATTGCTGGTGGGTCTTTCTCATGGCTAGTGCAGGGAACAAAGGACTGTGTAATACCACTTGAGCAACCATCAGCAAAGGATACGAAAGACCTACATGAAGCCATTTTTCCTGTGTCTTGTTTGCAGATTTTTGGACCAGAGGTGGGGCAGAAGTTGTTCTTTGATGAGACAATGAAGCAGGTGGTAAAGGATGTGCTGAGTGGGCAGAACTGTCTGGTTTACACCTATGGTATCACCAATTCAGGGAAGACTCACACGATTCAGGGTAAGGAAAGCACCAAGTGTTGTGGGGCCTGTTGAAGGAGTAGTTTTCTCTCTTCTGCCTCTGAATCCTCAGCTCTGCTGCTGTTGTTGCTGCAGGCACCACCCAAGATGGGGGGATTCTGCCTCGCTCCTTGGCCACCATCTTCAACAGTGTGGGGGACCGGCTGTACCAGGCCATGGACCTGAAGCCTGCCCTGTGCAATGAGGTGGCCTGGCTGGACAGCAGGCAGGTGCGGCAGGAGGAGACCAAGAGGCAGATGATGCTGCAGGGGGGTCTCTGGGAGGTAAGCACGGGGCCTCTGGGGGTCCAACACCAAGAGGGGGGTGGTGTCGTGCTACCTTTATGCTCCTGTTCATTGTTTCCTTCAAGGAGGAGCTGCTAACGCCACTGAAGAGGAGTCACAGTGCTGAATCTCAGCTCCAGGCCACCAGCAGTGGCAGTTTTGACAGTGGAGTTGCTGGTCTGTCTTCATCCAGCCAACTCACCAACCGTTCAGAGCTCAGCCAGACAGAAGGTACTTCTGGAAACCTGTTGTGTACTACCTGCTTCTTTTTGCTGGAGGATGGGGGAAGAAAAGGGTGATGGCAGTTTGGATACTGTGTTGTGGGTAAGGGAGAAAGGTGCTGTAACCACACAGATTTTTCCTTTGAAAGATGTCACCTCAGAGAAATCTCGTGCATGTATTTTGCCAATATCAGAAGAATTCACCACTCCATAATAACCAAGCCTTGTGAAATGAAAAATAACTCGACACTCAATCACTTCATTCAAGGAATGTGGTTATTGAGCAGCTGATTGCTGTGAGATGGGGATTGCTGGGCAGCAGGATGCCAAAGTGACAGGCTGCCCTGACTATCAAACCCCAGAACCACCAGCTGCTTAGGTATCCAGAAGCATGGAGTGATTGAGATAACAAGGACTAAAACTTCAATTATGTTGGAAAGAGTTCATATAAGAGTTTGAAATATCTTGTATTTCTGGAGTCAAAATAGAGTATATAAAAGTCCTTACACAGAGCAGGTGATACTGTTAAAGAAACTTAAGCCTGTCTCACTGGGGTGGGCATTAGAATACATACAAATGGGAGGAAATAAATAGAAGGATTTGTTTCTGGGGTGGTTTTGCTTGTTGAAGAAAGTATCTCGCTCTAGAGCTAAACCATTCCAGTTGAACTCATGAAAAGCTGCAGTCATGATTTGTTTTCCTTCTTTTTTATCCTCTTTTTTCCCAGAACTGGGCCCTTGCTGGGCTGACTTGGATCGCATTTCACTCACCAGCACAGGAGATGTGCAGTTCTCCATCTGGGTCTCCTTCTTTGAGATCTACAACGAGTTAATCTATGACTTGTTAGAACCAGCTCTGCCTGGGCAGAACCGCAAGCGGCAAACTCTGCGGCTCTGCGAGGACCAGACTGGCAACCCCTATGTGAAAGGTGGGGTTACCTGCAAGAGCTTTAGTGGCCTGCTAGGAGGGCTTCAGGATTGAGTGGGTGGCTTAGCAGTGATGTGCTGGAGAGCCCCTCAGAGAACTCTGATGCTGGGATTACAGGATTATCAGATTTGTTGATGTCAAGGATGTGCAGTGATGAAGTTGGGGCTGAGCTGGGGCTTTTCTGCCAGTCTCCCAACAGCTTTGTCCAATGCATGCTTGCTTTCCAGATCTGAACTGGATCAATGTCCGGGATGCTGATGAGGCCTGGAAGCTCCTGAAACTGGGTCGGAAAAATCAGAGTTTTGCGAGCACCCACATGAACCAGAACTCCAGTCGCAGGTCTGAAGGGGCAGGGATTGTTTAGGCAGAAATACAGTTCTGAGAGCTTTTTAAAGTTGGTTTGTTTTTTTTTTTGTTTGTTTTTTTTTAACATTTGCATGTTTTTTTACAGTCACAGTGTGTTCTCTATTCGGATTCTGCACTTGAAAAGAGGTGGCAGTGACGTTGTTCCAAAAATCAGCGAGTAAGTTTCATGTTTTCTAGGATTTGGGTGTAATCTCAACTTTCCTGTCTCTTCATTTGAAGGCCTGGGGTATGGGAAGTGTCTTGATGGTGTTGAAAGTACTTGGAAGGAATAAATGCTCCCAGTGTTAAGTCTTGGAACTGACAGGAATTTGAGGAGTATTGCAAGGTACAACTTGAGGTAGTTCTCAAGCTTTTTGAGTGAAGGCAAATGTGAGCATCCTTACCCTTGCAGCAGGACTGATTTGAGTGCTGCTGGTGCCGGCTCCTGGGGTGTATTTATCTGGAGAGTGGCTGTTCTGAGAACTGGCAAAGGATCTTTGAAGTTGACACTTCAAAGCTCATTTTGCTGCTACTTTGTGTAACACCTACACTTAAGGCAGGCCCTTCCATCCGTCAGCAGCCTCGGCACCCTAAAAGAATGGTCTGTGCCCTTATGGGGAAGGTGACTGTAGGGTGTCTGAACTGTAATCCTGCAGGACAGATTCTGTAAGGGGTTGACTCTCCCTGTGTTTCCCTCAGGTTATCCCTGTGTGACCTGGCGGGGTCTGAGCGCTGCAAGGACCAGAAAAGCGGGGACCGAATGAAAGAAGCCAACAACATCAACACGTCCCTGCACACCCTGGGCCGCTGCATCGCCGCCCTCCGCCAGAACCAGCAGGCCAGGTGAGCATCCTCACCTCCAGAGGGAGGCTGTGGGGTTGTGTTTTTTGCTTTCCCAGCTCACTGCTGTCTCTCCCACAGGACAAAGCAGGCGGTGGTTCCGTTCCGGGACAGCAAACTGAACCCGCGTGTTCCAGGGCTTCTTCACGGGGCGTGGGCACTCCTGCATGATTGTCAACATCAACCAGTGTGCATCCACCTATGACGAGACCCTGTACGTGGCCAAGTTCTCAGCCATTGCCAGCCAGGTGAGTATCACACACCAGGATCAGGGCATGGTCAGGCTAGCTTGGGTTTCTCCTGCTTCTGTGGGACTCAGCCCCTTCCCACCACAAGGAGGAGGGGCATGCTTGTACACCTTCCCTGTGCTTCCCCAGTGGTTATTATCTCCAGAGTATATCCAGATTCTGCTAAACTGAAAGGGCTGACAGGTTGCAGAGAGGGGCTGTTTAAAGAGTACACAACTTTCAGGCTTTGCAGACTGATAATGGTAGTTCTTTTCTCCTTCAGCTTGTTCAGGCACCTCCCACAAAGCTGGGACTTCCATCCTTACAATCCATCATTAAAGAACACAGGCGAGCCAGCCAGGGTCCAGAGGCAGAGCCAGAGGAAGATGTGGAATCAGAAGAAGACACTGAGAATGAGACAGATGTCTCCATGTATGAGAAGAAGGTGAGTTGTGATTTGTTTTACAGCCTTTATGTGGATGCAAGGTCAAGAACATGACTGTGAGAGCTGAGATTGGAGCTCAACAGAGATGCTTAAATGTAGATCACTGCAGCCTGCAGATGTGGGATCACTCAGTTTACTCCATGTCTTAACTGTGTTGTGCAGTGTGGGCAGTGGAGCTGTGTCTCCCTTGCAGGACTTGCTGCGTGTGGTGGAAGCTGCACGGGAGCTGCTGGTGCAGGAGCGGCAGAAGAAGCTGCAGCTCGAGATGCACCTGCGCGAGGAGATCTGCAACGAGATGCTGGAGCAAATGCAGGAGAAGGAGCAGTGGTGGAGGTACAGCCTGTGCTGGTCTCCCTCCCTCTGCTCAGGGTGAGCTGTGGTACCAAGGACTGCCAGATCCTGACATGGAATTGGTTGTTCTCTTTGTAGCCAACACGTGGATACTCAGAGGGAGCAGCTGGAGGAGCTGTATGAGGGTAAAATGACCATCCTGAAGGAGTTACTGACTGACCATTATCAGGAGAAGATGCAGGTTTGTTCAGGGCAATGCAATGACATCAGGAAAGCAGCAGTGGGTTGGGAGGGGACTCTGGGTACTTGAATCCAGGAAGATCTTTATGCAAAGTGAAAGGGAGGATTTTGCTTTCTGAGGTATTTTTGGTGATATTATTTCATCTCTTGATCCACAATTTTTGCTTCTTGTCTCCTACTTTGTGTAGCCCACTAGGCTTCCTAATTTTGAACACACAATCTGGAAGTTAATGTACAACCATCCTGACTCTCTTTATTTGTTCAACATGATTCTCTCCCCCCTTACTCTTTTCACTAATGGCTTGATTTGGGCTCTTCAGATTCACAC
The DNA here is from genome assembly GCA_013400215.1 of Cisticola juncidis. Classification (NCBI taxonomy): domain Eukaryota; kingdom Metazoa; phylum Chordata; class Aves; order Passeriformes; family Cisticolidae; genus Cisticola; species Cisticola juncidis. The sequence goes on from VXBR01006549.1 coordinate 91,409, forward strand.
AAATTGTGTGAATTTCTCTTTTCTTAGTTGTGATGATGGGTATTTTACCTGTCCATATTTTCATGCCTATGGCATTTGAGTGACCTCTGGGACTTGTTGCAGACTGCTCTGAAGATGCCAACTCTCAGAATTTCGTTACAGCCTGTAAAAAAGCGGTTTAGGCTCCCAGGAAGTGGGTTTGCTTTACTCACTTAAAAGGATCTTAAAGACTGGGTTCAATGTGTGAAGTGTGGGATTGAGAAATTCTTCAGGAATAAAGATACGGAAAGTTTCAGATAAGTTGTGCTACAAAAATCTTGTTGACTATCTGAACAAACTTCCTTTCTCAGGAGCGTGACGAGGAGATCTTGGAGCTCAAAGCTGCTCTGCAGGAGACCGAACAAAAACTGGAGAGCTTGAATACCAAGCAAAAGGACTCAGAGCAAAATGTACGTCGATCCAAGCGAGCGGCCACCTCGTCTGCTCTGCAGCAGGAGCTGGCAGACACCAAAGCCAGGCTGGAGCAGTGTCAAAAGGAGCTGAATTCCACAAGTGCAGGTACAGCAGCAATGCACCACCAGTTCTGAACTGTGCTGAGAGATCCTTGTGCAGGTTAGAGAGACCTTCTTCAGGGTGCACTGGAGTCAGACATCCTCAAAACATTATTTGAGTTGTAGGTGGCAGGAATAATGTGCTGGATGGACAGTTTAACTTCATTTTCACAGGAAAATGGGCTTCAGGGCAGGATAATCTTTCCATTCAAATTCTTAAGTCCCTTTGTCTAAGTGAATGGGAGAAGCCTGGAATGTTTGTGCCTTTCTGCACAAACTCAAAAGGTCTTTCCAGCTTGCCTGTCTCAAGGGAAGTCCTGAACTTCAGGGATACTGAAAGCTGACCAATGTCCTGTTGCTCACTGCTTTTGTCTGTTCCTAGAGTTGCGCAAGTACCAGAAATTAGTGGAGCCACCTCCCTCTGCTAAACCCATTACCATGGATGTGGACAGGAAGCTGGAGGATGGACAGAAGGTAACTCCAGTTCTGTGTTACAGAAAAGAACATTTGCAGGGCAAATTGGTTGCTTAAAGTGTTTAGGGCTGCTGTTTCCAAGTTTTCAAACAGATGAAATGGGTTTGTTGAACTTACAGGAATTGTTGAAGGTTGTGGTACCTGTGATCACTCAGATGGGATCCTCCCTCAGTGCTGCATGTCTGAATTCTCTTGCAGTGGTGTTGTTTGCAGAGCAGTGCCAAAACCAGCTGTTGCATTAAACCTCTCTCTTCTAGAATGTCAGATTGCTGCGTTCAGAGCTACAGAAAATTGGGGCGTCTCTGCAGTCTGCAGAGCGGGCGTGCTGCCACAGCACAGGGGCAGGGAAGCTGCGAGAAGCCCTGGGCACGTGTGATGACATCCTGGCAAGACAGGTGATGTGTCTGCTTTGCTGTGGGTTGCATGGGGGAGAGGGGCTTAATCTGTGTGCTTTGCCATAGTCAGAGCAACCAATGTTCTTGCTGCTGCAAATAAAAAGGATTTATATTTGCTAGTACGTACTGTATATTTGTGAAGGGAGCTCTACTGCTGATTTTTTCAATGGCTGAGTCAGTTATGTATTTACCTCTCCACAGGAGACCCAAATTGTTCCTGTTCAGTTAACTGGCAGCCTGCACTTAAAATAGGAGAATTCAGAGTTCTCATTTCCTTATCCACTCCATCACAGTTGCTATGGCAGCATATTTGCAGCAGGATGGAGTCAGCTTTGTCCCACCCTTACTGTTCCTATGTATTACTGATCTGCTACACTGCTGACAGTAGAAGCTTTTATGCATGGTCTTATTTAGAAGAGTTAGTGAATTTTGGCAAAAGGCAGTTTATCCTCCTCAGTTCACAGTAACCAGGGAGTTAAGACAACTTGTCACCGTGCCTGATGGGAGCCTAAAAGAAAGCTGGAGAGGGACTTCTTGTAAGAGCAGAGAATGACAAGACAAGAGGGAATAGCTTCACGCTGAGCTTTAGATTAGATATTAGGAGAAAAAATTCTTTACTGTGAGGGTGCTGAAGCACTGAAAACACATTTCCTAGAGAATTTGTGGCTGCTCCATCCCTGGAAATGTTTAAGGCCAGGTTGGATGGGGCTTGGAGCAAGCTGGTCTAGTAAAATAGAGAACAAGAGGATCTTTAAGATCCATTCCAGCTAGGAACGGGCTTTTCTTTCTATGATTCGCTATTTTTACATCTTTTTATATGAATATCTCTTGCCCTGCCTCCCTCAGGACCAGACGCTGGCAGAGCTGCAGAACAACATGGTGCTGGTGAAGCTGGACCTGCGCAGGAAGGCGGCCTGCATCGCTGAGCAGTACCACACCGTGCACAAGCTGCAGGCGCCGCCAGCCTCTGCCCTCAAGAAACGCTTCTGTGCCAACAGGGAAAACCTGCAGCCCAACCGGCCTCCAGGCAAAAAGCCCTTCCTGCACAACATCCTGACCCGCTCTGCCACCCGCCCCGTGGCTGCCAGAGGGTGGCAACTTCGTTCAGTTGCTCTGTGACTTTTCCAAAGGAGGTCCCTGCCCTGCTGTTACTGGAACAGGTGGCAAATGCAATATGATAGCGTCTGGTTTTCGTTGTGCGCTTGTTTATTGTTGTTGTAACTGCTTGAGAACTTATGTAAACATCTCTGCATATGTATGTTTAAACTTTCAATCAATACCAAAGTGGACAAAGTGACCTTATGTAATTTAAACACACCACGCTGAGGGAAGTCTTTAACTGTAAAGCAATGCAGATGATCAAACTGGTTTAACAAAAGGACAAGATAAAGGTGTGTTCTTGTCTATGTTGGCACACAGTTCAAAAAAGAAGTTCACAAGTTTCTCCTTGAAAGATACCTTGCCTTTCTTGAATTATAATCCTTTATTGAAGTATACACGTTCTAGGCTAGGGTTGCTCTCTCTGATCTTGGCTTGCAAATCTGGCTCCAAGCGTGACACAGCCATGGAACTGAGCAAGAGAAACAAAGGGGTTACATCAGACAAGCACCAGAAGGGAAAAGAGATGGACAATGCATCTGCTCAAACTTCCTACACTGCCAAAAGAGTTTGCAGATCTTTTTAAACATCATCATCAAGGAAGCAGGCTCACAGACCAGGGCACATGAATCCCTGCTCCAAGGGCAGTGGGATAGTCTGTGGAGTCAGGAAAGGGCTGTTGCTCAGATTGTTGCTGGCAATAGAAACTTACCTTCCTCAAAGAGTTTTTATTCAATATAATGTATTTGCCTGTTTAACTTACTGAGTGATTTTATACAGTTGAATAAAAGGTTTGTTTTTATGAGAGCTGGTTCACAGTAAAGTGAACTAAGCTGCCCGGTCATTTGAACAGCTGCAGTTTCCTGAGCACAGTTCAAGGTCTACTCTTCTCTGAACTGGAGAGCCCTGGCTGAAATCAAGAACTGTAGCCTGTGTGCTGGGTTGGTTTGTCAAGTATCTCCAGGTAGCCTAGTGACACTTGTTTACCACTGTTCTCTGTCCTAGGCCAAGCAGGGAGACAAATGGTGTCAGGCAGCTTTGTGGTACTCAAACAATCTGAGAATTGCCTATTGTTTTCTGGAAGTCAAAAGCTGCCTTAGTTGTTCAGCATTTTAATGGACTCAGCTCAAACAATCCAAACTTAAGGTACATCTGGCAGCTTGTTGAGTTTAGACAACCACTATTAAAATGAGAGGGACAGCTGAATTTAAGGTCCTGTCCATACTACTAAATTGAGTGAAGTTTTTTGTGAACTAACTCATTCACATTTCATAATGAATATTGTTTCTAAGACAGCTTTCAGTACTATTTCTGTATTGATGAAGAAGTCTGGAAAAAAATCAAATAAAAATGAGCACCGATAGTCCAGTGCTCTTCTGTACAACACTAGAAGAGTTGCCAGCTGAAAATAAAATGGGCTGTTACTGTATTTAGTACATCCATAACCTTACTGGGCATGAATATATTGTATAGAACTCATCTTGAGCTGCTGGGGTTTGTAAACACCTGTTATATATTATTGATGAATAACATAGTTATTACTTTTCTGTATATTCTCTTGTTTATCACCTTTGTTATATGGGAATTAAAACTGTGCTTGATTGAGCAGGCAATGACCACGAGTTTGTGTCTGTGTGCAGCACCATGACTGGTCTGGAATAACATTAAAGTGAGAATAATTCAGAGCAGTACCCACCTTTTCTGAGGAAACAGTGCACAACACAGGGGAGTTGCAAACACAAGACTAGAGGAGACAAAACCAGGTTTACAATATTTAGGGTGCTAAAATAGAATTCAAAAATCTTATGCATGATTTAGGTAAAAAGCTTTCTTGTTTTCTGTATGCAGTGAGGTAAAGTTCCACAAAGTGCTATGTAACTTTTATTTCTCACTGAATTGTGCACATGAAATCATTCACCTACAAATAGCACTAAATGTTTCAATACCCCACACTCCCAAATTTGTCTAAAACTACCATTTGATGTCCTTACAGTGTTTCACCTTCATGTGCAGGACAACAGAAAATGCCAGAGCACAGCAAATTAAATCCTATTAACCAAATGTTTCAAGAATTCATCTATCTCCAGGATGAGACTGCACTGACTGTTTAGAGGTAGCAGCCAAAGCATCTTTTCTAATCAAACTGCCACATTCCTTTTTTTGCCACTCCCTTTCTCCCTCCCTCTGCTTTTCTTGGCAGATTCTTCCCTGCTAACGGTTTTTTTGTTTTTAACAGGATATTTTACCAGTTACAGAGATGGAAATAACTGCTGTGCCCCCAGTAACTCAACCTTTTTTCCTTAAAAAACCAAATATTGCTGCATTCCCAAACCCCTACAAGTATCTTAAGATAGCAGACCCAACCCAAAGAAACCACTTACCACAGTCCAACTAATCCAACCTGAATGGGAGCGTTCATCCAAGGATATCTCTGTTGAAAATAAAACCACACACAGTGAGTTTGGAACCTTTTCTTCCACTTCTCACCTTCCTGGAATTCTTGTTTTATAAAGAACAGACTGCACCTAAAAGACTCTGAGATGTGAAGGCAAAAGCCTGACCAGTGTGGCTTCATGCTGAGCTCCAGTTTGAGCCAAATCCCTTTGGAAAGCAGCAAGGAAATTCCCTGGGGAATCAATGTACACAGTGATCCTGAATTACAGTCCCTTAGAAACTCCAATGAGTTCTGGCTCTTTGACTCAGGATCAGCTCCTGGGCCTTTGCTCTCATTCTCACAAACCCAGAGGGCTGAATTTTGGAATGGTGCAGGGCACAGGGAATTTTGTCCAGGCATTCCAAGGAAGAGCTCAGTCTGGTTACAGCTCCTTCCCTTTGGTGGCATCAAAAGGTTTTAACCTTCATCTAGAGCCACCAGCCATAAATAAGGGAGATGCAAATCTGCCTCTCTTAGCCCTTCCTCCTGTCCTATGATTTCTCCTGATGTGCAGGAACTTGTCCCTGTACCAACACTCCAGTTCTGCAAGAGTTCACCTTTTATTGAAGGAAAGAAGGGTTGAAGGATTGGGAAAACAAAGCTGAGAAAGCAACACATAACCCACATACCTCATTAATTCTGTAACTTTTGCAGAACTTGAATATATGCCAAGATTTTTTTTTTGCACGCTTTTAAAATTATTTAGGAATTCACTCTCACTGGTAGACTTTTAGTTGAAATTCATTACTAATGAAATAAACCCAGAGCTGGTCAGTGGACACTGCTGCCTCTTTCTGAACTAAGAGCAGGACAGACACAGCTGCCATGAGGACACAAAGGGAATTTTAAAACAAAACAGCTCACGAGGTGAAAATCACTTGATACAGGGGACAATGTTTTCAAGGAAGATGATGTTTGCTTCTGCAAGAAGAATTGCTCAAGATACAGAAGCTGGAGGGGAAAATGGTGAACAGAAGCTGGGCAGGGTTTGAGAGTAGAAATGGACAAAGGAAATGTAGAAAGCTCAGGAGGACAAAGCTCAGGGCTGGGGGAGGTCACAGCAATATCTGAGGCAGGGAAAATGAGCCTGTGTGGAGTAAAATTTCTCCAGAGCCTGAGGGAGAAGAAACAATGCAAAAGACTGCTTCTCTTTTCTTTTTTATTTTTCATGGAGTCAATCTGTAATCCAGAAATGAGTGGAGAAGAAATGTGGAATTCAGCAACAACCTGCAACAAGAGATAACAAATGGGGACAGACAACAACAGCAAGAAGGGTAAAGAGTGAAGGCAGCAGAGCTTTGCTGTTCTGGCATTCTCTAAACACTTCCATCTGACCCTCAGCTGAGATAAATTCACCCCAAATTTTCTTCTCCTACCCTGGGAGAGTCCATGCCAAGAGGTGAACACAAGCCAAACCCTGCACTGTCTCTGAGAAGGGAGGGAGGGGGATCCTGTGCATTGCAGGGGCTGTGGGATCCAAGGTGCATAACAGAAAAGCCCCAAATACAAATTTATAACTGAAAAAAAGGCTGTTGGAAAGTGATCTGAGAGGAATAAATAGTTTCATGCCTTTGTCAGAGTCAGTAATTGATCTGAGAGAGAGAGGTGTCTAATACAGACTCCATATAGAACATGGAGTTTATGTGCTGGAATATTTTTTGCCAATTTGGTCTGAATTATAGCTTTTGTTTTTCAAGAATGTTACCAGGCTGCACGAATCCAGAAAGATGGTGAGGAAAAAGTAACACTAGGAGGTCAGAATTAAGAATTGGAGTTGCCCAGGGAACAACCTAAAACAATAAAACAAAATTCAAATGCAGGCTGCACACCCCCACAAAGAGAGAAAATGAAGAAACTACAAGAGGAAGAGCAGAAGAATTCACTGTGTTAGAGAACTATCATTTAAATCTGGAAGAAGACAGTTCCCAATGAATGAGGATTTAATTTATATCTTTATGACATTTTAGTGGTTAGTGCAAACAGAGAAAATGGAGAAATGATAATTAAGCAAACAAAAGCCGTAAGGAGAATCAGCTTTTCTCTAACTGCCTCCTTTCCTTGGATCTAAAAATCTGTCAGCTTTCCCAGGCCAGCTATGCCAGTTTTCAAAAAAAAAAAAAAATGAAATGACAGTGAAATTAGGAATGTATGGAGGACTCAGGGCATAAGACATTCAAGAACAATGCTTGAAGGAAAAAGCTTTCTGTTCTGGTTTTGTAACAGTTTTGAATACAGACTTTAGTTGCAGATTAAAAGATCCCAAGGAGCTTGTTTCAAGGATATGTGAGGAAATTTCTAGAATCAACTTGGATGTTAATACAATATGCAGAACAGAAGAGAAACTGTAGCTAAAGCTGTCTAAGAGTAGTAACATAAACTAAAACTTTAGTGTTGATTGGAATTTTTGTAAGTTTCTATGGAAAAAAACCAATTAATTTTTTTAGGAGAAAAGTTACCTGTAAATCAAATCTATAAATCCTGTGCCTCAGGGCAAGGCTCTTTATGGATCCTCCTGCTGTAGCAGGTAAAATAACTTGGTTCTGCACAGAGTTGGTCAGGAGTGTGGCCACAGGGATAATGAAAATAGACATGATGCAGCCTAATCAATTACTGCTATGCTGCATAATTACATAAACAGGCCCCAAAGCTGCTGCTGGCAAGCTATGGCAAAAGCACTTCCACAGATAAAAATACTTTTTCAAGGCAACTTCTTTTTGAAGCAGTAAATACGTGCTTGTGTTCTAAGAACATTCCTGAGGCATCCTCTAGCAATAACTTCTGGGAATGTTCTTAATTCACACCAATGTCTTGGTGCAAAACGCTGTGGGAACGTGGGGGATGAGCTGGGCTACATGACCTACATCTTATCCCAAATATCACAGGATGACAGCCTGCTCTGAGACCAACATCCCAGGAGCATTTCCTTCTTTCTGTCTTACTGCAGGCCAGCTTTCTGATTTCTTTTATCATTTCACAACCATCTGCCTATTTTTTGGCCTTGCTTAATAGGCTTTGGCAAGCAGTCAGGAATTATTTCCAAGAGTGGTGGTGAAGCAGAGGCCAAGGGTGCTGAGTTAGTAAAGCAGTGTGGGGATGGTGCTGAGTGCTGGGATGGGATGGTGCTTCTCCAGCTCCACCAGGACATGCACAAGCTGCTTGTTAAAAAAGCAGCTCATTCTTTAATGGGTTTAATACTAATCTCTAGCAGGTGTTACCACTGGCTACCTGCAGAGCAGGGTTTCACCTGGATTGAGTCTCTGAGGGAGAGGAAAGCTGAGCACAAACGTCAGGATGGTACCAGAGACCACTGAGTAGTCACTGCAGAAATCGCGCATTTGGGCTGATCTGAAAAATTCACAACACCCTTATGTTGATTACACCACACAAAAACAACAGGTATTTGTCTCCAGAGCCTAAGGATTGCTGCAGCTTCTTCACAAATGTCATGTATTTGTCAGCTGAGGCAATGGCTTTGTGACATTTCTCACACGTCAAATAAATACCAAATAATTTTTCCCTATTTTTTTCAACAAGAGATAATTTTTCCAGGCAATACATTCTCAAGGACATCACAGTATCACAAGCTGTGGTGTGCCTGGATGCCCTGCAGGCTCACTTCTTCCAGGAGATAAAAGCAGCACACACTGATTTTTACCCTGAAACTCAAATGCCACATCTCCTGTTTTTACACTGTGACCAAAAGTGTTTTCTGTTAACAAGTGGGAGGGAAGCAAAACACTTTAGGGAAAAAGAAGCTTTAAGATTGGAAGACAATGAGAAAATGGTTTGGGTTGGAAGGGACTTTAAAGATCATCCAGTTCCAGCTCCTTCACTATCCCAAGTTGTTCCAAGCCCTTTCCAACCTGGCCTTGGACACTTGCAGGGATGGGGCAGCCACAGCTCCCCCAGGCAATCTGTTCCTGCCTTATAAATACAGAAACACTTTCAAATGGGGTGTGTGACTGGGTAATCTCACTCTGCACAAGAGACACAAAGGGCAGGAACAGTCAGAGATAACATTTAAATGCTTTGGAAAGCTTTATCTTAGACAAACAAAACCATGCCAAACAAAATCTTGCCCTGCTTGTCCTCCTTGTCCCCACACAAACTTTTCCAAGGCAGGGTCTGGGGACTCAGATAATTTTTCCTATTTTTTTTCTAAGAGGAAGGAGACAGATTTTCTTAGGTTTCTTGGGTGGGTCTCACAGACAGAGGTTTTCCCTGGAGCTACCAAGTAATCAAATCAGTGATATCAGCAGTGAGGATGAAATTCTCTTTACTGGTAAAGAATTAAGGGGTTCCTCACCTGAATATTATTTCCCTTGTGTTAGACAACCCTGTAACTAATTCCATGATTGTTCTTTATCTCCTCATGCACACACAGTGCAGAATGTTGATGTAGGTAATGGATTTACCAACACCAGGGGTTTGATTTCACACTATATTAGCAGACAAATAATATAGGAAATAAGTAATCTTTGATAAAGAATGCCCATTCTATGCATACTTTGCACTTTACATCCATTTACATTTTAAAGGATCAGTTCCAAGAGATATTTTTACCATCATTTTTGTTTCCAAACTCAGATTGCTACTACAGCAGGTAAGCAAAACTCCCTTATTGCTATCTTGAGAAAACCAGCATTATTAAAATGTTCTTCTCCCCAATAAATTGTATTCCAAGTCTCAGTACAAGGAAGATTTCTTTCACAGGAGGAAAAGTGCATTCTGAGAACAATTATAAAAGTACCAAGAATGCTCCTATTTTCTCAAAGTTACCTTGCACTGTGACAAAAAGAACCAAGTTATCTCTAAGAAAGGCAGAAGGAAAGCGACAGCTGTAAAGCAAGTTCTGCAGGGATGTCCTCCCACAGTGTTTGGGAGGCAAATATGAAGATTCAGGAAGTATTTAAAATTCATTAAAATATTAATTTAGGATATGCAATACACAGAGATGGATTATCTAAGACTAACCTTTAAAAAGCCTTTCTTTTCCAGGGCATTCATTATGAAGGGAGGAATTGCTGCAAATAAGATAAAAATGGCATTAATCTTGGAGAGAAAGGCACTTTGTTTTCATTTTCTGCTTAGTTGAACTAATAACATAATACAATTTTCACAACCTTTTGTCTTTCACTGAGTTTTCATTTCACATTGCCAGTTGGATTGGTATTTACAAAGGTGAATTCTCCCACTAAGCAAAAAAATTCAAATGTAACTAAACCTGAGCTCAGACTTTTGGCACTTACAGGGAACCTAAACCAGCTGCAAGCAAGTGGAATCTCCTCCATTCCTTTGCTATCTGTGTCTTTTCTGCACAAACATCCCAGGAGCTTTCCTGCTGCAGCTGTAACATGCTGAGGATGTTTCCACATTTCCCTGGGGAAGCTCTTCACAGAAAGGCAAACACTGCCTGGAGAACTGAAAGGTAATTTGGACCCTGTGGAAAACACTTGGATAGAACTGAATCTCCTTGTCACAGCAGGAATTGATAATGAGGACTGCACAGGGTTTATCCTTACCCATGCCAGGAGAAGCCATCAGAATCCTGGATATCACCACCTGGGTGATTGCCTGCTGAGCTGCTTTGGCTGAATCCCCCAGCCTTTGTCCATCCTCATCCGTGACAGGAATTCCACACTTGAGCTCCCTGTTGAATAAGGAGTAAAAAATAAAGCAATGACAGATGTAAACTTATTTTTTCATCCTTTTTTTTCTCCCTTAAAATTGTCAACTGTAAGATTTGTGTGTTTTATTTTATTTTCTAAGTTAGTCTGTTTGTAACACTCCTTGGCACAAAAAAAAAACCAAAAAAACCAAACCCCAACCAAACTTCAAAAGGCAGAGAAAGATCAAGGAAAAACATGTTGAGAAGTTACCAATTGAATATTTGTAACAGCAATCTGCTGTTTAAGTCTGGTCACAGCATTCCAAGGGGGAGGAAAGGGGATGTGCTTTTTCTGTGCTCCACAGAAGGGAGAGGTTCCTTTACAGATTAATTCAGGAAAGTGGAATTTTCTGGATTGCTCTAGAAGTGGAGTCTGTCCTATCTGACAGCTCATGGAACACAGGAAGATTATTTTCACTGAGTTGAAACAGAAGGCTCAGTGAAAATTCCCCCCTGGCATTCTAGTCTGAGCTGTCATTTCAACCACCAAGAACTTGAAAGTATAAAAGGAGGCACAAGCAAAACTACATTTTTGTAACTGTATTATTCTCTATTAGATCTTTTGCTCAAGTGCAGGGTTAGGTGTTAAACTCATACTGGGAGAAGCAGAGAGAACAGCAGATATCCTGAGGGCTGCCTTTATTAATCTCTTCAGATTTTATAAAAGATACAATACTACCACAGATCAACTTCCACTGTAAATACAAAGTCTAAATATTCCCTTTTCTGCCCATAACCTTGTCTTTATAATAGGATGCTTTTAATTTGCTTTTCCCTACTACTATTCTTATTCCTAGTCAAATCACAACACAGAAAAAAAAGTTTGTTTCTGAGAAACTGCATATTTTTGTCACCTCGATGATTAAACAGAACTGCAGAGCCTGACTTCTATGACTAAGTTCTGCAGGTGGGATTTCAAGCATCATTTTTGAAATGTCTGTGTTTTTCCAAGTGTAGCTGGTATTCAAAGGTCCATGTGATCAAAGTTTTGAAGGAACCAGTAATTGGTTTCTGAGATCCAAGACTGAAGCACTCTTTGGATATTTATCTGAGGAGAATGAGCATGTTCTATTTTATACCTGTTACAAACAACCAGTCAAAACCTCATGCATGAGGTTTCTGCAAGGATCTGAAACAAGCTGAAGATACAAAATGTGCTTTATTTAGTAACAGCTGAGCAACATCTTTCCTTTCAGCATGAGTGATCTTTGTTCTTTTTCCTACCTTTGTCTCATTAGTGGGATATTGATGCAGTTGGCAGAAGCAACAGCAGCAAAAGGAACAAACCTCCCTATCAGAGGTGAGACACGCTGGAAAACACAGGAGAAAAAAGGAAAATAAAAATATAGTTAATCATTGTCTTTATTGAAATGCTTCCTCTGCTAATGACAAACCAGACTTATTTCCTTTACATTAAAATTCAGTGAAAACTCATTGGTGGGGCAGAGTTAAAACAAGAAATAAATCATAAATGCTTCTCTCCAGAGTGAGCAGTGGCAGGAGAGTGGCAAAACCACTCTGAATTTAGTAGCATCACAGGGAAGTGTAATTACAACTCTAATTAATTTTCAAGTGCTATTAGATCCCTTGAAAGGTGAAAAAAGAAACTAGGAAAAAGGGCACCTTATTAGACAGAGTCTGCATGAACCAAACTTGGGGTTTTGACAGATATGCATAAACCCATCTCCATGGGGGAAAAAGAAAGTTGGGATCTAAAGAAAGGAGCAGCCATAACAACTCCACAGTGGGAGCTGTGCATGACACAGATACACCAGAGGAGAAATGAGCTGTGAGCTTCTCACAGGACACCACAGTTCAGCAAAAATAGAAAAAATCCCAGCAATACCTTTGCTAGTGAATTAAGTCCCAAGGCTGTTGCGACAGCACCTGTGGTGGCAGAAACATAGGCTGTTCCCAGCTGGCTAAAACAGAAATGAAAATGTTTGCACATGCACAGCTACATTGGTGCCACTTTGAAAAGCAATTACATTTTACACACCTAGTTATGCCACCCCAGAAGTTAAATAGGCTTTCTTGTGCTACTGCAATAAGGTGGGGATGGAAGATCTAAATGGGACACTGAATTAAACATTTTTATTTTACTAGCAGTAAAAATCATATTGAAGCCACAATTCATTACTAAATCAGGTTCTGCTGCTTGTGCATTGCTGCCTGTTCAGCATTTTCTCATGTATCTGAATGAACACCTTGAAGGATTAGTTCTTTATTTTCCTAATTGCTTAACCTAGTAAAATCAGTTTGGATTTCCAGTTTGGATATGTCTATAACAGTAATTAAAATAAACCATACCAAACCCCCCCCCACACAGAGCAGCTATGCTGCAAACACTGAAATCCAACCCAACCTGCCCCAAACCACACTTTACATATTTCCCAGCTAGGAGGTGTCTCCATGTGCTGGAATCCACAGTTTGCTCCCAGACATCTTTAAGCAAGTCAGCCCCAAAACCAGAAAGTCAAGTACTGCAATTCCAGTTTTCTATTCATAGAATCATAGAATGGTTTGGGAGGAACCATAAAGTTCATCCCATTCCACCCCCTGCCATGGGCAAGGACACCTTCCACTATCCCAGGTTGCTCCAAACCCTGTCCAGCCTGGCCTTGGGCACTGCCAGGGATCCAGGGACAGCCACAGCTGCTCTGGGCACCTGTGCCACCCCACCCTCACAGGGAAGATTCTTCCTGTTTATCAAAACTAAATTTCCCCTCTTTCAGTTTGAGATTTCTTGCTTTCTGCATCTATTTAGTCTCTTTTTTAGACATCAAGCAGAAACAGGCACAGACCAGTCGAAGCAATCTCTTTTTGTAAATGAACCCTCAGTGTGGTGTGTGCTGGCACTGAGAAGGTGGCACAGTGACACAGCTAAAGGCCCCCACAAAATATCAGCTTAGAAATATCCTGGCAGAACACCAAACTGATGAGGAAAACTTACAAATGGTTGAATGAGCCCTGAAACACAGGGCTCCTGTTAAACCCTACACAAGTGCTCTTGATCAAGGTGCTCAGGCTTGTCTTTAATGGTAAAATGGAGTTCTCAGCTCTGCCATTCTCATCTGTGCACATCAAATTAATCATTAGTACAGATGGAAAAACTTATCCCTGTCTCACTTTAAACTTCAATGCACAACCATGTTCAGTACATCAGAGAGCAACTTTTAAACTCATCAGAATGATGAGGTTCAGTGCCTGACCTGACAGAGATTGGGGCATCCCCACTCCTGTTGGTGTAATTTACTACAGCATTGAAGGACTGGTTGATCCACTGCCAGAAAAGCACTGCTGGTGTCGTCCTTGAAAAGAGAAACAATCGTAATTATTATTATTAAACTCACAGTTGAATTAACAGCACTAGAAAATGATGATAAATCAAGAAAAGCCAGTGCAAACAGTAATCAAGCAGAAGTTCTTGCTCATTTGAATGAAACAATACAGTCACTGAGATACTGACTTGACAGAGTTATTCTACAAGAATTTAAAAATCACCTAGTTTTGAACTTCAATAATAATGCAAAGAAAAGGTAGAGAGTTTCTCTAAGTGTTACAGATAATAACAGAACAAGCAGTTAACAGGAGGCAGTGCTTGGGAATGGACAGCTGTGCTGGGGGTTTGATTGATATTCTTGACTGCAATTTAAAGCACACACGTTTTATAAACCCCATCCAAAACTGGGGGGTGTCAGGAGTTTGTTCAATCTCAGCATCCAAAAGGCTGCTGCTGTTTCCTCTGAGCTCCCACCACTTCCTGCATCCTGTGGAAAAAGTGTTTCTAACATCAAGGCTGCTAGGAGAGCACTGGCTCTGCTCCAGTGGGCTTTGCTGTCCTGCAGATTCCAGAACCACTGAGGAAATGCAGGGATTTCAGGGGAGCTGCAGAAACTCCACAACCAATGGATGGAAGCATTCCGAGTACTCATGGGGCAGACAGAACATCCTGCATGCCAGTAAGGTTGGGAATTGCCAGGGATCTCCTCTTTTTCCTCCACACAGATGGGATTTTGGAACATTTCCCAGTTTGAGGGAAAGCAGGATGGTGAAGGAGCAGGGCTAAAGGGCTTATCTCAAAACTACTTCTAGAAAGAACCATTAATCAGCGTGAGGGAATGAGGAGAGAGAAGAGGAAAAGCAAGCAAAATTTCACATTTAAAAATATTTACAATGAATCTTTTGACAACAACATCGATTTTTCACTTCTCTAATTGTTTTATGTGTTTTATTGCCACCTCTCACCTGTAAAAGGTCATCATGCAGCCAACAATGGTCATGTTCATGGGGACCTGGGCAGACATGCGGCCGATCAGGACCATCTTCTCCCCGGTGTCTGGGTGAAAGGCTGAATCATAGATGTATTTTGCTCTCCACAACTCATCTTCTGTCAAGCCAGCTGCCACAATACCTTGTCTTGGGACAGGTGAAGAAACGAGACAGCAGCAAAAAGTGTAACTGTTATAAAATGCTGCAAATGAGAAATGTTTTTTTCCCATGAGAAATGTTTCTCCCATGAGAAATGTGTGATCAGAGGATTTGGGGATGTTCACCCTAAGTCAATCAAGACTCTCAGCTTGTAGAGATTCTTCAGCTTTTAAATGGATTGGTGAAATAAAGAGAATTAAAACTCCCAGCAGTGGGAGTTATGTTGGCTGAGTGTATTTACTCAAACCTGCACTAGGTTTTAGAGCTAAAATGTAGAGCCAAAATCTCTGAGGTCATTAGTGCGAAACTATGAAAATTCACTTTGAGAGTATTTAAGAAACCAATTGCTCCAAATCTGCACGTAAGAGGAAGTTTTAAGCTTTGTTGTCATATTAACTATTTTCAGAATTAGACACTTCTGTATTTCAGAACCCTTAAGAGGAGCATAACTTCCCCATCCATGAGCAAATTTGATTAAAAATAAAACAGTTTCAAGCTCTGAGGTGGGAATAAGAAGTGTTGCAATGAATAGAGTGTTTTAAGTATTTCCTTTTAAATATATCTCCATGTACTTATCATTGACTTGGACTTTTTGGGGCCAGTAGTAGAAGTACTCATACCTGTAATCATGCACAATTTTTCTTGCGTTTTCCAGACTGGTATTAGATAACAAAATATTCCTGGGGTCTGTTACAGTGAAGAAGTGCTTGGCTCGTCCAATAAAAGTATTTTGATCCCATCGGGGCTCCTTGATATTAATATTTAATGGGATATCTGCTGCCATCTTCAAAACCTCTGCCAAGAAAACATCAACATTTGCAATTCAAAATCCCACTCATTTCCTGATATATCCAGAACCTGCAAGGTGAGAAGTGGCCACATTTACAGTAAAAACCCCAGAGAACAAACAGCAAAGAATTTGCAGAATGGAGGTTTAAAGGGGTAAGTCTACAGAACTGCTTTTGTCCAGTGCCCCAAAATGTTCATACATTACTTATTATACAACACTATTTTTTAAACAGTGAGACTGTAAAGCTGTAAGAAATAGGTGCAACATTCTCAATTTAAGTTGCTGCAACTGTTTTTATCTACCTGTTACCTTAATTTTCAAATACAGTTTCAGAGGGGTGCTGCTGTTTGCATAATCCATTCAAATACCCAATAGTAAAAGCACTGGAATAAAACTACTTAAGATTTAATTATTATTTGAACTACAGTGCTTTGTCAAGAGTGGAACTCCACTACTTTCAGTGATCTAATTTTCCATCTGTACTAAGTGTGCCCAAGATTTAAGTTCTCATTACTTATTACATTTGTACAAATACCTGAGGATGAGGCAGATGCACAGGAAGCACAGAAGTTTATTAATAAACAAGACATACTAAACAACAATACACTAATCAAAAAGTGCTTTACTTCACTGATGAAGTTTGTTGAAAATAATGTATTGAAGGGAATGAGAAATCAGCTATTTCAAGAGATGCCTGAAGTGGTATAAAGTGCAGTGACAAGTGAAGTATTTAATAAAATCCAGTTAACTTCTCTGACATAGCAAAACAAATCAAAAATTAGGAACACAAACCCCGCAATTTATTTTATTAAATGTTGTTTCTCTAAATCCATACTTTAATAAAGCAGAGATTATATAATGCAAGAGTTTGCTACATTATGAATACATGACCAGATCTCCTAATGATACTTCAAAAATGGTTAAAGAACTACAATGAAGGACACTGAAGAGTTGTGCATTTATGGGGCAGAAAGCCCAGAAAAGTCAAAATTACTTCAGGATGACTAAGTTTACTTCAACATTTAATGAAAAAACAACAGTCCCTCCACAGCAAAAGTATCTGGATTTTAACTTTCCTGAAAGAAATTTCTGCAACATATTCAACACCCAGTGAAAAAATAAATCCTCCTCCAAATAATGCTTGTTCAAATGGCAGAGAGAAATTGGATCTATATAAATCCATTTTTATATATTTATATATTTATACATAAAGATCCAATTTTAGATGATCTTTAAGGTCCCTCCCAACCCAAATCATTCTGTGATTCTATGATACCAGAATGCTGATAAATCTGGTACAGTAGAGGAAACTAATGTTTCCCCCTTTTTCCACTCACATTTCCCTCACTGTTAAGTTCATTATTGTACAGCACTGTTTATAAGCAGGATTATTTTCATGTGTACATCTCTCAACCAGGCACTCTGAGGGATGGACAGAAATCATGGAAATGAAAAAAGGCTCAGGACAGATTTGGAGAACAGATTTCTCATGCACAGCATCTCCACAGGAGATGCTCCTTAGGTTTCTTTTCCTTTTCTTAGTGCTTTGCCATTAAACACACCCTCCTGTGAACAGTGCTGTATTGTGAATTCATAGTCCATCTTCTGGTCTAAAATGGGAACTGCTGGTTTTGCAAAGCTCGATGAAGGAACACTCTTTTCCACCAAAATAAAGATAAATATCAGGACATTAGGACTAGTAACTTGTTCTGTGACTGCTTCCCTTATTTGCAGGAAAGTTCAAGTGTAAATGTTTTTATAATTAAATTATCCGTTTAATTAAGAAAGATTAGAGCTGCTTTAGGATAGCTTATGATAATCTGGTTAAAGCTGTCTAATGAATGCTGAATAAAGCAGTGCATCCATAGAAGCCTTCAATCCTGCATAGGATGAGGGTAGGAGAGCTGCCCACCCTGCAAAAAGTCAGATCTCCTGTAAAAAGGGGTTTAAATTTTAGGTGACAAAATTTAAGTGCACAAATCCATTCTCCTCTCTCGGTGATGTGGCTGACTTGCCCTTTCAGCTGTCAAGCAGGAAAAATGCTGTTCTAAAGAACTTAAACCAGACAGACCACCAATGCAGAGAAAGAGCAGATGTCACACACACAAGGAGTGTAAAAAAGTTGAGAATAATATTATTTGGAGACACACAATAATATATAAAGACACAATATAATATATAAACACATAAAGCTTGCAGTGAACTACAAAAGGTGGCTGAGTTTGCCAGTCACGGGACTCTGAATCACAGACCTGTTACAACAGTGCCTGGGAGAATCAGGGAATTTCTGTCTTGAAAACTTTGAATCTTTCCAGCAAAACATTTTTACAACAAAAGCCCCATTTCTTGTTTTAAAGAGACTGCACGATGCTACTCGTGACTCATCAGAGCCCATTAGTAAATGCTGAAAAGGGAAATAAATTCCCTTTAATTAAGCAAAAACATAAGCTAATAAATTGCTGATATACTTCAAAGGGATCCCCTTATAAAACAAAATGTCCAACTATAAAGTAGAAGTGGTGACTGCACAAAAATTGGTTTCATCAATATATTGTCTAACAGCCATAGAGTCATCATCATAAACGAGATGGCTTTTCTTAGTTTCATTTTTTTATTTAAACAGTGAGACTACTTACAGTACAGCTGTAAGAAATAGGTGCAACACTCTCAATTTAAGTTGCTGCAACACTGTTTTTACCTACCTGTCACCTTAATTTTCAGATACAGTTTCAGAGGGGTGCTGCTGTTTGCATAATCCATTCAAATACCCAATAGTAAAAGCACTGGAATAAAACTACTTAAGATTTAATTATTATTTTAAGTACAATGCTTTGTCAGGGGTGGAACTCCACTACTTTCAGTGATCTAATTTTCCATCTGTACTAAGTGTGCCCAAGATTTAAGTTCTCATTATCTGTAATTGAATTGGGTACGGGAAAAAATAAGGACATTAGGATTAAATAAAATTTAAATAAATCCATCTGAACCTTGAGATAAGTAGAAAGTTTACAAGGGAACTGGAAAGCAAAAGCCCAATAAAGATAAAGACAAAGATAAAACTGTTTGCTTTGTTACAATTAAGTAATGAAGGCAAACTATCTAACCATTAAATAATTAATTAAGGAGCCTATATATGTAAACACCTGAATTATTGTTCCCACCTGCTGCTATTCAGAAAATACTAACTAATCCTGAAATAAGATAAAACTTTCTATGAACAGCACCTTGGATTTTAAGGTGGAAGCAGCAAAATTGCCTAAGCAATTTCTCTTCTGCACAAACAAAGCCATTAACAGGGGATTTGGGAAACAAAATGAATTTTACAAACACATCAGTTGTTGTAATAATCCATATGGAAATGTCACTTGGAGGTTATGTTCACACAAGAGGATCAGCAGTACTGGAAAGGATAAAGAATGACCTCATAACACAGTCAAACAATTAACAGCTCTCATGGAAAACAGGCAGTAAGTGAGGAAATTATCCATATTTTCCCTATTTCACATAACAGATCAATCAGGAAGGTATTTAAAAGAACCACTTGTACCTGGAAACCCTGCAGCTGCTCTCCCCAGCAAATGAAATCAGCAGTGAAGGACGGACTATGCTCTCTGGCACATTCATATCACTAAACCCCTTCAGTTTCCAAAGCAGAGCTGCTGTATCCAAACTGCCCATGGAGAAGAGCAGCTAAATCCTGCCTCGTGCTGTGGCATTGTCTGAGCATCAGCAAACCCCAGCCCTGCCACGCTCCAGGGACTGAACAATACCAGGGGGTGGCATTCCCGTGACCAGGGACGTTTTTTGGCACTGTTTGTCTCCCCAGCACCCACACAGAGGTTTGATTATCCACGTGTGGCTCCTCCTCTGTACCAAGTTTTCAGAGTCATAAATGATGGTGAGTTCATAAAGTTTTTTCTCACACATGGCTGTGTTTTCCTCCAGTGAGGAAGAGCTGAGAGAACTGGGAATGTTGTCGGGGTCTTCCAGTGCCTGAAGGGAGCTCACAGGAAAGAGGGAGAGAGACTTTTTACAAGGGCCTGGAGTGACAGGACAAGGGGGAATGGCTTCAAACCAAACCAGAGTAAGGTTAGATTTGGTATCAGGAAAAAATCTGTGAGGGTGGTGAGGCACACAGGGTGCCCAGAGAAGCTGTGGCTGCCCCATCCCTGGAAGTGTCCAAGGGCAGGTTGGGCAGGGCCTGGGGTACTCTGGTTTAGTGGAAAGTGCCCTACCCATGGCAAATTTCCTCTCTGATCAGATGGAATCATCTGCCAGTTCATGCTCTAAAGTTTAATATTAATATTAACTGAGGGGAATAAAGAGCTTCAGAATTAGAGAGAGTGGCCTCCCTTAACATAATACAAAACCTGCACAAAGTCTGATCAACAGTTTTGGTACAAAGGCTACATTTAGATTTTCCACAGACCCAGCAATAGCAGAAGACTTTAAACCTTGTTTAAAGGTTAACAGCAGCAGTTGCAGCAATTATACAAAATGCAGATTCAGGAGTTACCAGGAGTTCAACTCTCTGCTGTTCCTTTACAAAGTTCATCTTTTAAACATCACATTTGAAGGTCGTGTAACCACTTTTCTAACCAAAGCAACAGCCAGAAGAGTAGCAATGACTATTTAATTTATTTCAATTTTGAACAACCCAGATATTTAATCACTTATTTTAAACTGTGTTGCACGACTGAATAATCCAGATGGGCAAATAATTTGGGAAATTCTGGGCAACTTAAACTCTCGCAGCAGTGCACAAATGATGAAATGCAGCTTTGCCACCTTCCTTGGAACCATTTATATTTTCTTATGTTACTGACACCTTGTATTTTAACCCAAGCCTTGAAAAACTCCACTCCAAAATTAAGAATTTTCATCAGTTTCTTTACAGCATCAGCTAAAACTGGGACTAGAGTGACAGAAAAGGAAATTTCATGATGATGTAGCTGTGAACCCAGGGTGAAGTCTAAAGAGAATTCCACACCCAGAAGTAGAGCAGATATAATTGTGATAACGCTCACTGTGACTTCTTGGTGCCCAACTCCCAAACTGCAACCTGCAACCTTCTGTTACAAAGCATGGGATAAGCTGGCTAATCCAGTTTGAAACAGAATTCCAACCAGCCTGCATAAATGCTAAAAAAAGGGGTAACTTTTGTGGTGTCCTTTATCAGAACTTGGACCTGTAAGTTCTGGTGATGTAGACGTGCTCAGGTCAGATAATGAGACACAAAATCTTCCAGAGGCAACTAAGAAATCTTTTTTTAAAGAACAAGAATGAGTCTTTTCCCTGAAAACCCAGTAAAAATAGAAGATAACAGCAGAACCTCTTTCTTCACAGAATCCTTTAGGATTCTTTAGAATAAGAATAGTTCAAAAGTTAGAGCCAGGTGCTGCTGCTATTTCATGTACAGACTCACTGGGAGAGACAAAAATAAGATTTGACACACTTAGGCCCCTACATCTCCATTCTTTAAAGCAGTCCCTTAACAATCTGACGTCCAGCTGTCAGTGCCTTGTTCTAGGAAATGAGATGTAGCCTGGAAAATCCTGAGGTTAAGAGAAGTACCTGCTGCTATAAAATGAGGAGAACAGCTTCTCTTCTTCCTTCTCTTTGTAAACTAAAGTGCCATGGCTGCTTGTTTTTGCAGAGCTGAGTTCTTTTGAAACATTTCCCATGCCACTTTGATAGAGAAATACTCCAGGGTCCTGCTAGGCTCT
Source organism: Cisticola juncidis (assembly GCA_013400215.1). Classification (NCBI taxonomy): domain Eukaryota; kingdom Metazoa; phylum Chordata; class Aves; order Passeriformes; family Cisticolidae; genus Cisticola; species Cisticola juncidis. Next base: position 112,955 of record VXBR01006549.1, read on the forward strand.
TTGTTCCTCAAGTAACACATTGTTCCTTTTTTGGGGCTCCTTTGAACAAACTCAAGACTTTTCTTTTCCAATGCCTAATTTTTCACAATGCCCACCCAAAGGGCTGCTATGTTGGCTTAGGAGAAAAGACAGGAACTAAAATCTCCTTCTGATTAGGAAAAAGTGACCTGTTCTACTTCAAAACTACGACACATTGGCAAAGCAACAGCGGAAAGGCAAATCCATGTTTTAATTGCTCTGGCAAAGAAAGGAACATAAGGCCTTCTCCAGGGATGTCAGTCAGGGCAGTTAATTAGTTCAAATGGGAAGAACCAATACACTTTTTGGGGAAAAAAGCACTTTTGTGTGGTGGTAAAGGAGTACATGTGAGGCTTATCAGGATGTGTAATTCCTGAGTGGTATTCCTCTACTTGCAGTACATTTGCTGCCACAGTTTGAAACAAGCAGCACAGCTGATGACTGAGAGTCTGATGCAATGTACTCACACCAAATGTTAAAGCCACTTGCCAAGTTTTTCTTTCCCAAAGCACTTTCTACCAGTAAAAAAACAATTTAAACCACTGGGGGAAAAAAAAATCTTTGCACTATGATTTTTCCTACTGCAACCCTAAATGGAATGCTGGAGAAGGCAAAGTATGGCAACACTACAAGATACTTGGTTTTTCTTTTTCTTTTTTTTTTGCTTATAAATGTACATCCCACTTGTAGCCTAGCAACAAAAGCAGCAGTCTGGGTGAGATGAGCCTGCTGCTGGGGCTCTCTCCTCAAAACAGGAGCCATCTTTGGCGTGTAGCCTGACCAGAGATTTCATCATTCTGCATTAAAGCCAGCTCCAGATGTCAGAGGTCCCTGCAGCCAGCCCAGCTCTGTCTGCTTTGCTTTGCCACCTCCTCTCCCCCTGCACGAGGCACGTCCAGAGATGCTGCACGTGTTCACCTCATCTCCACAGTGAGGAAAATAAACCTCCTTTGCTAAGCAAGGTTAGTGCAACCTCTTATTTCAGTCCTGATTGCTGCAAGCTTGGTTCTGCTCCTTGTGTTTTAAACCCCACGAATAAACTGCAGTAGCTTTGGCTCTGCCCCAGGTGTGCTCTTCTGTAGTTTTTCATTATTTCATATATCTTTTTCCATTCAGGTAATATTTTGATTGCAAATTGTTACAAAGCAAATCTTCACCCCACCCACCAGTATAATAACAACAGATTATTTATAGTTCAATAAATAAAAAAAATTAATACTCGTAATTAAAATTCTGTCTCTGACTACCAGGTGTCTGACCTTGGACTTATTTGGCGCGTTCCTGCCTGGAAATGATGATCCTGCAGCAGGGAGCTTGTCTCTTGCAGGCCTGGAATCCGCGCCGCTGTCACGCAATCCCTGTGACACAGGGGACAGCGAGCGGTCAGGGGCAGGTTTTGGGGAGGCAGGGAGGAGGGGGCTGTGCCAGGCTCTCACTGCTTCAGGGTGGCACATGGGGCTGGGACCCTGGGGAGGGGACAGCGATGACACACACAGACAGCCCCCCACGGAGGGGATGGGTTGGCACAGGGGGCTGGACCCCTGCGGAGGGGACAGGGTGACAGATCAGGGGGTGTCTGCAGGGTAACGGAGGTGACACGCAGGGCTGGTCCCCTGTGGGGCTGGGTGGACACTCGGGGCTGGGGTGACAGATGGGGCTGGGTCCCTGTGGGGGGATGGAGGAGGCACACGGGGCTGCACCCCTGAGAAGGGCACAGAGCTCACAAACACATCAGGGCCTCAGCAGGGCTTACAGAGGCGACCCATGGGGCTGCGCTTCTGCGGAGGGCCCGCGGCGACA
>VXBR01006549.1:114914-149651 GCA_013400215.1 Cisticola juncidis
TTCTCGCACAGTTACTGCCGTGTGTTATTTCGTGGATTGTCCTGTGCTGGAGAGGACCCGCTGGGATCGTCAGGGTAGCACTCCTGGCCCCCCACAGCCCCAGCAATCCCGTTAGCCAGAGGGCGTTTGCCAGACAAGCGCTCCTTGCGAGCTCTGTTAGGCTTCCCTGCGGAGCCCCATCACTTTGAGTGAGGAACCTTTTCCTAATTTTCCCTCCTGATACAGCTCCAGCCATTCTCTCGAGTCCTATCAGTGGTCAGAGAGGGCAGAGATCGGTGCTGCCCTTCCTGAGGAAGCTGCAGACACAATCACAGAACCACAGACTGTTCTGACCTGTGATCCCTCAAGGATCATCGAGTCCAACTCCTGAGTATGGCCCCGAATGCCCCAGGCAGGTGAGGTCTACTGTCACTCTCCTCCAAGGATTTTTGTTTCAGGGTTATTACCCAAAAGCCAAGCCACACTAAAGCCCCTAACCTGGTGATGAGGGACAATAAATTGCCACGTGTGAGGACAGCACTGTCAGCTCAGGAGGCGGCTCTGAAGGTCTTGTGTGCCAAAGATACAGACTTGTTAATCTGATTTAAAACCACACATGGACTTTTCTTCACATCACAGTTCAAATTGTGCTTGCAGAGTATTTAATGTGGATATATGAATACCTAAATTCTTTCTGAGTCACTGCATGCAAAGCTGCATGAGTTAATAATTTGCTCTATGCTCAGATGGTTTTGAACAGCTACATAACTTCTGTTTCACTGGACGAATCATTTCTCCCATTGCTGAGTAACAAATCTGATATTTTGCCATGAAGAAGACTCGAGATGGCTCTGAGCAATCACCACCAGTTACTCATGAGCTACAAACTGAAAGGCAAATGGGTGAATATGTGTAGTCACAAAGAGTATCTGACCTCTGACTCTGTGTCTTTCTTCACCTGCACTAATTTTCACACTAAAATGTTTTTGGCTCTATTAAAAATATATATCTGGATTAATCAAATAAACTCCATCCCAGCTCCTTTTGAAGCATTCCTTTCAGTTGCCTTATTTCCCAAGGGAAATATTAATAAATCCTGCAAACTCCCATATGCATTTGTTGAATTAGGGATGAATTTAACCATCTGCATATTACCACCTGGAAGAATTCCCAGATTATGACAGGGCAAATTCTTCCCTATACTGACCAGAAAAGGAGGATTTCTGTTCCTCCACAATTACTGTCTCATCTAAGAAATAAGCTTTACTGTATTTGCTTTCCTGTGTTCCTGAGTGAACATTGGTGTATTTTATGTTTTTCTCCATTTCAAATAAGCCCTGGGAATCAGTAGAGTAAATGAAGAGCTGCTGCACATGCTTTTATGAACAGAAATGTCCAGTAAGTGGCACTGCAGGACCAGGAATTTCAAACCCTGTGTTGAAAACAGTGCAGTCAGAGTGAAGGCAGGTGTGGGAGATGTCAAGACTTTTCTGCTCCGTGAAAAAAGTAGTTGTTGAGCAGTGGGGAATGATGTGATGATGTTCCCAAAGGCACATGCAAGGAGCTGGGGTGTTTTCAGCTGCTGGCTCTGGAATATGCCAAGGAATATGGCCTTGGCACCAAGCTGTCTGATATCAGGGGTTTGCCAGAAGAAACCAGCAACATTTCTGGGAATTTCTCCTTAGCACTCGATGGGAGGTGCCTGTGAAGGCTCTGTGCTGGGTTTTAGAATGGTGGGTGAAGTGAACCAGGTATATCCAGCATTTCCCGTGGCTTCCTGACATAATACACATTAATTTTACTTAGAAGATCCAAAATTCAGACTGGCACACTGGTACAGTCTGAAGGAGTGCAGGATTGTTTCTGTAAATGAGCCAGCGATTTCTGCAAGTCTGTGTCACTACATCAAAAACCACCACCCTGTTTTCCCAGTCTCAACTGATAAGGAATAAACTATTATCTTAATAGGCAAGTAACACATTTTTTGGCAGTATCAATGAAACTCTTATGTAAGCTGATAGAGTGTTACTTACAAAATCACTTAAATGCTGCGGCTCCATCTGCAATATTTGAACTCAGTTCTAGGTTGCTCATGCTCTACTGTGCCAAGCTAAATTAATGCATACTCAATTTTCCTCTTTCTCTATATTGGATAAGAATGGAAGGGAATGAAGATGAAAAGCCAATCTGCATTTAGAAGGGACATAAAACTGTGTTTAAAGGGATAAACAAGCCTTTCAAGGGGATTAGGAAGCCATTTTCTCTATGATGTGGCTATTTTATAAATGTCTCATGTGGGATTGTTGCTGCCATGCCAGCTGCTGTTGGCAGCAGGACCCTTGACCAGCAGAGTTATCTGGGATATCAAAATACACCTGTAGGGGCAAGAGGAGATGTGGGAACACCCAATAGCACACAGGCTCTCACAACTTCAAACAGACCTGACAAATTTTTTATCAGTGTCTAGGGACCAGATATTGATTAATACTTTTACCTCCTGAGCTTTTCTGTGGCTTTATAAAATAGTTAAAAATATGAGAACCAAGTGTGCAGCGCAACAGTGACAAAATCTGTCATATATGACAAAACAGGACACCAGAGGACAACTGGGAATAGCATTTGACACATCACAGCATGCAGCAGCACAACCAGCATGGAACAACCCTTGACACCTGGTGGATACACCTCCAAAGCTGACAGGAGTGCCGAGAGAGCAGTGAGAGATTCATAGTGGCAGGAAATTCCTGGAAAGGTGTGGAAAATGTCTAGAGAAACATGGGAAACAATGAGAAACAATGTCTAGGGAAAGCTTTAGAAAACTACAGAGAACTCATGGAAAAATGATGGGAAATCCTTAGAAAGGAAAATTGAATTCTTAGTAAGTGGGAGAACCCCAGGAAAGCAAAATGTGAGTTCTGAAAAAATTGCCTACAAATTCCCAGAAAGCTGGAGGGAATTTTGTATGAAGTGAGGAGGAATTGCTATAAAGCAGTGGAGAAATCCTAGAAGGAAATGCACAGCCCTTAGAAAGCTGTGGGAAATTTCTAAAGAGCAGAAGGGAACTTTCAGAAAGCAGAAGGGATTCCTATAAATAGTACACAATTACTAGAAAGCACCAGGGAACTTTCTACTGACACGGAACTTGTACCTCAAAGATATCCCTACTTTTAGCCTCTCCTAAATGGAAAGGACTGGTTTGAGGGACTGAGAAAAGACTTTGGATGCCTGTCTTGGTGGAGCTTTGTGGGAAGGGGGCAGGAAGAACTGGTTGCCTTGGAAGGCCCCTGACCTTGGGACAGACGTTGACAAATGGATAATGAAACTCAGGGAACATTTCCAGCCTGGGAAAGTACAGCCTGTTAGAGACTGTCTCAGCAACAGGGCAGGGAAAAGCCAAGGACACCAAAGCAGGGTGCAAAGAGGGAGGAGTTACTCATGTTAGCAGGAAGAAATAGTTCTTCCTGATGTGGTGGGCCAGGCACGGAGGCTGGGACAAGGGTGAGAGTGGATTTGGGATAACTCCATAGTTTGGGGCTGTTGGATCTCCGGGTTTTTCAGAAGTGTGAATGAAAGTTACTTCAGGAGAAGTGAAGCAGCCCAGGGCTTAGACCTTGGTACAGATTCTTGTTTGGAATACGTTCCAGTGTTTTACTGAACTTGGTGGGATGTTTCTGACTGCTGCCAAGCCCAGACTGTGTGATTTGACTTTGACAAGCAGCCCCGGAGAGGAGTTGAATCCCATAACCTCAAGGTGGAACTGCAGCATCGCAACAACAGCAGGGTTGTGTGGGGAGCTGCAGATGGGAAAATGCAGCCTGAGACAGGAGAGCTGCAGGACTGGCACATTTTCAGTGGTCTGGTCATTGCTGGAGTGACCCCGTCTGCTGTAGCTGGACCTGCTGTGCTCTGTGGGTGCTGTGGGGCTGCTCCCCTTGCAGAGAGCCCGGCCTGGGCTCCTGTGGCTCCCTGTGCTGCAGCTCTGAAATGCTGCTGCCATTCTTCACTGTGAGAGAGAAGTGATACTTCTAAATTTTTGGTAAGTATTAGTTCAGTTATCTTTAATTCAAGGATTTGTAGCCTGCCAGTGGCAGGTCTGTAGAGCCTGACCACGCTGGATGTGTAATAATGTGAATTTAATAACCAAAGGTAGGGCAAACTGTTGTCTGCTTGCTGTGGGTACCAAGCACACACTTCATCACATGTCCTGCACCAGAAAACCAACAAATCTGCTGTTAAACAGTTCTTCTGTTGAACATTTCTTCTCCATCCATCAATCAGGGGCTGGGATGGAATATGGGTAAGGATCTATTTGATGCTGGCACACAGCTCAGGAGTAAATCTGTAAGAGAAGCTTAGGAGGGAGAGTGCCACCTACCAAGCCATCTGCTGAGAAAATTGTATTATCTGCAGTCTCATCCACTGCTGCTAGAAATCACTGTCACACTCATCGGTGAAGAGTTTTGCTGCTAATATATCTATTTGTATTCTTTTTTTCCATCCCCTCAGAATTAATTATTCCTCAGATTAATTTCATTCTAATGAATCATTCGGTATCACTGGCTTTATTTCATCTCTGAGATGCTAATTAATATGTCAAAGCCATCTTTAACATGAAAAGTGCTGTCATTTTCTCTGTGACTTTTCTTTTGATTCACATATTCAGGGTTTTTTTTCTGAGGGCCTAAAATGTCTGTCCAGTGTGGAGTGAAAGAATTAAAGCTGTACAGTAGTAAAAAATATGCATATGCAAATAAAGGCTAAATTGGGAGGCAATGGCCCACTCTGTATTTTTGTGCTGACTTACTATTTTGTGAGACATTTCATATAGTAGGCCCTTAGCAATCAGCTAAGTTTTTTTATACACATGGACTAGAATACAAAATTCAGGAGTACATCCAGTCTCTGCACTTGTCAGTGAAATGATCAGAAATTTTGAGGTATTCTGTGTTGGCTGGTGTCGATTAGGTTTTAAAGAAAGGGTCTTGTTAGTTTGCTGTGGATTTCCTGGCACTGTTGTGCTGTGCTGCAGGGATGAGGCAGTTGGAGGATGCATTTTCCTTTCCTTAGAGCTCTTCTCTCAGCTATAATTTATTCTCATCATCCTCTGCAATTTGGCTCTCTACCCACTCTGGAGGGAAGTGTTGGCAGGGCAGTAATCCCTCTCCTGCCCCGTATCTCTGGCAGATGGAAATCCCAGAAAGAAAAGGGGGGAAATTTTAGGTTTCTCTGCTTGAGCAATTTCCAGGGTGATTCAAGATCCAGTAAATGGCCTTAGGATTGTCAGAGCAGGTCGAGCTGCAAGAGGAAGGTCACTCCAAGTATTCCTTATGGAAAAATTTTCTTCCTCTGATCCTGTGGGAGTGAGTGGGTGGAACTGGAAAAACCCCATAAAAAGTCACTGCATGAGCTCTGCAGATTAAATAACAGAGTTATTGGCAGCATTACACTGAGTTTAAATTACCCACAGCTCCTGGGATTGGGGACTGTGCAGGTGACAGCTTCTGCTTGGATCCTTGGCAGCAGGTTTGGTACCTCTCTTTCTTTCCTGTCTTGCTCATGTCTCCAAAAAGAGCCATTTTGTTGTAAAGTCTGGGGGCCTGAACCAGCTGAAACTTGCTCTGGCGAGATGCAGAGAGGGATCATTGAGGTGGGAGAAAAGGGGAGCAGAGCCTGAACAGACTCTGAGCAGGAGGGGCCTGGGAGGAACAACCAGAGAATGGTTTTCCAGCACTCCTAAAGCCAGTGGGTGACACGAGGCTGCCTTTTGAGAGGCTGCTGCCTTTTGAGAGGCTGCTGCCTCATCTCCTACAGAGCAGAAATCCTTTCTGCAGGTTCCATGTGCTGTGGCCCAGGGTTGGAGTTGGGCTCTCCTGGCTGGGGGTGAGGCTGTGCTGATGCATCAGTGCCTGAGAGGGGAGATGCCAGGGGAGCAGCAGTGCCTGGTGCTGCCTTCTGAGCACCCTGCATGAGCTCCAGATCCAGGGAAGCAGCACTGCACAGCAAATCCTGCCATTTATACCCTCCTGCACAACCCTCTGTGTCCAGCCTGAAAGAACCCCCTCAAATGAGTCATTTAAATTCATGGTGTTTCTCTCTGGGCTTTTTTGATTTTCGTTTTCCCTGCCAGTGTTCAAATTTCCTTACATCCTTCATGAGTGACCTGATAATCAGGGATGCTCTGTGGTTACTGTTGGAAAAATAGTTCACAAGTCAAAATGCACAAGGGCACTGATGTGCTTTTTGAGATCAGCCCAGCTGAATCTGCCAGGCACTGAGAGCCAGCTGCAGTGACTAAAATCTACAGTCAAAAAAACAGTGCCCACACTCAAATACTGAATATTTAGGCCTCTTGTTGTCTGCCTGTGGGGACTAGAAATCATTTCTCTCACTGATCCTTTCTCCCTGCTGATGGAGCTTTATCATTCAAGAGTGAGCTTGAGATCCTTGGAGATGTTAGCAGTGGTTTTTTTTCTGCTGCCACTCTTTGCTCTGTGATTTTGTAGTCACTAGTGTGGTCTTCCTCATGGAATGCACAACGTGATAATATCAATTTAAACAATGTGCTTCACTGATCTTTAAAAGGTTTCAGAGCTGTTTGATTTCCAGGAACCCTTGACTTTTCCAAGAAGGTTACATTGAGGCTAAATTTATCTTGGCTCATTAGTATAATCAGTGATTTACAAATCTAACAGCTCTTTTAGACATTATTTCTGATAATATGCCTCAGCTGCTTTCATCTTTAGTAAATCTCATACTTGCAGACAGAAAAAGTCCTCCGGAGGGTGATGTGAGTACAATTTGTATCCACATACTACAATGTATTTTGTAAATTCTCCTAACCTCTCTCCAGGTTTAGTGTGTGCACTATTTAGGTTAAGGAATATTCATCTCTGAATGCAAGATCTGGACTTTGTTCAACTTGGACTTGGTCTTCCAGTAGCTAATTTCTGCTTGAATTAAGATCATTTGGATCAAAGTTCTGCTCAGTATTTATATTTTTAAGTCTTCATGTCAATCAAGTAAGGCCTTCTCCAACCAGCATCTCCTGTGAGGAGCAGGTGGGAGTAAAGGTACAAAAGCTTTCCTTTGCTGGTCATTGCTTTGATTCCAGCAGTAGGTAGTGATTGAAAACTATTAAATAAAGTTAAGCAGCTGCTTTATGTGGGTACCCAGGGAGAATTTAACAAGCTCTGTGCTTGTTTCTTAATCTCCAGGAAATACCTGCACCATCCTCCTGTTACTGACAGTTTCAGGCAAGCCCAGAGCTGGACCAGAGCTGATTCTGCTCACACTGGCTGGGGACAGCTTGGTCGGGGAGCAGCAAAAGGAAAAATGACCAAGCACTCGTGTAAATGGCACCCAGAGTTGTGGCAATCTGCTGCCTAATCCCAGCATTAAATGTACCTAAATAATAATAATAGGTGTTTAGTGGATTTCGCTTTTGTTCCTCACCTGGGTATGACTGTTAAGTTGTGAAAGTTTTAAAAGCTCATAAATTAGCAGAAGTGACAAATGAGTACAGCAGGGTGCCCTGGAGGGACTGCTGGTGTTTGAAACTGCTGAAGGGGCTGTCCACATTCATCCCTGGACTGGTCACACAAACTTGGGGAAGAGACAGGAGAGAGGTTCTGGCTTCTGAAACTGATGCTTGAATTGCCAAAAAAATAAGGGCTGTGAGAGTCTTACAAACTGCTGTGAGTAGTGATCCAAAAGGCTTTTTTAAATGTGAGATTCAAGTGAAGCCCTCACTCATATCAGCAGCATTATGTTCTTCCAATGCTGAATCCAGCCTCTCCCCCAGGAAAGGCCACTCCCTGGTAAAAATGAAGTGAAAAGAAGAGTTCACTGCATCAGCTGATAAGCAGATGCTTGAGAGCAGACTTCTCTCTCCTCTGCAATGTGTACCTCAGTATTTCTCTTCAATATGCCTCAAAATTTTTGCTTTTTGGGCGATTGCAAGTTGTGGTTTCTCCTGGAATAATCGAGGATGGTTGTGGTTGAAAGTCATTTTAGGAGAGCCTCTGGAAGTTATTGCAAATAAACCAGGTGTGCTCAGTGGCTTCTTCTGCAGGCAATGTTCCCCTCAGCCCAGGGTGTCTATGGAAAAACAGGAACATGCTACCTTTGCTGCAAGCACTTATCATGCACTAAACTTCACCTGTGTGGAGCTTTAAGAACAGGAGACAATAGACAAAAGGATCTTGAAAATAGAAAAAGAAAGCTCACAGTGAGTTTCATTAGAGATCTCGATTACCAAACAGCACAGGATTCATTTTCTTGTCTATTTTCACCCTCCTCTGGGGATGAATGATGATTAAAGGACAGGATAATAAGCAAGGGGAGGGCGGGATGAGAACTTGTTGAGAAGCAGTTAAAATTTATAAAAAAAGAAAAAGAAAGGGAAAGGAAAACAAGTGTTTCAGTTAACTAGTCAAGCTTAGCTTAGCACTGTCTCTGCTTTAAGTGACATTATGAGAAATTATAGATGGCTCAAAAGCAACTTCACAAGTGCTGGACCCACAGAATTTATGCTGACAACTTACTAAGAGTATTTGTTCTTCTAGGAGGTTTTTAAACCCCCCCGTGATGTCTTTTATATTTATTTTCTGATTTTTTGGGGGGGGGTAAGATTCCTATGCAAAGGTTGCAAATCAACATGTTCATCTTTCCCTGCCTGTTGCAGCTAAGGTAAGCAAGAAAAGATTCGTAGAAAGAATAATTTCAGGAACAACCACTGCGGTTTTGGTGCTCACTACCGAACGGGAGGGATGTGGGTGTTTGCCAAGAGGTTTTGGGAGAGCTGCGGGTCTGCTCGGACGAGCTGTCCCTGCCCTGGGGGCTGCGGCGGCTCCGCAGGGTTTGTCCCTCTCCGTGCCCTCGCCTGAGCCCGCACGATTCAGACGGGACGCGGAACCTGTCCGTGGCTTTTCCCCGCTCCCTGCCCGCGGGATGACGATGCCGGCCGCGGTGTGAGCCGGGCTGGGAGCGGTGCGGGACGAGCGCGGCCGCCGTGCCCAGGAGAGGGAGCCCGGCGGCCGCGGCTGNCCGGCGCCCCGAGCGCGGCTCGCAGCGTCCCGCAGTCCGGGCAAAGTGATCCCGTCTGCGCTAAACTCCGCGAGAGCCGCGCCCGGAGCCCCGCTCTGCCTTTCCCTCCGCTGTCCGGGACGCTATTCCCCAGGAAGGCAGGGAAAGCTGCCCAGAAGAAGCGGCGCCCGACCGAAGATGTTAGAGGAGGCGAAGGGGGGTGGCTTTTTGCCCGCTGCGTGCCTGCATGGCTGTCATTCCCTTGTCTTAATCCTTTAGGAAGGAGTCGCCGGGCAGACAGAGCGTTCCTGGAGGGGCCGTGCTGCCGAGCCCTGCCCCGGGCAGAAGGAAACCGGGAGATGCGCGGCCCGGGGCGGGCAGCGGGAGCGTGTGAGGAGCTGCCTCCGCCTGCGCCTTTCCGAGAGGGAAAAAGCATGGTAAGAGCTGGACTCGATCCCTGGAGCGCAGCCCCGCTGAGCAGGAGGTGGGATTATTCCGGAGTAGTTATGGAGAGCTATAACCTGGCAGCGGAGTGTTAAAGCCACTTGTTCCTGCTGGAAGAGGAACCCACCGCGGGCATCGCCGGCGTGGCGGCCGAGGGAAGGTCGCTCGGGTCCTTCTCCTCCTCTCGCCTCTTTCTTCATCCGCCAAACGACCGAGGGAAAAAACTGCTAATCGGCTCTTGCCAGTGTTGGGAATACCGTGCCTTTTGCCTGGGATGATTTGCCCCGATGTGCCGCCTCAGCGGGATGTACAAAGTGCGACTGGGACTGATCCGGCCAACAAAGTTTGCGGAGTGATCAGCAGGGGCCGTGGGATGGAGGGAGCTGGGGACACCAGCAGGGTCCGTCACGCACGGTCCGGCGGCACAGACCTGCTGCTCCCGTGAAAACTAACTCCTGCTGGTCCAACTCTTACTTCTCCCCTGCCAATTTACTCTTTCAGGGAAAAAACCCCACATACACGATGCAATGCAGTGTTCCTGTGTTGGTTTTGTATATAAGATTTGCTATGCAATTCCAAAACTAAAACAGGAGGAGAGACGGCCCTGCATCCCAGAGCAAACAGGGAATCTGAGGTGAAAGGTAGGAGCCAGCATTTCTTGTTTAAGTTCAAACTAAATAACCTGAGATACTTCTTGCTGAGAACCTATAAAACACACCTAGTGTATGTTTATTTATTTTGTCTTGGAAATGTAGAACAGTTTGAAACAAAGTGAAGATTTGCTTTCTGATGCTGCCAAGAAACAGAGGACCGGTGCATTTTGTAGCAGGAATGTACCGAGGAGGAAGGATGGAGTGTTTCATCAGTGAGACATTTAGGGAACTAGAGAAAAGGCATCTTGTCTAGTACGCTTCAGTAAATATGAAGGGCTGGTGCAGTGGACATGGGAAATACTCGATCAATAGTCTATTTAAGTGGGAATAGATGCAAGCATGAAAAGTGATTGCTTTGCTGTGTGTGGGGTGTGTTAGCAGAGGACGGCAGCAGAACATTTACAGGTGAGCTGTCTGAGTTAGGCTGCTCCATGCTGGGGTGGTGCAGTGTGTTTCCGAAGGGATTGCTAAAAACCCCCTGTTTGTGGGGTGGATTGTGTTTGTGCATTTTCAGTTCCTGCTCACAGAGCTTTCAGGATGTTGTTCAGGGTGATTCAAAGAGGGTGAGGTCCATCTGGGGGCGAAGGGACTGTAGGAAAAGACCTTTGGTCGGTTTGGTGATGAGTAACTAATGGACGTCTGATGTCTCTGATCTCTGCAAGGAGAGGAGTTGATGTCGTCATGAAAATCATGATATGATTTTCCCTCAGGAGAAACTATGACTTGGAACGACACCACTATGGACGGGGAAGGGTTGCTGGTGGAAAGGGACTCCTCTTCCTTTCGGATCCTCACGGGCTGCTTCCTCTCGCTCCTGATCCTCTCCACGCTGCTGGGGAACACGCTGGTCTGCGCAGCTGTCATTAGGTTTCGCCACCTCAGGTCCAAGGTGACCAACTTCTTTGTCATCTCCTTGGCTGTGTCAGATCTCTTAGTGGCAGTTTTGGTCATGCCTTGGAAAGCTGTGGCCGAGATCGCCGGTTTCTGGCCTTTTGGTTCATTTTGCAACATTTGGGTGGCCTTTGATATTATGTGCTCAACAGCCTCCATCTTAAACCTCTGTGTCATTAGTGTGGACAGATACTGGGCCATCTCCAGCCCGTTTAGGTACGAGAGGAAGATGACCCCCAAGGCAGCCTTCATCATGATCAGCGTGGCGTGGACCTTGTCCGTGTTGATCTCCTTCATCCCAGTGCAGCTGAACTGGCACAAGGCTACAACCACGAGCTTTTTGGACTTCAATGCCAGCTTGCAAGGTGTAAGCACGGACAACTGTGATTCTAGCCTAAACAGGATGTATGCCATCTCCTCTTCTCTAATTAGCTTCTACATCCCCGTGGCCATCATGATAGTGACCTACACCAGGATATACCGGATTGCCCAGAAGCAAATCCGGCGCATCTCGGCTCTGGAGAGAGCAGCAGTGCATGCCAAGAACTGCCAGAACCCGGGGGGCAACAGGAGCAGCATGGACTGCCAGCAGCCAGAGAGCAACTTCAAAATGTCCTTCAAGAGGGAAACAAAGGTGTTAAAGACACTCTCGGTGATCATGGGGGTGTTTGTGTGCTGCTGGTTGCCATTTTTCGTGTTGAACTGCATGATTCCCTTCTGCGAGCCCACCCAGTCGTCCATGGGAGCAGAGGCTTTCTGCATTAATTCCACCACCTTTGATGTTTTTATATGGTTTGGATGGGCGAATTCTTCCCTCAACCCCATCATTTACGCCTTCAACGCCGATTTCCGCAAGGCATTCTCCACCCTGCTGGGCTGCTACAGGCTCTGCCCCTTGTCTGGCAATGCCATCGAGACTGTCAGCATTAACAACAATGGGGCAGTGGTGTTTTCCAGCCAACACGAGCCCAAAGGGTCCAGCCCCAAAGAGTCTAATCTGGTTTATCTGATTCCACACTCAATCATCTGCCCGGAAGAAGAACCTCTTAAAAAGGAAGACGAGGGTGAACTGTCAAAGACCTTGGAGAAAATGTCTCCAGCACTGTCGGGTATCTTGGATTATGAAGCTGATGTTTCTTTGGAAAAGATCAATCCCATCACACAGAATGGGCAGCATAAAACCTGAACAGTAAGGTTTAACTCAGCAAGACCTAATGGTGTATATTGTAATAATCTTTTTGGGAAAAAAAGATATATGAGATTTTTTTGGTAAGACCTAAGCTCTAAGGGAGAAAAATGCACGTTTACACCAAGCCCAGAATTAATTTGCCTGGCCTTCAGAGCAAATTTAACTATTCCAACAATAAAGAGAAAAAGATACTGGAAATTGGTTATAAAAAAGGATATTAAACTGCACTGTTCATACTGAGGAAAATCTACAATTTTAGATACAGTGCAGCTACAAAGAAAATGTTGCTTCTTCTCTATACAGAGAAACCAGTTTCTAGCTAAAAGTGAGGCAAAAGATAAATGTTGAGTATTTAAAGATTAATGTTTACTAGAAGTTAAAAGATTGCTGTGTCTTGTGATAGTGGGTGTTAACAGGTCCTAATTAAAGACTGAGGGATTGTAAAGGTAGGTAGATGCCTTCTTAAAATTATTTCTGACAAATAATTGAGCCTTATAATGAGAATGGTTATTTTTAAAGCTTTGGGAGGTAATATGTTGATACTGGTTTTATTTATTTATTGTTTTAAATTGATATTTTTCATATGTTATAACAGATCTAGCTTTATTTATGTTATTTAAGATGTTTAAATAATGGGATATTTTTGGAGTGTTACAACTGCATTTTGACCAGTCAACCAGTCAGCACTTTATTACAAGCTCTGATAGTTTGAAGAGCTGGTGAGGGGAATGGAGGAATGTTTAGAAGCTCAGCAAGAAATGAAGGAATCAACAGAACTGATGCTCTGTGGAGTTGTGGAGTTCGTTTGCTTGTGGGCTTTTTTTTATTTTTAGGTGGGATTTCTTTCAAAAGATAGGACCAGAGTTGACTGAGTTGCAAATTCTCTTCCCTTATAGAAATAAAAGAAATTGCTGCTATTTATTTTTAAAATGTTTCATGTTACAGAGACTTCTAGAATGTCGAGTTTGTGGATCTGTAAATACCTTAAATATGACTACAACCTTAAGAAGAATCCGATTTGGGAAGGAAAGCTTCTTAGATGACAATTCTTAGTGTATAGTGTTTTGTATTTATGTAAGATAAACAGCTTTCTCAGACTTTTCTTATTTCAAGTCTTGGATATCTTTTCTGAACAAACACTGGGTTATAATGGCAGGAAGGTCCTTGTTACCCTGCAGGACCACCTGGCCCTGCTGTCTGTCTGCTCCTCTGTCACAGTCAGAATTAAACCCTGAGGTCCCTGGTGCTTTACTCTGGGAGGACTTTACAGTTCAGTGATTGCCATGTCAGTACTCCAATCAATGAGGAATAGTGGCCTCATTACCATTTTGGATTAAAACATTTCTAAATAGGGGTGGAACTGCAGCCTTCGCCTCGAAATCCTCCTGTGAACTCCAAAAAAGTTGCCAATGTTTAATTAAACAATCCTGCTACTTTTCCACTGTCTTTCCCTGCTGCTTTCCCTCTGTAATGCCAAAAGCAATCAGTGAGCATTAGCAACAGGAACACTGGGTGTTAATATTCAGCAGCATTCAAAGAAATCCATTTCTTTTCTGAATGGGACAAAATACCCTTTGGAGCAACTTTTTCGTAACATATATCAAAAAAAAGTGTTGTCAGGAAAAGAGAACTGAGAGAAAAAAAAAAATTAAGTCTAACAAACTATATACATCCTGCATCAGGTCTGTGTATTTATGTATTGTGAATGTTTTCATAATTTTATTGCCTGTATGCTGCTTTCATACATATAATAAAATTATTTTGTGAACAGAAGGTCAAATAAAGCAATCTACATTGCATTTATTAAATACATGCTGTTTTTTGGCAGTTGTATTGATTGTGTTAAAGGGAAGAATGGTTCCTTTATTTTCCCATTTGCCCTTTTTTGGGATCACACCCATGAGGCAGATGGGAATTTCTGTTAGAAGCAGAGGAAATCCTCCTTTCTAGAGACCACTGAGCCCTTGCTCTAAACGAGGATTTGAAAGCAGAAAAAGCAGTTTGGGAACAGCCACTCTCTGCTTTAATGTGTAAAGCTCGACCTTCTGATGACTTTTATTTAAAAGATTATTTTTTGCCTTGCTGTAATAGCATAGCAAAATTAGTTTATAATATGTTTTTATTGTTGTTCTTCCTTTTTTTCTTTTCTTTTCTTTTTTTTTTTTTTTTCCCCTTCCAAGCTATGGAGTACTTCTCAAAGCCTGATACAGCCTCACTGCTGGTGTCTGTTTTTTGGAGCAATATTACCCATCTCAACAGTGAGATGATGATGGGTGCAGCTGAGGATCCCTCTGCTCCTGACAGCCCTTTGCTTTTGCCTCTGTCAGCAGAGTCATTTTGAAATGAAGAAACAAATCTACATGGTCACTTCTGCCTCGAGCAACACCAGCATGACCAGTCCTGGGACTGGAGCTGGTGCAGGAGCTCTGGGAATGTCCAGGTCCCCCTCCCTGGCTGTCCCTGGGGTCACTGAAGCAGCAGATCTGAGGCAAACAGGGCATCCTGGCTGCCTCCAACCTGTCTGAGCTCCCTTGGGAAAATATCCTAATGCCTGATTTTTTGGGGGGTACCTTTGAGGAGTTACTTCATTTTTTAAAAAGTACACAGGCCAAAGAGGAAATTCAGTGGTTTCTTACTTATTCTCAAAACTCTCAGCAGCCTGATACAAAAGCAAAACACAAAATATGATTTAAGGAGAGCTTGTAAAGCAAGGTACTGTTTCTGCATGAGTTCGTAGGGGATAATTTGTATTCTGTAATAAATATTGCTCTGCTTGACCAGGAGCTGTTGCAGAACCTCCCTCCTTGCAGAAGGATCTGAGTTTCAGGGAGATCTGTGAAGTGCTGCTGCTGATGCTGGGAGTGTTCCCTAGGTATTAGAGGCTGGGAAAACACTTGCATGACTTTATTTTATTGTTTTATCTCTCATTTAATTGAACTAATTTTTGCTTCTGGCTCATTTTCCTTCCACACATTTTAAAATAACAGGAATTGGCCTTGATCCTCATTTACCAACACACCCCATTTACCCTTTGTTTTCCAGCCTTCCCAGCAAGTGCCTCTACCTGTCCTCTCTGCCTTTCCACCCATTACTAGCAGAGCCTTTCTGTTGCCTTTTTTGGCTTTATTTGCCCCGATTACCCTTTGCTTGGAAGAAAGTCCAAATTAAAATCCTTTCCCCCAGCACAGCCAAGAGTCCCCTTCCCACATCCTGCTCCCAGAAATGCCTCCCTTACCTGTTACAGAGCCTGGATGGGTGTCAGGGGTGGCTGGCAGGGACAGCAGCAGGCACTCACTGACTGCTTCTCTATTTATGTGCTGAATTAATTGCTCAGGAGCTGTGTTCATTACCTGCTCTGTGCCTGCTCCCTGGCTGCTCAGAACCAGTGGTCTGCTGGAACTGCTGGTCACACCAATGTCAGGGAGCACCCCGGGGGCTGGAGGGGTGCCAGAGCCTCCCGGGCTCTGTGGAGCTGATGACTGATGAGGCTGGGCTGGAGCAGCCTGGGAGGGTTGCTGGTTCCACCCTGGCAGGCAGCTCTGCTCTGGAACTCATTCCTGAGAGGGTCTCCCCTGAGACAGCTTTGGCCACGTTGGTGGAACATTTCCCCAGGAAGGTCTGCATGAGTGGCTGGGCAGGGGCAGAGCCACAGAGAGCAGTGAAGTGTCAGGACACTGGGATGTCACTGCTCCCACCAGGGTGGTCCCCACGTCTGCTCTGGGGGGATCAGGCACTTTTCTCCCTGCCCTGTTCATGCTTTTATTCCTACCCTGCTCACACTTTTATCCCTGCCCTGTTCATGCTTTTCTTCCTGCCCTGCTCATGCTTTTCTCCCTACCCTGCTCACTCTTTTCTCCATGCCTTGCTCACTCTTCTCTTCTTGCCTTGCTCACTCTTTTCTCCCTGCCCTGCTCACACTTTTCTCCCTGCCCTGCTCATGATTTTCTCCCTGCCTTGTTCATACTTTTCTCCCTGCCTTGCTCACACTTTTCTCCCTACCCTGCTCATGCTTTCCTTGCCCTGCTCATGCTTTTCTCCGTCTTGCCCACACTTTTCTCCCTGCCCTGCTCACACTTTTCTCCCTGCCTTGCTCACTCTTCTCTCCCTGCCTTGCTCCCCTCCAGCAGCGTTTTCCTCTGCAGAGTGAACCTCTCTGTGTCCCTTTCCCATGAATACAAGTTTACCCAGAAATGAATGGACATGAATACAAGTTTACCCAGATAAACCAAGGAACCTTTTTTTCTGGCTTTGCTTCCTCGTGACTGAAGGTATTTTCCTGTTTGTGGATGGAAGAGGTTAATAATTCACCTGATGGCTTTGATGAAGGAGCTGTTGGCAACGAATGAGCTGCAATCACCAGATTAAATCTGAATACATTTCTCCCCTTCCCTCGTCAAGCATTTTGTGCTGATTTGAGTTTCTAACTTAATAAAGCATGGAAAAGATAGAGGATGAATGAGGAAATGCTTTTGCCGAGGTACAGGTTTAATGACACAGTTATTGGGAGCCAATCCTGGATTTTTTTTCAAATCAATAACTTTCAGAAGCAAGCAAATCTGATTGAAATCTCAAAACCCTGCTATGATTAGTATCTTGAAAAGCAGATTATTCCAGCAATTATTTTGGTTTCTAGTGTAATGACAGCAGAGTGTGCTCCTAGAGATGAACACGTGGCCTGTGTGGCCACACAGTGAATGTGACTTAGACAAGGACACATTTATTGGTATTTATTTCATAGCTTTTAAAAGGTGGAAACACAAATCCAAGGTGTTCTTGGGCTGGTCTGTGAATGAAGTATTGGGCTCCAGTCTTGGTTCAGGTTAATATGAACAAGTTGCTATGACATGCATTGAATGATTGGATTGGTAAAAACCTTTTTCTACCCCTATCCCTTGATTTTCAGATAGTAGAATTCCTATTAATTTCACATTTTCCTAAGACAAAAGAATATTTCTGAGATCTTGAAAGAAGAGAATGAGGGAAATATTTGCTTCCCAGATTGTCCTTCCACTGATGTAAGTAGAGGAGTCAAACATTTCCCAGACCTTTGCCACCATTGCAATTTTTCTTAGTTTCAGAGGGAATTCTGAATTCAGACACCTGGCATTTCCCTCTGTTTTCATTTTATTTCTCTGTTCATAAAGCAGTTCCAAATGGTGCCAAGTTCTTAATGATTTGGATGCCACTCTGTGTCAGTACCAATAATCTGTTTTCATGTGCATGTTCAAACACAGCATCCATCATCCTCAATCAAAGGATTCATGGAGCGTGTGGAAGGGACAAATGGTCAAGTTAAATGAGAATTTCTTTGTTACAGAAGCAGGAGATGAACCAGGTCTGCATCACCTGCATTGAAAGGATGAACCTGTCAGGACCTCTCTGAACTTTGTGCCAGAGAGATAAAACGTCAAAAAAAATCGTGAAAACACACTTGGAAATTGCATCATCTTTTAAATAATAATAAAAAAGATTCAATGATACCATTATGTACTTTTTCACTTTCTTGTTTAGTAAGCTTTTCTGGCAATTTCTGTAATGATTTCAGAGTTGTAAATGGGACCATCCAGTTTCCTTCTCTTTGCCCTTCTGTGCTGGTATCAGACTTTGAGATGGATTTGTGTCCTCAGCTGAACAAACTCTGCTCCAGCAGCTCCTGCAGCCTCCTGACACCTCTGGAACCCTGGATCCCACCAGCTCTGTTGGGATGTGGGATATCAGTGAAAGGAACCCCCTGGAAACAGCTGGTTTTGAACAGTGGGAAATTATTTTTGAGAAAAAAAAAGGCATTTTCAGTTGATGTCTTTTTTGTAAGTCCAAAACCTGATCCATTTTCTTATTTTTCTGGATTTATTTGCAAGCAGTTTGAGTTAATTTTCTCAAAAGCAAGATGGCTTAAAGAACAGCAGTATTTTTGAAGTGAGAAAGATTATAATTGTTAAAATTTCAGAAAAAAATTAAATATCATTACAATCCTTATAAAGTAGAACATTTTCAATGCCTTTTATTCATGTGTGACAATCTTTTTAAAAAAGAACAGTTTCTGATGAGAACAGTTTAATGCAGAAACTTTCAGTCATATTTCTTATTTGAAAGGATTAAATACATGATAGGGAGCTTTGGGATAATGTGTGGCACGAGTCAAAGCCTTTCTAGCAAACAATATAGGCAGTCACATTTAAACATTTAGTAATTTCAGCTGTGCTGTTTAGTTCCCTTCATTGTAAAATATTGATTATATTTTAAAAATTTGATTAAATGGGTTTGTGAAGATACTTATCATTATGATAAATGTGATTAATTTGCCTTTTGCTGGGAGGCTCAGTGGACTTTTTCCACTCTAAGTGGCATTTTTGTACCCAGGCTACAGCACAGGAATTCCTGCCCTTTGTGGTTACAGCTTTGTTGCAGCTTTTCAGCAGGAGCAAATTCCTTCTTCCCTCTTCCCTGTCTTCAATGCAGGTTCCCTCCTTCAGCCTCTTTATCCTTTACTTCTTGAGATGAAGCAAAGGCAGGAATGTGAATTGAAGGTGATTTTGACGTGTCTGACCCGTGGGACATCCCTGGCACTCACACCTGGATGCAGCATCCCGGGGATCCTTTGGTTGGAATCCCCCCACTCACATCCCAAGGTGGGTGCTGCACATTTTGGGGTGGCACAGGGGGAGTCCCCTGACTGAGGCATTCTCAGAAAAATTCCAGGTAACCCCTGGAATGCTGCTCTTCCCAGCTCAAAAACCACTTGAGGATTAAGATTTTATTTTGCTGTATTTTTCCATCTCTGCTGTGCAAACATCCTCAGATCTGATGAGTGATTGAAGTAAAGACCCAGCTGCACTGTAAAAGCAAAGAGAATATAAAGTTATCAATCCTGACACCCAGGAAAAGAACCCATCAGCAAAGGGCTGGATTCCCACCCCCCTGATGGGAGGTAAGGCAGGGAAAACACAACAAAACCGTGCTGAGTGTGAGTGAGGATCCCCCCCGTGGCAGTGCCCGTCCATTCCCACTCCAGGAACAGCTCCATGAAGGAAACACTTTGCACACCACAGGCTGCAATCAATGCAGAGTTCAATATTTCCTTCACTTCCCTTTCCAGAATGACTGGTGATTCCTCTCCATGTCCATTTGCTGCCTGTACTCAAAGTGAAGTGTAGGAAAGAGTCACCAGTAAAAGCTTCTGGGGTTTACAGTTCAGCTGGAGGGGAAGCGTGGGGTGTCTGAGAAGAAAATACATTTTTCCCAAAAATGAGAGAGTTTCAGTGCTATTTTAGTTATAATTTAATTTTTTTATTCTATTACATTTTGTGTTGTGATTTTATTTTGCTGCTTTCCATTGCTCACAACTGACACAAAATCATTCCTGAATGCTAATTTCCTCTGTGTCTTATGTAATATTTCAAAACTACAAATACCTGTAGATAACGAAGACCAGCTCACTTGTTAGGGTGAGCAAAAACAATGCTCCAGAAGAGAAAGGTAATATTAGGAAGGAGGACCTTCCTCTCTGAGCAGCTATTTCTGCCCTCTGAAGTGAGGATTTCCCTTGCTTGGACTGAATATCTTGTTTTATTACAAAGGTCTCCCTTAATTTGCATTGACTTGTAGCACTGCTTTTTTTAGGAGCGAGTCCATGTTTAGCTGTATCCATAACTTAAGGGCACTAAACAGCCTGTAATTGTTTCAACAGTTGAATTAATCAAAATGCTCCTTGTATTTTAGTTCCTTAAGGAAAATAAAAGGCTGGCATGCAGTGCTGCAGTTTCTCAGTGTTTAAATTCCCTCTCAGGCACTGGTGGGTCCAAGCCTGCACCGATGGGCACAGCTCAGGTTGCTGCTGGTATGGACAGTCCATGGAGAAGCTACACAGGAAAATACACAAATTAAACCTGCCTCATGGCCACCACAGCCACCTCAGGGGGTGTTCACGGGGCTGAGACTTCAGTACTGTGATTTCTGTGATTGTTATTCAAGCCAGCACCCTGTGAGGAGCTCGCCTGGCAGGGAGGACGCGGCTGCCGCTCGTTCCCGCAGGCTCAGGGTGTGATGCCATTTCATACTTTAATTCCAGCTTGTTCCCATCTATCACATCTGTCTCAGTGGGAAGCTGAGATGGGAGGAACAGCCACGAGGAGGTTTAAGTGTTGCTTTCAGAGAGTCATTATCATTTGTCAGTTTTGGAGGAGCTGCTGTTATCACACAGGGCCTGGATTTGAGGGGATGGGAGACTAAGTTTGGTTTGGGCTGAGGGCCATTGTAATAAGTTGGGTCATCTCCCCAGCTTATCCTGCTTACAGCTGTCATGCTGCACCCCTTGCCTTCTACATGGACAAACAATGGTGGGGGAATAGTTTCAAACTAAACGAGAGGAGTTTTAGATGAGATAATAGGAAGAAATTGTTCCCTGTGAGGTTGGGGAGGTCCTGGCACAGGGTGCCCAGAGAAGCTGTGGTTGCCCCATCCCTGGAAATGTCCAAGGCCAGGTTGGATGGGGTTTGGAGCAACCTGGGAGAGTGCAAGGTGTCCCTGCCTGTGGCAGGGGAGTGGAATGAGGTGAACTTTGGGGTCCCTTAGAACCCAAACCAGTCTGTGATATGTTGGCACCCCAAACAGCTTCTGCCATCTCCGTTCCTTTCTGAAATCAGCCTCTCTCATAAAAAAGAAAAAAAAAAAAAAAAAAAAAAAAAAAAAAAAGAAAAAAAAAAAAAAAAAAAGCAGACAGATTCAGCAGACAGATTCCTGGGACAGGGTCAGCCTGTCCTGAGTGCTCCCTTCTGAGGAGATGGAGATGCAGCTGCTGTGTGGGGACTGAAGTGTGGGGCTCCAGCTCAGCCTGCCCGTGGTCCCTCCAGGAGCAGCTCCCATCCCTGGGCAGAAACCACTGCTGGGAGCTGCTGGGGATTGATGGGGCTGCCCGGGTGCACCTCGGGTGGTGCCTTAGAGACATTTAAAGGAAAGTGGTGATTTCAGGACACAAATGTTGCTGACCCAACCCCCCGGGCTCTGCAGCTGCCCCTGGGATGCTCAGCAAGTGCTGCCTCCCTCAGCTCCGAGCCCTGATGGAGAGGGCACCCACAGCCCCCAAAATCTGCCCAAACTCCCTCCCTGTTATCTCCCTGCCTGCACCTCAGGAGCTACATGCTGGGATTTCAGTGTAAGTCTTGATTTTATTCATTCTGCAGCCAAAATTAGGCCAGCAGTGCTGCCAAGAGGCACACTTTTTTGGTTTGATACGTGGAGAATGCATTTTTAATGCTCTAAGTGCTGTTCTCTGCCATTGGACTCCCATGTGATGCAGAGCTGCAGTCAGAGCCCTGCAGAAAAACAATTTTCTTCCAAGCAGGACAGAGAAAAATACAGCAAATAATATTTTCTCATTAAAACTGAAAAATACTACTTTTAACTGACCAGCTTCTGAGCTTTCTCGGATCTCAGCTGCCAAGTAATAATTCTGTCTTGTGAGGTTAAAACTGGAGCAAGAACAATTTTCTAATCAAAACCAATGTTTACCACTGCAGGAAAATTTGTGTGTCTAGACATGGGCACCAACCTTTCAGTTAATATTGAGAAACATTATTTTATTTTCTTTCTTTGAGGTCATGCTGTGAACTACTCCCTAATTGGAGAAAAGACTTGTGATTAAATGTGCAGGCTTCAGAAATCTTAATTCTGAACTGGGCAGAGGAATTTCAATACTGAAAAAGAAAAAAAAACACCCTCCAAAAAATCCCAAACTTCCTCCCCACCAATGCAGAACTCGATGTGAGGTGGAAACAAACTTATTGGATTCTGGAACATCTGTGCTTCCTTTCAGCAATAGCTATGAAGGTGAGAGATTTTCTGATGGATTTCCTGGTCACACCTAGAAAGGTCAATCATGAGCCAAAGAATTAATGAATCACCTGAAACAGAGTCACGTAAAATGAGGATGTTTGCTGGACAACAACCAGCTAAGCACAATGTAAGCAGTAAAAGCGTTCACTTTATTGTGCTTTTTGCTCTCCCCAGCCATGAGCAGGAGCAGGGAGCTGTGCCATGACACAGCAGTCACATCCAAATGTGCAATTCCAAACTCCAGTGAGGTGGGGAGGGCTGGGAGCAGCTCTGCCCTGTGGGATCAGTCGGAGAGCATCTGGCTAACCTGACCGTGTCACTGGAGCTGGATTAAAAACGAGCTCAGGTAATCCCTGCCCTGCCCGGGGGCACTTTCTAATCAGAGAGTTTAGGGAAAGAGACGGTGCCAGATGAGCAGCTACTTAATTTCTGGTGCATCCTAGAGCGTGCAGAAGGCAGGGTGCATGATTATAAGGATCTGGATTAATGCAAAAGATGTTTCAGGAGAGAAATGCAGAGGAATGAAGCCTCTCGAGCTCTGAGGAGTCTCACATTTTCACAGTCTGATTTTGTCGTGTTTTCCATGTGAGGACATGGTTATATCTGTGTTTGTTTGAGACAGGAGCCTCTGTCTTAGGGAAATTGTACATCTGAAATTCTCTCATCAAGCAAAATGCAATTGGCTTCTTCCCCTGTTTCCTGCTTAGCAGAAGAAACATTTTCTCCTGTGGGGATGCATTAGCAGGGAAGGGACTGACACACAGGGAAGAAATGCTGGAGTCACTCGGGGACAAATGTTGATCTATTACAGTTGAATAAATCCACAGTAATATAATTTACTCCCTGGGATTTGCATTAGATTTACCCTGGCGTATATGAGATGGCAGAACCCCCCTGCTGATTAGTACAGTACAATTGGGGTGAGACCCAAGCCACCTTTAGACTGTCTGATCTTTTGATCTTTCCCTTAAAGATCCTTTTTTTTTTTTTTTTTTTTTTTTTTTTTTTTCCCCAGCCCCTTATCTCTTTTGCTGAGCCTCAGCCTTTGGAGGGAGATTTTTCTGTGCTGGATCTGTGCCTCAGGCAAACCTACAAACTTCTATAGTGTCAGTCACAGCAGTGAAATCAGTGCAGCGTGAGAGAAGGGGAGAAAAGGAAAGTTGTGTTTCTCACATGAAAATTCGGGGCTGCTGTGAGGGGAAGCTCAAGGGTTGCTGTATTTAGAGGGAAGGCAGACAGTTCTGCAGGTGGTTGGGTCTAGAGGTGCCTTCTGTTGGAATTTGCTGTTCCATCAGGGAAAAACACACCTGAACTTCAGGAATTTAGGTGTCCCTGAAACCACCTCACCTCCTGGGGGCTTGGGACTGCGTGGGCACCTCACAAAAACCCCTCACCACTCCCCCAAATGTGCTCCTCCTCCTTCCACCTGCATCCAGGCTTAGCTCCACTGAAGTTTTGAGCTTCACCTAAGACAAGGACTCCAATTTTAAGGGTTTATTATTAAACGAAAGCAAAGAGGGAGAGGTTTTATTTGTGCTTTTTAGATCTTTAATAAAAGGATACCCCAGGATGTGAGAACAGGAAGATATTAATGATCCCTGGCTTCCATGAATGTGTCTAATGAACAATTGTGTGCCCAAGGTGATTCCAGCACTGCCACCCAGGAAAAGAGATCAGCAGAAACCTTTCCTATTAAAGCTGGCACAGTTTGAGAGGACTTCAGCAACAGAAATAAAAAGGGAAATGAGCAGCTGGAGGTTCAACTCACACTGAGGCAAAAGATGGGAGAGAGACAGGAGGGATTTGGTGAATCTGCAAAAAAAGAAAGGAGTCGTGTCCCACTCATAACGTGCTGCTGACAGCACAGGCTGCTGCTGGGGAGTTGCTGCTCCCACTGGTGATGCCCAGACCTGACTCCAGAAGGTTTTCCTTGGGCAGGATGGGGGAACACAATCCCCACAGGCTGTCAGCCTGCACTGCTGGAACTCACACCACTTCTGCCAAACACCAACAATATTCCCAGCCCACCACCAGGAGAGCTTCTGCTGTCTGGCTGTAGGCCTCACACAGGCAAGAATTGAAGCAGGAATTTGAAGCAGGAATTTGAAGCAGGAATTTCTGGAGCAGGAATTGCTGGCAGCAGCTTTGCAGAATGTTGTGCATTTAAAATAATCTGTGATATTAAGACAGAAAATCTGCCCTGTGTGTTATGAGTCTCCCTGAAGAGGAGTTCTGATGATGAGGACTGTACAGAGTGGTCTGAAATAGAAGCAAGCTGCATTCTGGCTCTAATTAGACATGGCCTTTTTGAGTGAAGTATGAAGTGAGTATGGAGAGGGGTAAAGAATTAAATGATTTTTTTATGCCTATAGGCATCATAGTTACTTCCCCCCCCCCTTATCTGTCTGAAAAAAATCCCACTTACATAACCCTGTTTTCCTAATGGTCCCATCAGCTTTCCAAACCCAAGTTTAAAGAAAGTAATTAAATTGCTGATATTTATCTGAGCCTAAAAAAGCAGAATGCCTTACAATTCTTGTGTCACAGGAATTGAGAGGCAGCAAAACCATGGCACCTCCATAATTTGGTTTTGCTGACATGCTCAGGCAACGAATGTGACATCTTACAGGATCAAAGCAAGATATTTATTACCAAAACTGAATGACAAATCCAGAGCTCCTTTACATGGGTCATTTCCATTTCAAGTATCCAGGGCTTTTGATGGAGCTGATGGAAGGGAGAAAGACAGGACGTGCTTAGATTGAGGATCTGAGTTTGTCTGAAAGAATCTAAAAATGGATTAATTTTCGTTTCCTGGAGAATCTCAGGAGGAACAGGCATGTCAGTGCACAGAATCACAAATCACAGAATAAACTGAGCTGGAAGGGACGCACAAGGATCAAGTCCAAATCTTAGCCCTGCAAAGGACAACCCAATAAATTCCACCATGTGCCTGAGAACACTGAGTTCTTTTGTCTCTAGATCTTAAAAGTATTTGTTCTGTTTTACTGATGTATTTTACTTTCTTCCTGACAAATTTCCCCAGTGTTTGAAGATTTTTACAGAGAAGAAAGTCTGGAAGATCTGCTCCACTGCCACATCTGCAGGATGACCTCAGATAACAATTTGATCAACTCAGACATGATTTTCTTCTCTAGGCTAATGCTGGCTGCCTTATTTCATCCTAAAGCTCATGGAAAGCTTGGAAAAAGGGAAAAAAACCATCCAGGCTGATGGGAAAGCTGTGCAGTCTCAAAGGGAGAGAAGTGAGAGGGCTCTGTGAGGGCATTTCCCATCAGCTGGGGTGAATTTCTGAGTCCCACCCTGTGCTGTGCAATATCCTCCTCCTTCTGTGATTTGGGTGAAGCACAAACCCTTGGACTCTCCCTGCTCCCTCCAGCTGCAGGCACAGCCCTGGAATTGTTTGTTCCTTGCTGTCCTGCCTGTGTTGGGGGCTTTAAATACCTTGGACAAAGCTGACAGGCTCCAGATGGTTGGGATGGTACCTTCCAGAAGAGTCAAATCATCATTAAAAAGCCACATGAGTGATTTTGAAAGCAATAAGGTAATGTTGCCATAGCACGAGGGGCCTGGGATCAGAAAAGCAATCACTTTTGGATAAGTCATTCAACCATTTAACCTTCTTAGCATCTGAGAAATCCCCTGTAATGGACTCGTGGTTATTTACTACCTCCCCCATCTGTGAGGCAGACACTAATATTGTAATTGTTTTATTCCTCTTCATTCTGCTGTCAGTTAAGCACTGTTTTCTCTGCTAGGTGATAATAAAGCTGATGTGAGTTTTATTGTGCTCTGATACATCTCTCTCTAAATGAGAGGAGATAACTTCAGCTGAGTGTCAGGCTCCAGTGAAAGAAGAAATGAACATGAAAAGCAAATAGCCCCTTGAAAGAATAGTTCCAAAATCAGAATTTATAAGTGCTCAGTGCCTGCCCATTTTTCACCAGTGTTCTTTACTGTCACAGTCAGTTAGAAACTGTCACAGCTCCCTTGGCTTTAATAGCACTGCACTTAAAACTGGCACCTTGTGTTGAAATGCTGTGGAATGAGTGATATTTAAATCTGGCTATGAATATCAAGAAATTGCAGAAGAGAACCTTTTTGCTGAGGGTTTTGAGCTTGCTGCCACAGCTCCTGTCACTCTTTGCCTCTTTTCCTAGCAAAGGGAAGATCTGCTGAGAGCTTGCTCCCCTGCCCAGCATTGCCTTCCCTTCCATGTTGTGTTTTTAAATGAATTTACTGTGTTTTAGCAGCATTGCTACAACTTGTGGGGGGATGAGGAGAAGGTCCCAGCTTAGGCCTTGAGACTGGTTTTGCTAAGTCTGTGCAGGAGCTGCTGAGGTTCCATTTCTCTTCTTCTCCTGCTCCTGTCCTGGCCAAACCCAAACCATTCTGTGATTCTAATAATAGAGGAGAGGTTTCATTTTGTGTATGTAAACAAAAATATGTGTTTACAAAGGGCTCAGACAGCCGAAAATGCAGGAAACAGCAACATGCAGAGAAGGAATTCAGCAGGAAGAGAGAAGTGGATCAAGACAAAAAAAGTTACTAAATTTTCCAAAAAGGGTCACAGGCAGTGAATTTTTACAGTCCTGTGGAGAGAATTTAGCAAATGGCCTGAACCCAGAGAGGTCCAAGGCAGTGATGGGTGAGTCACAGGCTCGACCACAAGCCCAAGAGGTGGAAAGTGAGCTTAGAACTTCAGCCATCCTCTCCAGGCAGGAGTGAGTCAGGCAGGGAGACATTTGCTGATGCTCATTCCAGAGAGGAACTGGAAAATTTGCAGCAGGGAGAGGAGCAGCAGCCGTGTGAGCTGTGCAGAGCATGGGGGGAGCTCAGCCTGGGGCTGCTCTCCCAGGGCTGAGGGCAGAGTTCTGCCTGTTCCAGCCTCTGCCGTGCTCTCATTAGGGAGGGCTGGGCTAAAATCCTCATCCAGATGTCACTTGTGTTGCTCTGACCCTCCAACAATAATTAGACTATTGTGTAAACAATAAAAAAAAAGAGCATTATTGTGTCTTATTGCCTGGATCTTTTGCTGTTGGTTTGCAGCTGGTTGGCTTTGTGGCTCTCTCAGATTTGGAGAGGCACAGGGGGAGAGCAGGGAGGGGCTCTGGAGATGCTCCTGGGGCAGCCCCTCAGCAATGGGCAGGGGCTGCTCTGACCCTGGGGCTGCACAGGGGAGGCTGGGGCTGGGGGCTGTGCAGCAGCTGGAGGAGGCTGGGGCTGGGGGTTGTGCAGGAGCTGGAGGAGGCTGGGGCTGGGGGGGTGTGCAGGAGATGGAGGAGGCTGGGGCTGGGGGTTGTGCAGGAGATGGAGGAGGCTGGGGCTGGGTGGGTGTGCAGGAGCTGCCCTGCCCAGCCTTTAGGGAAGGCTGGGATAGAGGAAGATGCTTTGGGAAGAGAAAGGTTTGGAGCTCAGTGCACCGAGCTCTCGCTACCCTGTGCTCCCCACAGGCTCAACACCTCTCTGGGACAGGGGACAAGGAGGTCTAAGCTGGCTCAGTCCTTCTCAGGCTCTGGAGGAATTTATTAAAAGACAGGAGAAAGGATCCAAAGGAGGCTCTCACCCTTAGCTGCAGTCAGATGTTTATTCCAGGTGGTGTCCAGAGGGAAAGAGGGCGTGCACAGAGGAACAGGGNGAGGGCTGGGCTAAAATCCTCATCCAGATGTCACTTGTGTTGCTCTGACCCTCCAACAATAATTAGACTATTGTGTAAACAATAAAAAAAAAGAGCATTATTGTGTCTTATTGCCTGGATCTTTTGCTGTTGGTTTGCAGCTGGTTGGCTTTGTGGCTCTCTCAGATTTGGAGAGGCACAGGGGGAGAGCAGGGAGGGGCTCTGGAGATGCTCCTGGGGCAGCCCCTCAGCAATGGGCAGGGGCTGCTCTGACCCTGGGGCTGCACAGGGGAGGCTGGGGCTGGGGGCTGTGCAGCAGCTGGAGGAGGCTGGGGCTGGGGGTTGTGCAGGAGCTGGAGGAGGCTGGGGCTGGGGGGGTGTGCAGGAGATGGAGGAGGCTGGGGCTGGGGGTTGTGCAGGAGATGGAGGAGGCTGGGGCTGGGTGGGTGTGCAGGAGCTGCCCTGCCCAGCCTTTAGGGAAGGCTGGGATAGAGGAAGATGCTTTGGGAAGTGAAAGGTTTGGAGCTCAGGGCACCGAGCTCTCGCTACCCTGTGCTCCCCACAGGCTCAACACCTCTCTGGGACAGGGGACAAGGAGGTCTAAGCTGGCTCAGTCCTTCTCAGGCTCTGGAGGAATTTATTAAAAGACAGGAGAAAGGATCCAAAGGAGGCTCTCACCCTTAGCTGCAGTCAGATGTTTATTCCAGGTGGTGTCCAGAGGGAAAGAGGGCGTGCACAGAGGAACAGGGGCTTTTCTCAGCTCTTGTAAGGGTGGGGCAGTTTTGGGTCAGCCAGTGGGGTCAGAAAGGGAAGGAAGGGTCAAACTACATGGCACAAGCTCTAAGGGTCCCTGAGAGGGGAGAAACCATTCCCACAGGGAAATGTAACAGAGCTCCAGGCTAAAGCACTCAGATGTGGCTCCCCACGAAGGTCTAGAGGTGCTCCCTGCAGTTTGAAGGGGACAAAGCCACCCACAGCTGGTGCCCAGGGCTCACAGGGAATGTGCCTCTGCCCCTGGCAGTGCCAGGCCCCCGAACTGTGGGGCTGGGCAGGGAGAGCTCTGCAAAGGGGTCAGATGAAACAAAGCCTCTGTCTCAGCCCCGGTTTGATCCCAGGGCTCTGTGCCTGCTGGTCACAGCATGGGGAGGTCCAGCCTCACCTCTGAAGGCAGCAAATTGCCCTTGCCCTTCTCCAGAGGTGCTGGGTCCAAGCAGCACCAGAGCTGTGTCAGTGTAACCCCTGAGATGTCTCAGTAACCCCTGAGATGCTTTGTTAACACATGCAGCAAATCCTTCAACCCAAACCACTTTCAGAATTTTGCCTCATGTCAAAATAAAGGTTTAAGATTCCTTTTAAACTAAAGGTTTTCTTTCCTTTTCCTTCTTTCCCCCCCCTTTATCTCTTTTTAAGTGCCTCAAATGTGCTTCATTGCATAACTCTTGCTGTATTTTGTGGTTTTTTTTCAAATATTAAAAGCCAGCAGGCAAAGTGATGCTGGTGAGCTGGGACTGGAGAGGGAATTAGGTTCTGAATTAGGTGATCCCAGGGCTAGGGGTTGATGTCCCAGGCTAGCAGCAACAAGAGATGCTCTCTTGTGGGCTCCAAACCCCCTGGTTCTGCAGGAGCTGAGGCATTTTCTGCTCATTCCACATCTGCTCCTTCCTCCCTTTTGGTAAGGACACATCAAACACAGCTGGGTGGGCTAAGGGTGGTCTCAGCAATCCCTGGTTTTCCTCTTACACAAGCAAAACAACCACAAACATCATCATTTCCTAGGTAAGCTACCCTTACCCCTTTGGAATTCTTGATGAGATTCCAGGCTCTGAGTCTGGATGAGGATCTCCTCCCACAGAAAATGTAAAGATAAATGATTTGATTATAGAAGCACGATTTCTTATTTAGTGCGAATATTCTCCTGAAATAGAAGAGAGAATTACAAAACCTTTTGTCTTACAAAATGAACCTCTTTTCTCAAAAGAAGAAAGGCTCGGGACTGTTGTTTTTTTTTTTAAGTATGTCATGGAAAGCATGTGGAATGCATACAGAAAAATGTAGAATACCTGAAATATGAGCCTTTTTGAATGCCCTGAAAATAGAGAGCAGGGCTGGTTTTGTGAGATTTTCAGTTGGAAGGTGATATTTTCCAAGCAATGCTTTCACAGGACATTTTTTAATCTGTTTGTGTGTCAGCGTGGCTTTTTGCCCAGAGCACAGATTCAGAGCTATATCAAGCAAAAGTAAAACCTCCAGAATTTGAATATATACTTAAAAATAAAGGGAAAAGAGCCAAATGTGAACAGTGAAAGAAGCAAAATCTTGCAGTTTCAGAGTAGCATAAGATTAAGGTAGGTTTTATCATGTTGGATAACACCTAGGTTATTCATACATCAAATATAAAACGTGGGCTATTTTAGAGGTAACCTGAAGGCTTGTTAGTGACAGGTTTTTTTCCCAGTCCCTTTCTGAGCAACAGCATCTTCTCAGTTCAGCTCCTTTGCTCATATTGCCCAAATCTATTAAGCTTTATCAGGCAGACCTTTGCTTTCCTACCCCAGAGCTCTGCTCTCCCTCTGCTGAGCACACACAGCTCTCCCCATCCCTCCCTGCCCTGCCAGGGAGATTTAAACCATCTGTATTTCCCTTTCCCACCAGGGAGCTCTCCTGCTGTGCCCAGCGTGCTAACAGGGTCTCTCTGTCAGGACATTTTCCCTGGAAATTCCCTTTGTCAGACGGAGGCATCCCGGGGAGCCATCCCCACTCTGGGGCTCCAGGAGCTCTGTGGCAGCCCCTGCATCTCTGACCTTTGCTTCTCCCATTAAATTCATGCCCAGGGTTTGCTTGGATCCTGTTAATAACCCAGGGAGCTGCCTCTGACTGCCCCTGCCCCAGCCCCAGCCCTGCTTGGGTTATATCCCAAGGCTGATTGAAGGATTTGGTGAGGAGGACTCAGCTCAGACAAAGAACAGGGCTTTTAGTGACACAGATCATTAAAATCTCGACAAGGAAAACCCTGTCAGGGCTGATTTATTTCTGAAAAACCCAGTGATTCCTGAATATATTGAGTGCAATTTTGTCCTCTTTAACTGAACATCTAGTATCACAATATGGTTGGTTTTTTTTATCTCAGAACATCTTGAGGACAAATTGCATCGTAATATACTTTTTATTGTACTTTTCAGCACAGTTTTCTAAGAAACTGTCTTAAAAAATCATTCTTTTATCTACCAGCTGCCTGCAGCCCCTCCTGGGCTGAAATAACAGTTTTTTACAATGTACATCATTCACTGCAAACCAGCTTGGGGCAAGAAGGGAGAAAATATGCTGTATCTATTACCTTTGAAGGAGAATTTTAGGCAGAAGGCAGCTAATTGCTCATAAAAATATTCAACAGAACGGGAGAAATTCTTCATAGCAATTGCCGGATCTTTTTTATTTTCTCGAATTTAACTGCTGGATTTTTACTCAGCAATGAGAGCCAGATCTTTGCTTTTCTGTTTTGCTCACATAAAGAAGCCTTACACCTCCTGCCACCGAGATAAAGTACACGACTGTCACTCATTTACCCAGTGAGCAGCAGAAAGGAGTTTACCCTCCCTAAACTGCAGCTCCATGAGGTTTCCTGAGAGGTCTGGGATCCGTGACAGCTCCAGCAGGATCCTGCTCGAGCTGTGGGATCCAAAGGAGCCAGAGCCTGTTGCAGGCAGCGTGGATGTGTGAGGTTGTAATCAAATATTCAGAGCTGCCAATAATGAGTGATGCCAGTGATGGCAGTGATGTTACTGAAGTGACAGTGCAGAAATGCCACCATCTTACACGTACAAATTAAAGCAGAGCTGCATCCTAACAGCTTTCCATGATGATGCTTTGATGCATATTTTATTTTCTCCAGTAAATAAATGACATGCTCTCTGCTGCCTGCAGTTCCCCAGCTGTCCCTGTAAAGCCTTGAAGGATGTCATTTCTCAGAGAGTTCTCCTGAGCAAGTCAACACACAAATGAAGCCTGAATTTAATTTGTCAACAGACTTGCTGGGCTGGCTGGTTTGCAGTAGGTAACTGTGGGCCTGATGTTTCTGGGTCTGAGAGATTTTAGCCTGCCAGCAGCTGCTAACTTTTTTCAGAGGGAAAATTTCTCAAGAAAGCTTCTTCTCAAAACAATCTTGGCAAACAACTATCCTTTCTCAAAACCAACTTTCTCCACGTGTTGTTTTGCCTTTCTAGTTCTCAAAAAAAAAAAAAAAAAACAACCCCAAAACAACCAAAAAAACCCAAAAAGACAAAACAAAACAAAACAAAACAAAACAAAACAAACCCCCAAGAAAACCCCCAAAAAGCAACCAACCAACCAACCAAACAAACAAACAAACAAACAAACAAAAAAACAACCCAAAAAAACCAAACAAAAAACCAACAAACCCAAACCCAACATTTTAGGTGTTTCTCTAGTTTAACCAATGGGATTAAAGAGGTGTCGTTCCTATTCACCAATCATGTTAGGTCTGTATCAGAACACCTCATAAAAGTAGTAAGAATTAGACAATAAAGTTTTCTATGCTCTTTGCCTTCTGAAATATTTGAAGTTTCTCATCTTTTTTTGTGTCCTACAACCACAGGTAACATTTCTGTAGGAGAGGAGTCACCCAGCAGGGGGATGCCATCCCTGCACTGTGGGGAGGGTTTGATGCATTCCCCAGGGCTGAGCCATGAGATTTTCATTGCTGTCCGTGGTTCTGCTCTGCCCAATCCTCTGGGCCGTGCTCTCAGGGCATTTTGACTGCACAGAGCTGCCCAGATGTTTGGGAATTTCCTCTGTCCTGTTATGAGCCTGCCATGCCTGGCCATTCTCTGAATTTATGCTGCCATTGATTCACCTCTGAGTTACTGCGCCTCTGAGGTCTGCTAATGATTTCCCTGCCCAGAGAGAGCCTTGCTCCACATCTGTCACCTGACATGAGGTGACACAGGGGACCTTATACTCACCACCTGCAGCTCCCCAGGAGTTTTATTTGCACAGACACTGAGTGCACACATTTCTTTGCAGAAAGAATGTGTGGCCAATGTGAATTACAGAGCAAACTCGCTCTTTTATGTCACCTGTGATCAGGGCTTCCAGGGAAAAGAGGGATCATTTGTGAGTGGTTGTGTTAATAACCAGCCTGCCCTGTGCAGAGCAGTGCTGTCACATTTCAATATTGCTACACAGATTGATTTTGCACATTTTATTTTTAAGGCAAAGCACAGCCAAAAATGTTTCGAGAATGAAATGTTTCTGCTGCAGAGGAATCAGCTGGGTCCAAGGGAGCCACCCTGGTGTGAGGGCTCATGGTGAGGCTCAAAAATGGGGTGCAGGGTGGGGAAATCAGGAATTCCAGCCATGGCCAGGAGGATGCCAACAGGCTCTGACCTCATGGTTTGATTTGCAGCTCCCATC
This sequence comes from Cisticola juncidis, assembly GCA_013400215.1. Lineage (NCBI taxonomy): Eukaryota > Metazoa > Chordata > Aves > Passeriformes > Cisticolidae > Cisticola > Cisticola juncidis. The sequence continues at coordinate 147,994 of VXBR01006549.1, forward strand.
ACTTTCCTGGGCTCTGGGCTGGGTCAGAACCTGTCTGTGGCCACTGGACACTCTCAGCTCCTGCCAAGGCACTGGGAGGTTCATCTCCTCTAGCTGGGGCTCCTGCCCTGTTGTCACCCTTGGCCCTGCTGCTCTGTCCCCTCAGAACAATCTCCTGTCCCCTACTTGCCTCTGCCATCCCCTCTGTCTGCAGCCAGGGCAGCAATGAACCCTCAAATCCTGGGCCAACGTGGGAATAACACAACCACCACCACCACCAATCCTGGTTTTCCAAATGCACAGTTCCTCCAAGTGCAACTTTTCCCTCTGCACATATGGCTGGAAGAGGTGGGCACAGAAATTTATGAGAGAGAACAGGTTAGAAATGTGTTGGTCCTGAAAGATGTTAGTCAGTTCATAGCCAGGAAAAGGAAATCTGCAGCCCGTGTCTTGGTGACAGTGTTCTTGGCAAGAAAAGGAATGTGCATCAAAAATGCTGTTCTTAAAACCTGCCCCTGTGAAAAAGAGATGCAGAGCAGCTACAAAACTGGGAAAATGTGATTTTTGGGAGGTTTTGGGGAACTTAACACCTTGTCCAAAGCATTTGGATGTCCCCATTTCATCCAGAGTGTGTTGCATGGCTGGGTGATCTGGCAGCACAGAAATGTTCTGTCAGGGATATGGAAGCACCACCTGAGGTGGCAGAAGGTGCTGACAGAGGGTCTGTGAGCAATAATTTGGGATAAAACCAGGAAACAGCTCTGGCCAGGCTGCAGGGGCTGGAGACTCTTCCCCTGGAGCTGCTTAACTGTGGTTAGAGAGGTTAACAAGGCAGGAGAAATGAGGCCTTGGTCTGTGATTTTCAATGCTTTGCACCTTTGGGAGATATAAAAATGACCTGTGCTTTGCCAGCGGGCCAGAGAGAGGGAAGATGCTTCAAGGTGAGATTAGAAAATAAAGGGCAAGTGAGGAAACAGAGCTGAGAAAAGTGGGGGGAGCAAGGAGGGCATTGCTGTGATGAGTTTTGGGTTGAGATGGGGAAAAGAAGGCTCATGGAAAATTGTTCCAGGTGAAAATGTCTTCTGCACCAGCAGCTCTGAATGAGTCTGGCTGTTCTGAAGAAGCCAAAATATGTTTCTTCTTCTGTTTGACATTCCAGCCTAGGGCTTAGATTTTCATGGCAGCCTTTTCTCCGGGGGAGGCTGGAAGGCTGATGGCAGACCCTCCTCCTCCTCCTCCTCCTCACACCCCAGCCTTCCTCCCCCTGCCAGCTCTTCTCCCTCCCCAGGGCTTGTCAGCTCCTTCCCTCCCCTCCCCACGGGCAGAGTGTGAGATTGAGCAGAGCCTTCCAGGCAAGCAGCCCAGGAAATGTCACAGAAGAACACCAACATTTTCCCCAGCAGAACAGAACATTTCAGGCAATGTTGTGAGAAAGACACCAAAAGCACCTCCAACCCAATAAACCATGGGAATGGTTTGCTCAAAATAGAGAATTATTGACCCAGGGAAGGCTGGAGGGTGAAATAATGTGAGGGGGTGGGAGGTGCCTTTTAATGCCATGTACCTGCTCATCTTTCCCTTTTTTTCATTAGTGCCTATCTGTCTATTCCCTCAAGCACCAGAAATTTTTATCTTGAGTGAAACTTGATAACAGTAAAAAAAAAAAAAAAAAAAAAAAA
>VXBR01006549.1:149660-229627 GCA_013400215.1 Cisticola juncidis
AAAAAAAAAAAAAGAAAAAGAAAAAGAAAAGGAAAACAATGTTAGAAAAATGCTACACCATCACTGTCAGAAATATTTCACTTTTTTCCCCCAAGGCCACCACAAATCCACTTTTTACATTCGCTTTTGAAACATCTGCTTTCAGAAGCTGCTTCAGCTCAGCTCTGTCATTTCAGCTATTATGTGCAAATCATTGCTGAAAACGTTAACATAAACTAACTTTTTTTTTTTTTAAATCATAGTTAGAACTTTTTTCCTGGAATTTGTATGTGGATTCTTTATCTTGGGAAGAAGTGAGCGTGATGGAAAGGCACAAAGCCTGATCAGTGAGCAGGGGGGTCAGAAACTTCTCCGTGTGTTGTGTCACCTGATCAAAGGGATGTTGGAAGGTGGGAAGCTCCTGGCAGTGGGGAATAATTCCACAAAACATTCACTTAAGGCACAGTCATTGAGAATGTGAATTTTGACAAGAATTTCAGAGGAATTTGGGGCTTATAGGAATGTCAGGAATATTCAGTTTTCATTGTTGATTGTAACTGCAGATTTGGAAAAGCCTCTCAACTTTGTGCCTTTCACTGCTCATGACCCAGTGGTTTTCAGACACTTATGCACTCCCTGAGTCATAAACTGATATTAAATCCATGTGGATTCTCACTGGAAGTCCTTTCTGTTCACTTTTCAGGTAATTCAAACATCTGTTTTTCACGCAATAAGTGAAGACAATTAAGGTATGATTTGGCTACTTATACTCAGAGGGGATGGTCCTCAACCTCCTGTCACTGCACCTCCAGGTGAATAACTGACCTTGGTGAATTACTGAGCTTTGAAAATTGCAAGTTTCTGGAAAACTTTAAATTTTGGATGGGGAAAGATCCTGAGCATCCCAGTCTGCTTTTGATTTCATCAGAGCTAAAGCAGAAGGTGCTGGAGGAGCAGAATTGATACAGTCTTGGCTTGGAGGGTACATCCTTCTGAAACCCTATCAACATGGATCTTGAGTATCTGAAACCTCACTTCTCATTAAAGTAGTACCAAACATGTCCTGAAAATTTGGGTGGCATCAATACACTTATTTTTATAGCTCAGACTCGATTAGCACTTGTTACAAACAAGCTCCCAACTTTATATACCTAATGTAAGTGAAAATGAAACCATCTGTTGAATGGCTTCCCACTGTGGGATAACAGATGCACGAAACATGTGCCATAAATGGTGCTGGTGGCTCTGAACTCCTGTGGGAGGCCAGATTGTTTTCAATCTCCTCCCACAGTGATTGATTACCCTGTGGGTATTGCTCAAGTGCCGTGTTCCTGATCCACTCTTTGTCAGGCACGAGGAAAATCATAGAGCTGCTGGGAAAAACTCGAAATTTTGGACAAAATCCTGAGCATCCCATTCTGCTTCTGCTGTCATGAGAAATGAAGGAAAAGGGGTTGGAGGAACAGAATGGCCCAGCCTGGTTTGGAGGGAGGATCCTTGGGAGGAGAGGATTCTCCCCCTCTGCTCTGCTCTCCTAAGACCCCAGCTGGAATCCTGGGCTCAGGTCTGGTGCCCCCAGCATGAGAAGGAAATGCAAATGTTGGGGCAGGTCCAGAGGAGTCCCTGGGGTTGGTGAGAGGGTTGGAGCCCCCCTCCATGGGGACAGGCTGGGAAAGTTGGGGAGGAGAAGGTTCTGTGGAGACCTCACTGCACCTTCCAGTGCCTGAAGGGCCAGCAAGGGAGCAGGAGAGGGACAATTCTTCAGAGGAACTGGAGTGACAGGACAAGGACTTCCTACTCTAGGAGGGGAAATTTAGGTTGAATGTACAGAAGAAATCGTTCCCTGTGAGGCTGGGGAGGCCCTGGCACAGGGTGCCCAGGGAAGCTGTGGCTGCCCCATGCCTGGAGGTGTCCAAGGCCAGGCTGGGCGAGCATCAGGATAACCCAGGTTTGGTTTAGCCACAGTTCTGAGAAGTCCCCACAAAGATATAGACAGTATAATCTTATAATATGCTTAAAATTGTTATTTATTTACTCCCAGCTAGACCTGTACTTTGAGTACTTTGATTTCATTTCCTTCTCCTCTGACTTTGTCCTGGGATTTCTCCAGCTGACACCACCATATTTTAGAGGAGTTTTTGTTTCTACTGCTTTAACTGAGATGCCCATCAGATAAATCACTGCTGGAGGTGTGAGCACAAACCACAGCATTTCAGGATTATTTTAACTGCTCTGCCCTTTCCTTTCATTGACAACATATGGTGGAGAGGATAAACAACAAACAGCCACTGGTTTATCTCAGTGCAGTTTTAACTCTCTCACTATCTCACAGTCACCCCTTGAAGAAATTTGGTTTGATGACATTTTGTGTTGAGATAGACGAGTATTTCTCAAGAGCTCCATAACAGGAATTCTTAGAACGTGTTTCACTTCTCCAGTCCTCTCATCCTTTCCTCTGCCCCTCTGTTCCTCAGTGAAAATACAGTTTGCTACAAATCATTTCTTTTCACTGTCTGCAGACATGCAGAAATACTGATAATATTTCTTTTACAGAAAATCTTAGGGTTTTTTAAATATGTGAATACATGTAAGAGAGTTCTTTGAAGATCATTTTTGGTCTGCTGAGGCTCATAAAAACCACTGAATATTTATAGCAGCCACCACAACAAAGGGAAAGGAGAAAGATATCGAGTGTAGACTAGAGAATCTGTTTTAAAAAGATCTCCATCTCTTTGGTAAATGACTTTGAATGCAGTTGTCAAAGAAGCCTTTGGGAGTTAGGTGCTCAAATTCCATTAAACTTCATAAGAACATAATAATCTGTCCCCTTGGTCTTCTAGATAGATTCAAGATGTATTCTGAATATTGTTACAGAAAGAAGTGTTTAGAAATTAATGATTTGCACCTCTTTTAAAAACACAGGATAATTGGATTTGCTCCTCATGGGGAAGATCAGCAGTAGTTTGATCAGGTTTGCAATGAAAAGCTTCATGCAATATAACCACCTAAAAGCTCTTTTTTGGAAGAATTTCAGGATTTTTACATAAGACCAGGGTTGTAAATGGAGCTCAAGCTCAGCTGGAAGGCTGAGGGGAGCAGAGGGGCTGCAGGGGCCAGGGTCCATCAGAGGTCTGAGCTTGGCTTGGGAAACAGGAGAGGGAAGGACATGAGGGGAAAAAAGCAAATCAAGGTGATGCCAGCAATGGATGTGGTGACAGCCAACTGTGGGTGTCACTGCCATGATGTTTTGGGGGAAATCACAGAAAAGGCCAACTCATCTCACCAGTTCAGGAATCTGTCCTTGTTCAGGCACAGCAGGACCAGGCCTGCAGTTTGCTCCTGATGCTGAACTCACCAAAGGAATGCAGGGACTTTCTGAATGGAGCTTGTCATGGTGCCAGCTCATCAGCCTGGCTAAATTCATTCACTAATTATGTTACAAATACAATTGGGATGGAATCAAAACCAGGGGAATTAGGTTACTAAACTTTAATTGCCTCCCATTTGACTCTTTTACAGTGCATTCATGAGTTTGTCTCATTTAGGGATGATTCCTTCCTTTAAAACACATTCAAGTTAATTTCTAAGTGCAATGTTTTTCATATTAAAAAGCCCCATGGCGTTTCATTAGAGAAATGTCAGGACCAATATTTATTTTTGAGTTTTGAAATTTCTCTCTCTGGCTTTTTTAGCCAAACCAATGAATTTTCCTCTCAGACTTGTGAGTGTTTTCAGTTGATGTAAATGAAGAGGTTTTTTTCTTTGACTTGCTTTAGTTGAGTGGCAGATCTTGTACATGGTCTTGATCTGATGGGTTGGGCAATTATCATTCCATAGTTTCACCTTTCATGTTCCCACAAGGAATTAGGCAAATTTAGGGGAAAATAAAAAAAATAAATCAAGGAAGTGGTTGGTAGCAATCAAAAGGCAATCCAAGCACCAGTCCCCTCATGGAAGGGTGACCTCTCCAAGAGTCTGGGTGGATGAGGCTCTGGAGATGTTCCTTGAAATGTTATGTGTCACAGTCATCTAAGATGAAACAAAATAAATCCTTCTCTGCTGTTTGGTTGACTTCTGTTTTGCCTGTTCTCATCCTTTTGTGACAAACTGCATGATGCCAGACATTGCTGTCAAAGCTCAGTACTTTCTGTCTTGCACATATATCAGTTTTGGCTTCCTAGTCACCCTCTGACCTTTGTGGCTGCACAGAATAAACAAACAAGACCTCCAAAAGTTCAGGATTACATAGATTTATAATATATATATGGATGATAACAGAACAATTGTATTTATCTGCTCTTCTGGATTTGCACAAGGCTGGTGTTTGAAATCCTGAGAGCTGTGTCCCCTTTCAAACCAGGATTTAAATTCTCCTCTGATCAGCTTTGGACCATATGTTAAAAGAATCTGAATCCTTTCCCATTAAACTTAAGGGGAACTTTGAAAACCACCTTAATGGAAGTTTTAAATTTAGATTAAAATATTTCATATCCCAAAAGTGCATACTCTGAAAAATTGTTCCTACTAAACTTTCTGTAAGTCTGTCCCCATGTAACAGACATTATCCTTCTCACAAGTATAAATTACTTCTTTTTCATCCTTTCCTCTTCACCCCTGTCACTGAATTCATTATTCATTTGACTGGCACATCCACTACATGAGCTGAGCCCTATTATGATTAGCTTCAAAATATACTAATCAAAAAGCCTACAGTATAAATATTTAAATTTCAGATTTTAGTAAACCTACCTTATCAAAAGTGAAAGAAAATGAAGCAACAGAGCACATGTATTATGTATACTGTTATTATAGGGATGTATGAGAAAGCCTGCACAGAAAAAAAAGAATTTTAAATTTTTATTTTTTTTTAAATAAGGGTCCTGTTGAGAAATGTTCTTGCTGTGAGTAGGTAGCAGCCTGTACCTACGCAGGGATGGTGCTGAGATGGAGCCTTGTCATTCTGACAGGCAGCAGCGCTGTCCATCGATCCATCTGATCAGCTGGAACCAGCCCAGCAATGCTTCCACACTGAACTGTCAATTCCTTTAAAAATACATTGCACTGAATCTGCTCTTGGGTGACTCTGTAAGTTTGCAGAGTTGTAGAATCGTTTAGGATGGAAAAAACCTTTTAAGATCACCGAGTCCAAGAGCCTTGTCCGTGATACCAGAGCACCAAGTGCCACCTCCAGGAATCCTTGGACACTCCAGGGATGGGCACTCCAAACCTCCCTGGGCAGTGCCAAGGCCTGAGCTCCCTTTCCATGGGGAAATCCCTGCTGCTGTCCACCCTGAGCCTCTCCTAGCACATCCTGGGCTGTTTCCTCTCCTCCTGGATGCCCCCCTGGCTGTCCCCTCCTGTCAGGAGCTGTGCAGAGCCACAGGGTCCCCCAAGGTTTCCTCTTTTCCAGGCTGAACAACCCCAACTCCCTCAGCCACTCCTCATACAATTTACAACTGGACTGGGTCTGGTCCATGCAAGGACCAGAGACATTTCAACACCCATGAGCCACTTCAGAGTGTCTAGGTCGGGGTGGAAGGGCTAAAACCTATCAGGGAGCCAGGGAGAAGCCTCCACAGAAGAGAAAGGGAAACAACAGGGTCCTGAAAACCCCCCCTAAAGATGCTGATCTTGGCTTTCCCCTGCTGATTGTGCTGGAAGGGAAATGCTGCTCTCCCAGCTCACTTTGAAAAGTACTGGATAGGGGAGAAAAGTCTCTGTGGAAAAGATGCAGCCCTCAGTGTGTTTGGTTGGTTGGTTTTGCCTCCAGAACTTCCCACAGTTCAATATTCAAAATCCATTGATTTAACAGTCCGTGACCTACAGCTTTTGTTCACAGGGTGTTTTGTCAGCTCAGTTGTTGCTCAATTAATTATGTTTTTCAGATAATCAATAAACATAAATCCCCTTGGTCTGTGGCTGAGAAGATACTAATTCTGAACCTCTGTTTAGTCTCATCTTTTGCAGTTCCAGAACGTTTGGGGTCTTCATGCATTGCTATTTTTGAATAGATGGAAAGGAGGAGGAAGCCAAAACGATTTGGAATTGCCAAAATGATTGAATATTTCTCTTAACTCTAAAAGAGAAAATTCCTATGGGAAGAGGAGTTCTGTGTCCCTTGCTGTTGGTGAACAGATGGAGAATGTATCTAGTAGAGGCTTCACTTCCATCAGATTATTTCCTTAGGAGCTGCCATTACTGTGCAGATTAATGTCCTTTGATGCTGTGCATTTTTATGTGTGACATCAAATGTTCCTGCATATCTGTTTGAAATTGTTGAAAGCATTAAAAGGAAACCAAAATCCACTCCAATTTTATTTTCCAGACGTATTTCTACAACCAAGAGCTGCATTTTCAAAGCCACTAAGCAGCTGGTTCAACCCAGGATCACGACATGCAGTGAGCTAATATGCTTTGTTTCTTCCAATAATGTTCTTATTATACCAATAATATTGATATAAATCCTTCCAGAGCACAATGAGAGAGCACAGAACCCCACATCCCTGCCAACCTGAAATAAAAATGTGCACAGTATGAAAATATCAGCAATCAATTACTCCAAAACTGGCTTCCATCAGTGGCTGTCCAAACTTATCAGACTGCCTGAGGACAATTTCCTGCAGAAAACCCAGTCTGAACCAAGCTATTGCGTGAACGAGTGATGATAATGTGCTTTGAAAGTGAAGCCAGGGGTGATTAAATGTCTGTGGGTAATAAACAGAATTAAAAGTATTTAGGAAACAAAGCACAGCTCCAAACACAACCAGAGCATAGTGTATCATTAGTGGTTGTAAGCAAAATAGCCCATTCATTTGTGGGACAAGATAATGGTTGGATGTGAGGATCTGTGCTGTTTTCTCCACTCTTTAAAATGCCTGCCCATAAGCTGAGAGCTGCTATCAACATTTAACATGCTCCATGGTGCATTTATATATTTCATAAATCCAAGTTGCTTCAATGCCCCCTCAAAAGACTCTTTGGAAAATGCTTTTTGGAAAAGGATGGCTCAACACGAAGAAAATTTGGCTCTTTGCAAAATGTGCAACGTGGATCATGGTGATACTTGGGAGAAGCTCCTGGGAGCTGGAGCTAGAACATATCAGCTCACATTTTGATCCGTTCACTTGCATCCTATTTCCAGACAATAAAGGATAATAATTCAAGATTTAAACTTTGATGGCTTCAATTGCTTAGCAACAAATTCACCAAACTCGAATTGTTTCAACTCTGAGATTCAAAGAACTTTTGGAATCTGGAAGACAAATGACACATTCTTCTGCCTAATTTCATGATTCCTTTTGCCTTAATTGCAGGATAGCAAAGAGGTAAAACCCACTACAAGCAGTCATGGTAGGCTGTAAAAAAGTGAAGGGATTTGACCTTCAGTAAGCTATTAGAAAAAACATTTCTATTTTGAAATAGATTTCAGGAAACGATCTTCAGAGCTTGGTGAAGCCGTGCAGAGCACAAGGTTTGAATCAACAGGTCCTTATTGTTGTCAAACAGATTTCCTGATTAGTGTTGAAAAAAAAAAAAGAAAAAATTTCTATTTTGTGCTACTAGATAGAGTCATTTGGAGCCTGGGGATTTTTGCTATAAATATTGATACGCCCCCACAATCACTTTTCTGACTCATTCGCTTTCCTGTTCCCTCCCTGGCTCCGGTTTTGGCGCTAACGTTTCACTTCTTACTCACCAAGTGTTGCAGTCTCTGCTGCCTTCAGCACAGCCCTAAAAACCTTCCTCCCAAAGCCGTGGAGGGAAGCACAGTCTGACAGATCACCTTTTATTTATCCTGCCTGCTTGGGAAGCCACCTGCCTCGGCAGCCAGGCTCGCACCGAGGCAGCACCTGAGGCTGGGAGAAGCTCCCCTCCCTCCCAGCGTGGGGATGTGGTTGGTACTGGCTTTGTTGGGAGATTTCCCCTTCCCTCCTCTCCTCCTGTCCCTCCACAGCCTTGTGCAAGTGCTGCTGGAATGGCCAGATGGGAAGATTTCCACATGGCAGAGTTTGCCTTTTCTTCCTCTCTGAGACAGGATGCTCAACAAGAGCCCAAAGTAAATCCCGAAGAAGCCACCAGAGCTTTCCCACAGGTGTTGGAACAGGACAAAGCTCTGTGGAAAATACGTTTTTAAATGTGGATTCAGTGACCCTGCTTGTGACCAAAGGCTGAGCCAGCTGTGGCAGGGAAGGAACCAATTCTTGGATAAAGGCATGCATGGATCTCACAGGGTGCTGTGGCTGATCCCTGTGACATTTGGAGGTCTGCAAAACCAGTGGCCACTCCCTTCTCTTTTCCAACTTTAAATTTACCCTGCAGGTTTCCAAGGTGCTTCAGCTGGCATCTCCATTTTGTGGGAGATGTGAATTACCAGTCTTGGCTTCCTGCCTTCCTTCGAGTCTGATTCCAGGTTTGCTGAGAATTTTTTTCACTTCTGTGCTGAAGAACTGGGTTCTTCACCAGTTTTCAACCAGAATGGTGTTGTCACCTTGCATCTCAAAGTATTTGTTTTTATTAATAACATTTTTTGATGGACATTCTTCAAGGAAACCCCAGATTCCCTTATCACCTATTTTTCTCCTTTAATTCATTACCCAGGTAACTTCACTGGACTAAATGAGCAGCATTCTCCAACAAGTAGCTATTGTGTTTCATTTGTAACTAATTTTTCTGGTAGCTTTATTATTTTATTTCTTTCTATATTTTCAATCAACTTTTTTGTAAACGAATTCAAATTTCATTATGAAAATTCCTGTAATCTAGGTCCTGAAAAACAAAAAGAAAGTTCCAGCTCTTGTGTACATTTTCCAGTTTCAGCATTTTTAATGACATTGTCATTAACTCTTTTTCAAGATCCTTCAGATCTCTTGCATGAATAATCTCTGGTTTAATGACCCCTGTCTGGTCTTTATCCAGTTTATGTCAGTCACTGCCCCAGGCCTTTTCAGTTTATTACCTTGCTTCAGTTGCTTTAGTAAACAATTTATCTCTGCTAGTGAAGTGATTCTTTAATTCTACATTCTATATTAAGAAGAAATTAGTCACTATAAGATACTGGCACAGATTTCCCAGAGAAGATTTGAATTCCCCATCTCTGGAAGTGTCCATGGGCAGGTTGGACAGGGCTTGCAGCAGCCTGGGATAGTGGAAGGTGTCCCTGCCTATGGTATGGGTGAGCTTTAAGGTCCCTCCCAACCCAAACCATTCCACGATTCAATTTGGAAATAAAAAGAAAGGATGACTTTGTTTTAAATTGAGGTGTTATTGTCTGTTCTTGGAATTCAAAAAGAGTTTAAAAATAAAGCAAGAGCCTCTCCAAAATGAGATGTTAAGATATTCAAATGCAGCTGACAATCGAATCAACCTCACAGAACTGAAACAGGCAAGGTTCCCTTCCTAAAAATGTGGCTGCAGAGATGGAATCACTGCAGGCTCTGCTGGGTCAGGCAATGTTTTACCATTTCCCCTGTCTTCAGAAGAACTTCTGACAAACGTTGCTTTGTGCTGAACACCACCTCTGCCCCATGCTAATTGCTGTATATCATTAATTATCCTTCTTCCTAATATCCAATCTAAACCTGCTCTCTGTCAGTGAAACCATTCCCCCTTCTCCAGCCCCTCCAGGCCCTCAAGTCTCTCTCCATCTTTCCTGTAGCTCCTTCAGGCACTGGAAGGCCACATTTGGGTCACCCCAAATCTGCTCCAGGCTGAACAATCCCAATTCTCCAGCTTTTCCTCCTGGGAGAGCTGCTCCCCCCTGGGCTGTGAGCACCCAAACACAAAGTGGCAGAGTCTGCCCCACTCTGCCCTGTGGGTGCTCATCCCCTTCTCCATGGGCATCTCTGCAGGGGGAGCAGCACATCCAAACTCTGCTGCTCCCCGGGCAAGGCAGGGATGAGGCAGGAATGGAGGAAACCAGAGGACATCTGGGCACGTGCCTGCCCTTCTCCTGCCTTTGTTTTCCCTGCTCCTGGGCTATAAATAGAGATGCCAATCTCCAGAGCTGTCAATCCAACATCTTCCACCCTCGTGAAGGTAATGTTTAAAAAGTGACACAGATTGAACATGTGAAGTGCTCTTTAATTTTCATGTAAATTCCATCTCTGCTCTCCTGAGTCTGGAGGTGTCCAAAATTTGAGAAGCAGAAAATAGAAGACTTCAAAAGAAATGTTGAGCTGTTTGCCAGCTTCCCTGTATAAAAAGCATTTAAATGTGCAGTGTTCTGAGTCTTTAAATACCAAGATCTGGGCTTTATATTCTCATTTTTTTCCATGCTCTGCTCGTGATCTGGGTGTCAATAAGTCGAGCTGTTTGTTTTCTGAGTGCTTTTGCTTTCTGTTTTGCAGAGTGAGGTACAAGAGGATCCTTGTACCAGGCAGCTCCACCATTCCCTGAGTCTGCCAGCTCACCAGTTACTTACTGGTCCTGGCCCTCAGCTCACTGGGTTGTGCCAGGCTGGTCACTGTGAGGGTGGTGAGGCCCTGGCATGAGGAATTGTGGAATTCTCCACTCCTGGAAGTGTCCAAGGCCAGGCTGGGCAGGGCTTGGAGCAGCCTGGGACAGTGGAAGGTGTCCCTGTCCACGAAGGGTTGGAACAAAATCATCTTCAAGATCCCTCCCAACCCAATCCATTCTGTGCTTCTCTGCAAGCCAGCTGAGGTTTGAGCTGGAAGAGTTGCTGAAATATTGTTTGAAATGCTTGTTTTGCTGTGTGTTTTAAGAGAGCAGGCTCTGGGTACTGCAGGACACGAATATGAAGATGAAGATGATGAAGATGAAGATGAAGATGAAGATGAAGATGAAGATGAAGATGAAGATGAAGATGAAGATGAAGATGATGAAGATGAAGATGAAGATGAGCTGCTGCCCCTTTCCCATTCACAGCTCTGCTCCTGTAAATTCCTCTGCCTGTCTCACCTCAGCTGACACCGCTGCAGCAAAACTGTACTTAGGAGTGCTCAGAGGAGATGCAAGAGCTCTCAGCAGGGTTTAGCACTTCATTCACATACTTCTGGTTGAAAAGAAAGAAAAAAAAAGAAAAGTTGCACCAGAGAGGGAAAAGATCAAGGCAGAGCCAGGCCGTGAGTTCCTGCAGGCAGAGCAGCAGGGACGTGCCAGACTTATTAGAGGTCCCTCTCAGGTTTCCAAAAATGAAGATGAAAACCCTTTTATCCTTTTATCATCCCTGGAATAGATTTTCTTGTCCTTTAGGATCCCCTACTGTGCACACACACATTTTGCCTGGGTCCACTGGCAAACTGGGTCATGAACAGTGTCCCAAGTTATCCCGAATTTTTGCTCCTGGCTTAGAGAAATATTGAAATGAGATTAAGGCTGCTGAGGATCTGCCTCATTCTTGAATAATGAGGGGTGAACCTATTTACATGTGCTCAGAGGAGTGAAACAAAGGGGTGGAGTGGACTAAGCCTTGTGTTTGATTATGGGATGCAGCAGGGAACACGGAGATAAAGCAGAACCGTGCAGGCTGATGTGTCTCCCCCTTTGTTCTTCAATTTGAATACAGAAGGCATTTCCTCTTCGAAGTTTATTCCTGGATTTTCAGTGAGACACAGAGGATGTGGGAATTTTGATGTAACAGGGCAGCTTTGGGGTTGGGGCTGTGGGGAACTGGGGCTGGTGAATCCGTTCAGAGGGATTATCCCAACCTTTCTCCAATGACAGCTCCTTTTCCACATCGTGCTCAGCACTGGGGGGCTCCTCTGGGGTTTTCAAGTTACCTAAGAGGGCTTTGAAATAAAAAGGTCTTGCAGGGAATTTTGTCTTTTTTTTTTCCTTTTTTTTTTCTTTTTTCCTTTTTTTCTTTTTTTTTTTTTTTCTGGCTGCAAGCTACAAGTGAGAAGATTATCTCAAATCTCTGGGTGTTTTTTTGGTCTTTGCCTACATTACTTGAATGATTTCTGGAAGCAGGCTGGGTTTGTGACACCCTGTAATGATCCTTAGCTGACGTATGAGATCAGGTGGTAAAACACTGCTCTTCTCACTGCACATTATACTCACAGAGTGTATTTTTCTCATTTAAATGGATTTATAAATATGCAGAAAAGCTTTCCTGGGGAATATCATACCATCCTAATTTTACTTTTGTTGAATGATGTCCAATCTCTGCTTAAAATTTCCTGTGCTGATGAGTATTCCAGCTGGCAAACTAGAGCAGTCAGAGTAAATTCATTTCAAAGTGCAAATTAATATTTGCCAAGATGCACTCACTCTCTTTGCAGCATTCAATCAGCTCTCCCTGAAGCATAATGGGAGGAGAAAGTGAAATGGATGAGATACCTATTGCAATTCACATTAATGTTACTAATGGGAGTCGTAAATGAGAGTTGGATCAGGCACTAGATAAATTCATATGTCTCTCTAGTACTTAATTAATCAGTCAGTTTATCAGTAATTATGAATACAGCATTTCTGATCTTCAGGAAAAGCTCATATCTCTCCCAGGAGCCGTGCACAGATCTGATTTTCATGGCTGAGAAGTGAACATTTATGAGTTGCTCACTACAATTCTGTTTTTTTTTGGTTTTTGTTTTTTTTTTTAATTGTTTACCATTTTTCTTTTGTTTTGTGGTTTTGTTTTTGTTTTTCCCAACTGAATTTTTTTTTTTTCTGGTTTTACTAAATGAGCGTATCCATAGAAAGGACATATCCCTACTGGAGAATTCATGTGAAAGCAGCCTTTTAATCACCTTTTGTCAGAAGTGTTTAAAATATAATCCAACCATTTGCTGAATTTGTACATGCTGAGAGTCATGAATCACTAGAAATGAATGAAGGAGTTGGGCAGCTTGGAATTGCTTCTTTTTCTGGGACAGAGGTTGGGAATGAAGCAAATGAGCTTGAATGCAAGATGGAAAAAATAAACTGTGCAACTCTGGTGGTCTTTTCAGCTTTTAAGTCTGTGTCTTCTTCACCAAGACATCACACCACAAAAACCCTGAATGCAGCAAGGCCAAGATAATTCATTTTTATGGTTTTGTTTCTGTGGTGTGAGGCTGTGGGGAGATTTTTAACAGTGGTTTCATCTTTGTTGATTTATTCTGTAGAATCTGTGCTGGTCTTTGTTGTGGTAGGGTATAAATCAAGAGCAAGAAACCCAGGAAAGAGTGGATTACAGAGTATTGGATTAAACTCAGAGCTTGTCATCAGCAACTCTCTCTTTTGTGGGTGATTAGTGGAGAATTAAATTACCCATGTGGATAATTTGAATAAACATTCTGGGAGCTGGCAAACTGACATTTTTGGTTTGGCATTATTTTTTCCTTTCATTTTGTTCTCTCTTTTCTAACTTTAGTAAGCATTATTCACTTACAAAGATGGCTGTGTTTTCAGTGATGATATATGATATATATATATCATCACTGAAATATATGAAATATATGAAATATATATCTTCTGAAAAAGGAGAACAAATTCAAATATTTGTTTCATTTGAAAACTGGCATATGAACTGTTTTGTATTTTTTCCCTAAACCTTCTGTAGTGTGAGCTCAGATTCAAACTTTTCAAATATATTAAAAAGATTGAACTTAAGGAAGCTAGCAGGATATATATATATATATATATATATATTTAATTCAATTCCTCCCTCAATTTCCATCTGTATTGAGTTTAAAGTAGACTTGCGTTAGGTAGCAGATTTTCACACACCAGTAGCCTGCCTCATTCTCTTTCTATAAATATTGAAGATCATATTGAGTTTATACTGGAGAGCACGAAGATTTCCCAGGTGGTAACTCCAAGGTGATTGCTCCATGCACTGATTTTCTGGGAATGTGGGGGCACTGGAATATTCTGCTGAAGCCATCCTAGCCAAGCTGGACAGTCAAACAGGACAGTCAGAGTTTTCTTTCCTCTTTCTTTACACCCTTGGTGGCCTTTCATGGTTGTAGTGACACGAAATAAATCATCCCTCTCAGCCAGGTGAGGAGCAGTTCATCCCTGTGGTTGTCACACCCCTGACCAGGAGGGTGAGGGCTGGATTTTAGGGTTTTGACCATTTTCCTGTGTATTCCTGTTCTTCTGTGAGGGTGCATCACTACCAGGAAGGTCCCGAGCAGCTGAGGCCGAGGACACAGCCCTGGTCATGATCCCAGCTGGGCTGGGCTCAAGGATTTTGTGGCTCCAGTGCCCTGATGGTGGGACTGGTCTGCAGATGGTTCCCAGCATGCAGAAAAGGGGATTTTATCCACTCTGGCTGGTCCAGGGAGCCTGAGACAAGCCTGGTGCAGAAAAATCCCTCTCTGGCTGTGTGAAGGCTCTCAGCTGATAGGGAGAGGTTCAATCCATGTTTTCCCGAGGACAATTTGAATTTCAGTGGTTGGGGATGGAACTGTGGGGGCTGCAGCAGCAGCTCCTGACCCCACAGGACCTTTGCCTTGTGAGCAGTTAACAACTATTTAATGACTGGGCAGTTCTGATGTTCTGCTGATGCTCCTTCCCTTGCTCCCTTGTAGTAGGTCTGTTCCAGCTCCTTGAGCTTGTTCACTGCCTGCCTGAGCCAAGAGTTTTTCCATTTTAATGAGAAAGGAATGGCTGGCTAGACTCGGGTACAAAGATATTAATTTGCATTGTACGTGCGGGCTGGAAGGGAATCCTTTAATTAAAGACCCGAGAGGTCGCAGGAGATACACGGGATGAATGAACTCCACTCATTTATCAGTGTTTGGATGAATAAAAATGGATTCAACGAACTGGTGAAAGCACAGGGAGTGTAATTCGTGCAGTGAAAATTTAAATAATGGAAAGGAAAGTCCAAGGAAGCTTTTCTGCCTAAATAATCAAAGTGAGAACGGAGCAATTAAAAAAACCCACACATGGCCAGACTCCCCTGTGTTAGAAACACCTCCAGAACCACTGTTCACTCATCAGACAGTTGCATATCTGAGAATAAGTGTTTAAATAGTTTCAGAATATTTTTAATATAGATATTAAATATAACAAATAAGAGGAAGAGGAGGAAGACGTAGTTACAGAAATATATGGTGGATAATGCAAGGTCCTGCTTACAAATGAATGATTTTGGAATTGGCTATTTTGGAACCACCAAACCTGAATGGGATTTCAGTAATGAGGGACTCAACACTCCACAGATCTGGGGGTCTCTCTGACACTAGGAAATGAAAAATTTGCAGCTGGAAAAAAACATTCCAATATAAGAAAGATAAGAAAGAACTGACAGCTTTAGTAGTGTTAAATAAAAACCAGTCTAATTTATAATTTGATATTTTTTGTTGATTTTTAATTAATTTTGTTTTTGTAATGGAAAAGTCAGGTTCCTTCAGCTCACCAGTTTCTGACACCAGGTATCTCTCAGAGCATCAAGATAAGACACGTCTGAGCACAGTGGAGAAGGTGCAATGTGGATGGAGAAATTCCAGAAGAGGAACAGAGCTGTCCTGAAGTCTCCAGGCAATGAGAATTTGAGCTTGGGGACAATGGAGCACCTGTTTGCAAACATCCCTGTGTTCAGCTCAGAGATAAAACCATGGGAAATCCTGGCTGCAGAGAACACCCAATCTCTCATTAAGGAAATGACGTGATGAGGAGTGTGCTGAGAGAGGAAAACTCCCTTCTGGAGTCTAACCTGGGCATTACCATCTTTTTAACAGTACTGGGTTTGGTCATCTCTGCTTAAGGAACACTGTGCTTGGTGGTAGCACTCCCAGAATTCCCCCCATGATTCAGAAAATCCACCTTAGTCCCTTGATTCTGTAACTTCTCATTCCCACACATTTATTGCCCTGCTTTTTGGCCCCAATGATCTATTCTGGTGGATGTTTTCCTTCAGTACAACCAGCATGGTACTGATTTCTGCATCAACACAAATCTAGCCCATTTACCCCTGCCTGAAAACTCTTCAGCTTCCTTATATCTCTCCAAAAACACTGACCAGGTCCTTTGTGTCCAGCCCCTCTTGCCTCCAGTGGATGCTCTGGGGCAGCCTCTCCCTGGGGGCTCTGCTTGGAGCATCCCCCTCTGCAGAGCTGAGCCCGCTGGTCCTGGTGCTGAACTGGGGCCACACTTTGCTTCCTTCATTTATTTACGTGGAATTCAAAGTGCTTTGCAGCAGAAATAATGACTAAGTAGGGCAGGGCAGGGAGTTAAAAATAAGCTGTGACATCTTCAAGCATTCCTGGGTGTCCACTTGGATGGGATGGCTGAGCTGCTGCAGTGACCACTGCCACAAAGGGTTCCCTGCATCGGGGCAGGGTGAGTGCAGCATCTCCCTGGCTGCAGAGAAAAATGCAAAGCTGCATTCTCCCAACCATGGCACACGATGAGAAATTACCTCTATTGGCAAATCCAGCTTTAAAACTCCGTACCAAAATCATTCTTCCATTATTTAAGGGTGTGGGAGGAGCAGGCTGATCACCAGCCACTGCTATTACTCTGTTACTGATGCTCTAAAAGTTTTGGGAGGAGACAAGCTGGAGTCGTTCAGTTATTAATAGAAATGTTATATTTTATTCATTCCGAATGAAAAAAACATGGGGTGTGATATAAGATTCCCTAAGTTGAAGGGCAACATGTTTTCAGTGCATGGAATCATTGGAGAGAAGCTGAGTGAGTGACATTAAAAACCTCAATTCTGAGGGAGTCTTTTTATACAAATCTTTCAGTGGTCTCCTCACAGCATCCAGCCAAGCACAACAGCTGCTCCTCAGGTCCTTCCTTCTTCATGGGGGCTCTTGCAAATGTTCCTGTACCCCATTTACTGTGCAAATGGTTTGAGCACAGCCCTGCACCTCTGCAGCACAGGAGCAGCACTGTGGGATTGGGATTTCTGTCCTGCCTCCTGCCTGGAGTACCAAAGGAGGCCAAAAAATACAGGGTTGAGTTTTTGGGCACCCATTTTGCCTTTGGTTTAGGTCAAGGCTCTGAGCTCTGTGCCAGCACAGGGTGCAGGAGGAAAAGAGCAGCACAGACTTTTGTGTCCCAGCTGCAGAGCAGGACAGGTTGGGTTGTGTGGGTTTGGGGACAGAGGCTGTGTGTCCATGAATTCCCCCTTGTCCACAGGCCTGGGTGGCTCAGATGCTGAGTGGCTGCACTGGTTTTACTGGGTGAAGCCTGCTCAGGACTGACAGCTTGGATGGAGCAGATTCCCACAGCCCTGGAACAAACTCAGTTCCTATTAATGCTCAGAGGCTGTGACAAGCGTGGAGCACTTGGGGGTTGACACCTGTTCAGGGCTGGTTAATCCTGAATTTGTCCCATTAAAATACAATCATGCTGTCATTTCAGATGTGGCTGTTTTCTGTACAGACGTGCACAGAACTGAAAATCCTACCTTTTTTTTTATTCCACTGCAGCTGCCTGGAGGAGATAAGTCCTATCAATATCTCAGTTCTGTGCTTTGCATCTACCAAGGCAGGAATCCAATGCACAGATACCACTGAGCCACCCCCCTGTTAATGAGTGGGTGGATATAAATATACACGATGGACAGATGCATATTTTGTAATTCTCTTTTACAGATTTTATTAAGGTGAATTTGCAGGTTTCCTCCCATGCCACTTTTGTAACAATCAGTGATTTTGTTGCTCATTTGCATTTTCAGCCCAGGCAAAACCGTCCCAATTTCTCATTTATTGGTTCCTGAGGGTTAGTTCAGTACACATATTTTTCTTGAATGCTGAAGGCAAACTCTGTCTTGCAGGGAAAATAAATTGTGTCATCAGGTAAGATGCTGATGCCAAAAATAAATTCAAAAATAAACGGAAAGCAAAGAAATAATGTCTGTTGAACTTCCAAACTGTGTCTTAATACAGAAGTTTTGCTACAGAAATATTCAGAAAGAATAAAGTAGAAAAGAAAATGCCAAAACCAAAAAGTTACAGGATACACATGCTTTCAAATTAATGGGGACACCAGAAATTAGTGATAAACCCCAACCTTTTCCAAGGACCTGCCTCAGGTCCCTGGTGGGGTTGATGGAATTTTGCTGGTGGGGTTTGGCTCCTGTTCTCCCAGCCATATGCAGGCTCACGCAAGGAGACATTAAAACTGGTGCCATCTGTGGCTGATAGTTTAGAAGCCTTAATTAGCCAAAGTTTATCCTTACGCTGAACACAAGCAGTGTGTTTAGCAGACAGTGGGCCCACACATGGCAGCAAGAAGAGTTCCTGTCTCTGCCACCATCCGTGGCACAGGAGGGGAGGGGAGCTCGAAGGCGACGGCTACAAGGGCTGCAAGGGGAGACTTTTCCCTGTGGCACTCCAAGGACAAGGTTAACACAGTTATTCCCACATATCCCATGGATAACCACTCTGGAACTTGTTAGCAGAGAGTGCAGCACTTGTGCTTGAGGCTCAGAGTGCTTCAGCTAAAATGGGTGCTTGGTGTGATGTCTTGGTGACATCTGCCACACAGAGAGGCTCCAGTGTCTGCAAAATCAGATTTAACAACTTCAGCCTTCTTTGAATTGTGATCAAGACACATCTTGGGCTGGGATTCCTGTAATCTGATTTTAGGCAGGTTTGACAGCTAGTTTAGCAGGACTGTCTGTGATTCTCCCCACCCTAAGATGAGAGCCAGATGTCTGTCTCTCTCCTCTGACTGGGGGAATCATTTTGATTCAACTTCTCCTTTCAGTCTTAGGTAAGGGCAATCCTTTGATGTAGAGGTGCTTTACAATATTTTTTTACTGCTTCCACCCTCACCCTCTCAGGATTTAGCTTCAGGTGTCTGGAATTAAACAGCAGCAGGGCAGTCCATAATGTCTCAGATCCAGTGAATGCATTTTCCCTGCACTGATTCCACCCAGCTCTGCTCCAGGAGCTCCACCAGAGTCAGGCCAGGGGTTTGCTCCAAGCAGCTCTGCTGGGGAAAGGAGATAGCAGAGAATTTATCTCTAAGGTTAATCCTCCTGAAAGCTGGGGGATCACAACACTGATCTTCAACTAGGAGAGCATGAACCACCTCCCTCTCTCATGTTACTGACTGATAACTGGAGCAGAGCTGGCTCCAATTTTGGAGGCAGATGCAAAACAGTTCTTCCAGATGGAAGCCAGAGTGAAGCAGGCAAGATGCCATCTGGAAAGAGAGGGCCCTTGCTGTGCAGATGCACATTGCAAAAAAGATAGAAATATAAAATTGGAAAAAATCCCCCCCTGTCTGTGGTGAATGGGAGAGTTCAGTGAGTATCTTGCTGCTGGCTCCTGCCTTTCCAAAGAGTGCACTGTGCACAGCAGCCTGGTAATAAAGCCTGGAGTAAGAATCTGTTTCCATCTTTCTGAATTTAGCTTCATCTATTTGGGTTTGGTTTGGGCTTTTAATTTTTTTTTTCACTCATTCTTTATTTTGTGGTGTGGCTTTAACCAGATTTTGCACCCATCTGAGTGGATGCAAAATGTTTCCAGGAGCTGTTGGCAACAGTGAGAGGTTTGGGCTCTGGCACTCTCCAGCTCCACACACTCCACAGGACAGACTGGAGGATCTGCACAGTGGGTAGAGGAAATTGCACTTTGGAGCTAAAGAATGTTCTTACAAAGTGCTTTTCAGTCTGATAATGAACATGTTGCTTCAGAAGACTCTTATGGCATCAGAAACAAAGAATGGACAGGATAGGCTGGCTAGTGCATGTGGGAATCCCAAAAAGCATCTCCCTCTCTGTGTGCCCAAATTATCTTCCAGGCAGGGATTCAGGGCTGATCTGTGGCTCAGCAGAGCTCAGGCTCTGCAGTGACCTGTCCCAAGCTGGGGGCTGCTCAGAGGCCACTGCCTGCCCTCTCCTCTCCAGGGTGTGATGGAGCTGCTCTGCACATCACAGCCCCTGCTTTGCCTTGCCAGGCAGATGGGCTGTGATTTATCTCGAAACAGCCTCATTTAGAGAGTATTAATTCATGCTAATATGGGGACTCTGGATGTGAATTCATTGCAGAGTGAGAAGGAGAGTTTTTGGAGGCAGCTCCTCAGTGCAATCCTGTCTGTAGATTCCTGACTACATTTCTGCTCAAGAGCCATCAAATCTCAGACAGGCTACATCTGCCACATCATTTTTCAAAAAACTTTTTTCTTTTTTTTTTTGTCATGGGAACAAATGTGACAGAAATGTGTGAAAAGCAGAAATAACAATGAACCATTTCACATACTCTTCAAATACCCTTATGAATTCCAGCCACACATGGATGGAGCCAGGTCTGCTTGGTTGTGTGGCACAGCCCATACTGTCCTCACCTGGAATCAGGACTTGCTTTAGGACATTTTTCTTTCAGAGAGAGCTATGACAATGCAGAGCTGGCAGCAGTTCTCCTCTACTCTCTGGGATCTAAAGCACAAAGCCTCAGGAGCTTCAGGTTTTTATCTCTTCTGGGATAGAAAATCAATGGTTCTCCCATTCTTATCTCTGAAAATTAGAGCTACAGACACTGGGCTTCAGGCAAATTTTCTGCAGAACTTGCTGGACTTAAATGATATAAATCCATTGTACCAGCTCATAACCAGTAGTAAATACTGAGCTGTAGGAAGCTCAGCATAAATTAATGGAGACACACACATCTGCAGGGAGGAATTTTGGCTGTTTAGAAAATCCATTTGAACAAAACCCCTGGAAAAAATCAGTCTTTTATGGTTAGAGAAAACCACACTGAAGGGTTGATGGACTGAGAGCAGCTCTGAAGAAGTTGTGAGAGCGACTAGAATGCATCAAAAATCAGAATAGGAGTGCTGGGGGAAGGGACCTTGATGGATCTCCATGTGAAGATATGAGATAAATGCTGTTGTTTATTCTTGCCCACCAAAAGAGCTGCCCATGGTCTGCACAGCCCCAGAGCCCTGCTGCTGTTTGAGACTGAGAGTCTGCACTGCTGCTGGGCAAGGCAGAAAATTGGAAATGGGGAAATCTCCCTGTCAGGTGGCGCTTGACATGAGCAGGGAGTGGTGGTGGGGCTCTGAGCTGGGAGCAGGGGATGTCCTGCTCACACAGCAGCCAGAGGTGGCCCAGGGCAGGGGAAATGTGCCTTGGCAGCAGCTCACAGCTCTCCTTTACCCTGGAGGGCTCCTGATGTGGTTTGGTGGGTGATGAGAAGGCAGCTGCTCCTCTAAAAGCTGTTCAGAGACCCTGACTTGGTGCTCTGAGCACTGGACCCCAGGTAGAGGGCACCACTTTGCTGATAAAATCGTGAGTTTTTGTTCAGATTAACCACCACCACCACCAAAATCCCGAAAAAGATTGGAGTAAGGAGTTTGGAAGCAAAGAATCTCTCTTAGTGCTGTTTATGGGCTGGAACAGAGAAGCTGAGAGCAGCAATTTCAATTTTCAGCTTCTCTCCTAAGCAGTATTAATGAGGGTGAAATGTCAATTGACTGCACTGTGCTTTGAATCAGACTGTTAGTGCTGGACTGACACCTGACAAACTGGAAAAAATGAGCAGCATTGCAAATCCATTCTCTATATACTGGCAAAGATGAATAAATCAATCAGGAGTAAGATGGAAACAGCAATATAGAACTGAAAGCTGTCACAATACTGGCCAGATGTACATGAGTGATGAAAGAATAAACAAATCATTAAGTGGAACAGTTTCCTTCTGGTACCATTACTTATCTGAAGAACTGAAAAGTGTAGACAGCCATTTAATGATTTCAAATTTTTGGTGTCTATATGGCTCTGAATGTCCCATTTCAAAATATGAGCAGTAGTGTAAGAAAGTGTAGGAAATGTTCTCCTGGACCCATAAACATCCCAGTGCTCTCAATCCATCAGAGACAGCAGGAGCTGCTGTTTGGGAAGAACACAAACAATGGTCACATCCTCTGGCCCGTTCCCCCTCTATCCCTGACTCTCCCAGTTGCTGAATTTAGGATGTCTCAGCCTGGTCCTCCAGCTATCCAAACAAACACCTGCTCTGCAGGGATTTATCTCATCCCTTTGTCATCCTGTGAGTGCCATTAGTGCCCACAGGTGCCTGGGGCAGCCAGTTCCATTTGTCCATTGTGTGCAGTTACTTTGATTTAGCTCTGCAGCTCTGTAGTTACTTCAACCACTCTCCTCTCCAAACTGAAGACATTTTTTTTCAGTCTCTTGAAAACAACTTCTTCCCCTTGCTCGTTTTAGCTGCCCTTTTTCACCTCTCTGCCTCCACGACTTTTCTCGAGGTGTGGAGGCTGTGAATCCCCACTTCTCAAAGGCAGGAGCAGGATCAGCTTTCACAGAGCTGCAGGATGCTGCTGCACAAGGTCCCGATCATTTCTGAGAAGTGCCACCCCAAAACCTCCTCCCATGGGAGTCCCTGGGATCAGTTCAGACCCATGGTTTGTACTCCTCTTGTCTCACCTAAAATTTATCTGTCTGGAAGTCCATCTGTGATTCTGTGCCAGCCACTGGGCTCTGTGGGGTGCCCCAAATCTGCTCTGTTTTGGTGCATTTGGCAATGAAATCCAGGCTCAGCTGGGGCTGAACCTGCACAGGTTTCCATGGGTTTGGCCATAAAATAGCAGAGATCCAGTGGCAAATTCCAGGAAACACCCAACCCTCTGTGATTTCTGGAAAAGTTATCACATTTTGTTGCTCCAGCTCCTCTGGGGATGTGCCTGATTTCACACCTATCAGAAATCTCAAGGCTGCACACACCTAAAGTGGATTTCTCAACACCCTCCTAGATAAGAAGCATTATCTGACAAACTGCTTATGTTACTCAAGCCTCTGATTGTCTTTCTCACACACAGGTTTTGCTGAGTTTCTCCAGGAGCTGCAAGGGATCTTCATCTCAGCAGCACTGGGTATAAGCAGCAGCTGATTTTTAGTGCTAAAATTGGATTATTTTATTCACTTCCTAAGGCAGCAGGTGGTTTTTAACCCAGTCTGTATTTTGAGAGGCGTCAGAAATCGGCTGATGGGATTTGTACATGGCTTCAGCTGCCATGCTCATGAATGTCTACTTAAAACAGCATCTTGAGAGCCCTGGCTGTGAATTCAAAAGATGAATTAAAGACTTTAAAACTGTAGAAGTCTTTAAATGTAAGATTTTAAAATACATTTTTGCCTAATTTCAAAATCAAATAAATATATTATATAATATGACATAACATTTTATAGACTATGTGCTAGAATATAATTAATATGGCATAATATACAAATAATAAATAGAATTTAATAATTTAAAGATGTTATTGCCTATTTTTTATTAACAACTAACATTATCATTCATGGTCTGTTTTGGGTCCTTTCATTCTCCCTTTTGTGGTTTAATTGGTGCCCGTTTGAGAATGTCTGATTATTTTTTAGCAGTTTTAACTTTCCTACTTGTGGATATATTTGGTCTAAATTCGTTTTTATTTTGTAACCACACGTTATCACAACTTGCTTGGGCACAGGAAAACAAGCAATTCAGAATAGAAAAAATCCACATTCCTTCAGCCACCTCCACTTCACAAACCCCTCCAGTGACCCTGTGCAAATTAATTTCTGAAAGTCATTTATGGGGCCATTTGCTTTGTTTGCTCTCTCAGCAAAGCAGCTGCATAACTTTCTATGGAGAGATCTTAAAAATGTTTGTCATATCATGTCAACTGCTCCAAGACATGAGCTGGTGCAGAGCCTAAAAATAGCTCCTTGGAGATGAGTGGCCTGGCCTAGAGCCAGGCTGGGATCAAGGAGGAATAAATGTGACTAAAATTCACTTTTGCCCACTCATCAGACTGGGGACTGGATGAAACCAATTCAAACAATGGGGCTGTGTATGAAAAAGAGTGAGAATGAGAGGAGAGGGGAATTTTCAGCCCAGTTCTCCCATTGTTTTCCTCCCTGTAGCACACTGATCACACTTGAGGCACCACAGGAAATAAAACATGTATTAAATAAAACATTTGGCAGCCACTGGAGAACTCAGTGGAAGGATGTTTCCCCCAAATGGAGCACAAGGGAAGGAGGTGGGGAGGGAGCTGCTTCCCAAACAGGATCTATTCTGCAGTTGAACCCCCCTTTAAAGGGATTTAAACCCTAAGGGGGTTTTAAGCCCCTCTTTAAAGCACATTGTGTTCCTGAGCTGGTTGGACAAGTGAGTCAGGGGATCACTGGAATCACCACAGGGACAGCAAACACCTCAGCTGGGAGAACCTCAGCTGCTCAGGATGGACCCCCAGTGCCCCTTGAACAGATTCTTACTGAACATTTGGGACTCAGAAACCTCCATAAACAGGAATTCTAAGGAAGGAAATGCCAAGAGAAGCCATCTCCTTGTGTGGCTGGCTTTGACATTTCCAGGCGTAGCCTCTCTCCTGGGCCATCATTTTGCACCCACACTTGTCTGACAACTTGCTGAAGAAATGCATCCAAACAGACAATGAAATGCCTGCATGATTTGTGCAGGAGGGAAGTAAACAAAATATCACTGAGGAGAAAATCTTTTCAAATGCAGCTAAAAAAAGAGGTATCAGACACTTCCAAGTGCTGGAAAATTGCTTCTCTCGCTGCTGCTCGGCTCATTTCAGTTTGCTCTTTTGGGATGAGATTTTTCTTGACGAGGTTTGACCAGACTTTGATTTAAACATCTGAAAGTTCCACAGTAATTGTTGGTAAGTGTTTGGTGCACTTCATGTTTGGAGAGTCAGCTCATCTCCATGGCACAGGGAGTCATTTACTGAGAAATCTGCTGAGAATTAAGATCATCAGTAAATTGGGAGGCCAGGGCCTGTGAAAGTGTAAAGCTCTCTGTCCAGAAATTGTATTGCCTGGAAAATTCTCCATACTTCTCCACTTCAACTCAGACTCTGATCTCCCCTCAAATAAATAATCAGTGTTAAACTTTGCAATGTCTCTCCTTCTTCCTTTTCCCGTGTTGCCTCTCTCTTAACGACAAAATGCAAAAATGAAATGCAAAAATGAAATGCAAAGGGTGCTTTGCCCTATTTCACCCAGACAGGACCTCAAGAAGCTCTGCAGAAAGTCTGTGCTGTGCTGTTCAAACAAGTGACACTTTTATAAACCCAGCTGGGCACAGGAGGAATATTGAGGATGATGTGCAAACTGTGAACAGCTCACCTTCTTCAGGATAAGGTGGGTTACTTCAATGCAAGACATAATTAAATGCAATCTCTTTTCACTGTCCCTTTTGTGGTTTAATTGGTGCCCGTTTGAGAATGTCTGATTATTTTTTAGCAGTTTTAACTTTCCTACTTGTGGGTATCTTTGGTTTAAATTCGTTTTTATTTTGGCTCCCAGGGAGCTTATGATTTATGGATAGGGATTTTTCTGTGTGACATGGAGTGACATCTGGCTTTGAACAGACCTCCTGTTTCAAAAGAAAAGATTAAAGAGTGGAGAGCTCCCATTTATGAAATGCAGCTCCTGATGAAGGTGCTGATTTCTCCATTGTGTGACAAACGGATGATACACAATGAAAAATGGTTTGAAATGCGTTTCAAAGCTGTTTTTTTGTAGAAAATTCCACCCCTATAGAATAGTCCCATCAGCCTAACATTGGGCCAAGGCAAGTGAAATAATTTAAGAGATGGGGATCTCCAAAACACTCTTCTGGTGAAAATGTAATTGCTTTGTTTTGAAAGTGCCTAATGATCCAAAAAATGGGTTGATAGCTTTCAAAGCTTTCAGATCTGGAGATGCTGACAGAGCAAATTTAAAAGCGGAAGAAACTTTGTTTTTAGTGTCTCCTTTTCCAGACTTTCTCCTGACAACCATTATTCATTAGCCAAGCCCAGGGAAAGGGGCAATGCTCTAGAGAATTTTCAACACAGAGTGCACAGGAAAGCAGAGGATGGAGCTGTGTAACAGATGCATTTTGTAATTAATAAGCAGATAAAAGCAGATAAAACTTGTAGGAGTGCTGTGAGCTGAGGAAAGCACCCGTTTGTCCTTCCTCCCTCCATCCTCCTGCTTTGCCTGTGCAGGGGGAGGCAGGGCAGGAGAACTGCTGGTTCTTTCCATGGAGAAATCAGCAGATTTCCAGCCCTGGGATCAACACATCCTCACTTTGTCCCCTGGCTCCAGGCTGGAAAGGATCCATCTGTTTGCTGTGCCACACTCTGAGCCTGTGCCCTTGGCATCCTCTGGAGGAGCCAGCTCAGCTTTGCCCTGGGGGATGCATGGAATGGGGCATGAGGTTGATTCCTGAATATAAATCCTCCTTTTATCCCCTTCAGGGGTCTAAACTAGCTCAGTCCTGGAGGAATATATCAAAAGACAGGAGAAAGGATCCAAAAGAGAGGCTCTCACCCTTAGCTGCAGTCAGATGTTTATTCCAGGTGGTGTCCAGAGGGAAAGAGAGGGTGCACAGAGGAACAGGGGCTTTTCTCAGCTCTTGTCAGGGTGGGGCAGTTTTGGGTCAGCCAGTGGGGTCAGAAAGGGAAGGAAGGGTCAAACTACATAGCTCAAGCTCCAGGTGTCCCTGAGAGGGGAGAAACCATTCCCCAGGGGAATGTAACAGATTCCCACCTTGGAAACTGCACAGAACAGGTCCAGGGGAGATGTCCAAAACAAATTCATGTCAAAAACAGGCCTGCTACTGCACTGGAATAAAGAGGGAAGGTTGAGGAACAGCCCAGGGGGAAAACCCTCAATATTCAGTGCTGTTCCCAGTGCATGGAGGCAGTGAGGAGAGGCTTGGTGAGAGGATGCTGAGTGAGAGCACGTTCTGTGCCGGGGAGCTGGGGGAGGGAGGCACAGGCAGCTCCAGAACATGGTGGGTGGGAAAGCTGCTCCCAGCAGAGCCAGCACAGGCAGATTCATCTCAGGGGACAGTCACAGCAGCACTGCCAAAGCCTGACTTCACACCAAGTGTCTTGTTTGTGCCTGCACATGTAAATAACAACAGCAACTTCAGCCAAGAAAACAACATTCCCTCTTCAGAGGAAAGGAACTGCAGATCTGGGGGTGGAGGTGGCATCTCAGAGTGCTGAGGCTCAGATTCACTGACAGGTGATTCCTGGCTCCCTACAAGCCACACAAGCTCTCAGCCTGTCTGCAGGAGGCTCTGGGATTTGTTTTCCTGAAGGATTTCTCCAGTGAATCCTGGCACAAACACCCACCCACTGAGCTGCTCTGCACGAGGGACACACGGGCTGGGGGTATTTCAGTTAATTAAAACTGGCATTAATTAATGCCAGAGTGAAAAAGCTGGAAATAAACCCCTTGCACTGACAAATTCTCATGTAACAGAGTGGCCCTTCCAGAGGGTTCTAATGCTAAAACCTTTGGGGGTAAAATGATGGGGAGAAGAGACCCCAAAACCAGATGTTGGCCTGAACACAGAGCACTCAGGAGGGCACAGGGAGACTTGGGGTCTGTTGTCCCTGCTCAGAATAATTCCCTGTGACTTTTCCTGGAGGTGTCACACACACTCATTAACCCCGTGCTGTGCACAAGCAAATAGATCCTGACTCAGAAAAGCTTAAAAAGCCCTCCCAGCAGGGTGTGTCAGGAGGCTGGAGCTGCCTGTGCCCTCTTCAGTTAGGAAAATAAACCTTTATACATCCTTACATACACAAACACACGTGTGTGTAAAATGCAACTGAAATAAATCTGTGCTGTGCAGATGTCAAATGCAGTTTGTTACTTCCACGGGCACTTTAAAAAAACAAAAAGGCAAATTTTGAATACAGCATCTGAAGTTTTGAATGTGGTTTCTAAAATTTTGTTGCCATTTAGGAGTGGGCAAAATGGAATGGGCATTAAGAAATGGCCTGAAAATCAAGGGTCTTCCAAGAAGAAACACTGGGGTGTGCAGAGCAGGTATGTGCACTTCTCCATACCACTAAAAACTTCATAGCTTGATATTTTTATGGTCCACTTTAGTTAAAAAGCTTTCATTTTTAATGCTGGCAGTTTTCAAGTAACAGCCCTGAAATTGGTGTGACTAATTAGGGTGATCATGCAGTTGTAATGATTTAATTTCAGATTTTGAGGGGTATTATAGCTGCAGCTTTCTCTGCAGCCTGCTATTAAATTCCTGCAGGTGTGCTGGATTCAGGGAACATCCCTGGCATTAACACAGGCACATAAAAGGAAAATTGTGTTCCCAAAGATCTTAAGAAGCCTTGAAGGTCAGATGAAAAATTGAATAAACAGACACGCTTTTAAAATTATCTTCTGATCTTCTTCAAATTCTCTGCTTTTTTTCTTCGGAATCTTTACTTACTCTTTTAAATTAGCCTCATAATAATGAAGATGATAGAGTGGAGAAATGCTAAAATGCAAGGTGAAAGACACTGGATTTTAATTACCCAAGATGTATACTCACTTTGCCAAAGGTTCAGTCTGTCTGGTGAGCCCCTGTACACGAAGGACTCAAAAGATTGAATTTTTGTGCTGTAAATTAACAGAAAATGTGAGCTCTGTATTGGGCCCATTCAGGGGTTTGATAAGCCATGAAATCTGAGTGTGCCTGGATCCCAAATTCTGCCTGTATGTGCAAATTTGGATCAGGATTTATGAAAACAGGTGCCACAACTTGCATTTCCAGCAGCTAAATAATCTACTCTTTTTTCTGAGGAATGTTTCTGACTTTAGCAGTGACCCCCAGTTTTATCTCCACAAGCAGAGGAGGCTGGGATGGGAGCAGTTAAGATGTTCAAATAGGGCCAATATTCTTTATAAATTCACTTTAATTCTTTGTATTCTTAAATCACTTTATTCTTTATAAATTCACTTCATAAATTCGTTGAACTGTGTCTGTGCAAACTTCTATTTTACTAAAACTGAGGTGCACAGAGATAGTACTAATTGTAAAGGACCTTCCCTTTTCAAATATATCCTTGGAAACAAACACTGGCTGGAGGAAATTGTGTCTTGGAGGTCATAAGGTTGTGGGGCTTAAAAGTCAATAAAATGCACCGAAAATCCCACTTTAAAGAAAAGTTGTTTTTCACTCTGGATTCCTGTCTTCCACTGCACTTAAGACATTTTTAACGTGGTTCACACAGGTCAATCTCTACTGAGCACTGAAGTTATTTTTGAAGTGAAAATAAAAACCCCACTAAGAATGAGTCAGCAGCACTGCACTCTCTGCACTTGCATTAGCAGGGAGTTTTATTTTGGGGAAATGCTTGAAATCTTTCCTCCTTTTCTGATGACCCAAACTTGCAGAGCTGGGCTGTAATTTTTGTTAATGCTAAGGGTAATAAAGGCTGGATTATTCTCCTGGATTCTGAGGGAAACCTCCTTATTAGTGGGCAGCTGTCCCTGGGGGATGGTTTATGTTCAATTTGTTGGATTATGCAATTGTCCTGGTTCTGACACAACTGCAGCATCATCCCAGCCACTGTAAACACAAAACTGCAGGAAACTCGGGGAGGCAAAGGGAGAGAAATCACTTCTTCAGGGGGAATCACTTCTGTCCATGTCCTTCCTGAAAACAGAATTTCCTCCTGAAAACATCTATCAGGAGTGAGATAAAACCACTCAGGCAACACAGCTAATGTCCACTGGAAAAGGGAATAGTGTTTGTTGTGTGTTGTAATATCCCAGCTGAGATAAGAAAAAGATAGCAAGCTGCAGGAATGTATCCTGTATTACATAAAAGAACCACGAGATTAAAGCTGACTGTGATCTTGTTTGCTGGAGATTTAAATTGATGTCTCTCATAGACATCAGTGGCCTTAACCTGCATTTACAATGGCAGAGGGGAATATTTGGTGATAAAAGCTGAAGTCTGATGTATTAAAGAGAAAAACTAAAAGCCCTCCAATATTTCTGCAACGTGATGGTGTTTCCATTTGATCTTGACAAGTTATTTATTGAGTTGGTGCCTCAATTTCCCAGCAGTAGACTGGAAATAAAACTTCTGTGAGTGCCACAGTGCTACTAATTCTTGTGGAAGGATTTGAGGGTTTGAATGATAGGCACTAAAAAGGGTTTTTTTATTGACATTCTCTGCATGCGACATCAAGATATCAGTGTTTCTCTTCCCCTGTGCTAGTTAAAGAGAAATATTTGGCCATCTTTTCCCACTTAAGCACATTTATAGCTCTCTGAAGGGCCCCACTGTCTCCAGTGACCAAATGAAATGACATGGAGCTGCTCATTGGCATTTCCAGAACAACTAGAGAAAATCAATTGTTGGATTCAGCTACACCACTGTCAGTAAATAGACCCTTTGATCCAATTTCAAGGTCAGTGCACACCAAGCTTAATTAAAATGGTGTGGTGTGTTCCCCACTGTTATTGAATTATTTGGAATATTCAAGAGGGCTCCAGAATTCACTGGAGTAACTGGAAAAAAAAAAAAGGGGGAAGAAGACTAAGAGGACCTAGGGAGATCTTATTTCTGCTTCCATTTCTCTTATTCATCAGTTGCTAGAAATAATTAACCCAGAGGCTTTCTTGATTAAGTTAAACTGGCTAAACTCAGCACTATCACAGAAAGAAGGGTCCTTTTTTGCCTCCAAAATTTCCTCCTGCAATTGCTGGGCCTTGGGAAGCCTGGACTAAGTGAAAGCAAAATGAGAAACACAAATCCTGCACTCTAACTTCATGTTAAGTGTCTAAGTGCTTGAATTTTCTTCAAAATATCCAGATTGATTTTCATCTCTGCACAGTTTTAAACCAATGTAACACGTTAAATTTAGTAAAATCTGCTTGTTTTCCCGTGTAGAAGAGAGATCAATATTTGCAGCCACTGTGTGGTTTAATTACAGGAGAGCATGGATTTATTCTTTTAGTTACTCTATGACATGACCTCCTGAAGCACATAGAAAAGAAAGTACCAGGAAGGTATAAATTAGGTAAAAGACACAGTGGGAATAAGTTCTCCCCTCCCACCTCTTGTTACACCCACTGAATGCAAGACTAATCTGAGTCTCCCTCCTTTCCCTTTGCTCCCACTGCCTCCTAAGAGATCTGGACTTGGCCTTTTATCTGACTCAGTTTTATTGGATGGGATATGAAATCATTTAAGTAATTTTTTGGCCTAGTGGGACTCACTTTTCCCATCCACTGGCTGCATTTGCAAGGGCAGAATTCCACCCACTGCCTTGACTTTCCCCTGTCCCAGCAGTCCAAAAACATTGAGAGGCAGCATCATTCCTCCTCTTAATTAATAAGAACATGTGCAACCCTTCTGCTGTGAAATATTCATTGAGAATTTGCTATGAAATATTCATCAGTGTTAACAAATAATTTTTTCCTTTGCATACACCAGTGACACTTAAGAAAATGACAATACACTCACACAGAGCTGTGCTGTATTACAAACCACTGCTATTATAACATGCTGCAAATCTAATTTATTTCAGGAGCCTTGAACACAGATCAGGGCAGTGAAATGTCTCCTTTATACACATCAGTGGTTGTTTGTGGCACAACAGCACTTCCATGTTTTAATAATGTAACTACTCCCTTGAACTGTGCTGATTTCCTCCGTGATGGATCACACATTTACAGCAGCAGATGAAATGCTTGCAGTGACATTTTAGTGCTGGAAATCAGAGCATTTATACCTGGTGTAAACTCAAAATTGTCGCTATTTTCTACAGCATCTTAGTACTAGAAAAGACTTTCACTGGGGAAAAATTAATATTTTCACTGGGGGAGAAAAAAGAAGTTTTATTTTAAATGGAAACTGCAAGAGATGCTCACTAAAACTGTGAATAGTTTAGATTATTTGCCTTGCTCTCTTACCTAAAATAGAGCCAACTGGATGATGCCAGCTCATTCTGAGGCTCTCACACAGCTGATTTCTGGGCTGTTCACCAAGGCCAGCCCCAGTTTCCTGCCCTGAATTCAGGGGATTCACTCGACTCCTCAGCTTGGCAGCAGCTCCCCAGCCTCTCCTGGGGTCAGGCTGGGACATTCTCCTCTTTCTGTCTTTGCACCTCTTCAAACAGTTCCTAACATTTCCTTTCCTGTGGGAAAAGCCAAGACAACTGGGATTGTTCAGCCTGGAGAGGAGAAGGCTTTGTGGTCACCTAATTCGGCCCTTCCAGTGCTTGGAGGAGCTACAAGAAAGATGGGAAAGGCTTTTTACAAAGGCTTGAAGAGGCAGGACAAGGGGGAATGATTGAGAATATGAGAGCGATTAGGTTCAGATTGGATATTAGGGAGAAATTCTTCCCTGTGAGGGTGGTGAGGCCCTGGCACAAGGTGCCCAGAGGAGCTAAAATGTTTATTTTGCTGCATAAATCAAGGAAATGGAGGGACTGAAATGACTGCATTTGAAAAAGAGCAGAGAGGTGTGGCCCCAGGTCTGGCCTGAGTGAGAGGCTGCGTGTGCTGCTCTTCATCTCTTGGGGCTAAACCTGGGATTTTATGGGATTTTATGTACCCCACAACAAAATGAGAGAGAAATTTAGGTAAGAGAGCAAGGCAAAAGGGAGAAGGTCCTGGAAAGAACCTGCAGCCCCCAGTTAAGGAGAGGTTTTTCTTTCTTTTTTTTTTCAGCAGCTTTCAGGTCCTCAGGAGGTTTGGTGGGGGTGGAAGAGCTCATGTGGGGGAGAGGGGCTAGAGCTGCTCAGGGCAGCATTAAATCAAAGTGACAAACGAGGCAGAGAGGGGAAGGTGTGCTCAAGTGGGGAGAGAATCACTCAGCAGGAGATTCAAAGGGAATGTCTTCACAGGAGAGTAATTAATCCTGCTTTGGATTTTCACAGAGAGCTCGTGGGAGGGCTGCGAGCACAGCAAAAGGGAAGGAGCAGTTCAGAGTGACTTTGTGCCTTGGCTGGTTTTACTTTGGCCATGCAGCTCTCTCAGGGAGCACGAAGGAATATCTGGATTTTATCCCCATCTTCTCTGAGCTCCTGTGAAGGGGCTCACAACAGCCTCTCCAGGAGCAGTCCTGATGATTTCCACAATAAATAAGCAATCCCAAAGGTGAAAGCTTTGCTCTGGGGTTTATTACCTGAGCAGATAAATTTGAAACGTCTGACAAATGAATCATCAGATAAAACTGTGGCAATTACCTCCCTTGGCAGGCAATTATTTCCCACATTGTCAATGCTGACATTCACTGGAGGGTCACTCCTGAGCTACACTGAGATGCCACCTCTGCTGCCACCATGGCCCAGGTCTGAAAAGCAGCACAGCAAAGGATTTGCCCCTTGGAGAGTCTGAAATTGCCACCTGTAGGGTCTTTCTCAGGAAATCAGCCACAACAGGCTGGTGGGATCACCACCAAGTGAATTGCTCCAGAGGGGAGCCACATCCACATCATTTATAGCTGAGATCTGAGGACTGGTTGATTGGAAGGCTAAGCAAGGCCAAAATACATCAATAAACCAAATTCAGAGTGGTGTCATGAGGGCTGGAATCCATCCCAGTGCTCTGTGGGATGGGCCATGCTCTGTGCAACAGGTATGTGAGTTCTAGGAGAGGAAAGAGCCAAAGATGAGCTTTGGGTTCTGTTGATGGGAGGGATAACCACGTTACAGGAGAAAGAAGAAAAGAAGAGAACGGGAAGCAGTTAAAAATTTCAGCCTGGCTTGTATCCTGTTCAGTATTTTTGCCTGTTCAATATTTTTCCCTTTGCTGGGGTTTGAGCTTCAGGATGGACAGAATTTCTCAGTTAACATCCCACACCAAACTGCACCTGGCAGAGAGCATAAAATCAATCAGCAAAACCCCAGAATGGTCTTTGAGGTCACCACCACCACCCTTGAATAAACAGCTCAGAAAACCCCAGGCTCTGGCACTGTGTTCTCTTCACATCAGTGGAGGTTGCAGAGGATCTTGTGCATCTGAGTGGAGCCTTCCCTGTCCAGATCTGGAGGCAGAAGATGCTGAAGGCAGGAGGATGGCTCTGGTGTTAACCACAGAGTTATGGACGTGCCATCCCTTCTGGGTTTGTTTTTCACCAGGCACAGCCTGACAGGAGCAGGAGGCAGCTGCAGACCTGTTGCTCAATGCTGGAAAAGACCCTGTGCAAGAATTTGGGCAAAAATGTCCCATAGTTGATGTGGCAGTACCAATGCAGGTGGTGGGAAGAGGTGACATTTCCCAAATTTCTGTGCAGAGGTGTGGGATGAGCCCCACACTCCAACTCCTGCTCTGAAGAGGGAGAGTTCAGGAACTAAACAAAACAAGGCAGATACCATCCAAGAGAGAAACCTCAGCTCTCAGGGAGCTGTGGAGTGAATAAAGCCCTTCCCCTCACCCCTCTGCTTCCCCTCAGCCAGCACCAGCTGTGGCCCAATTAAACTCAGCCTCTTACAGAAATGGATCTGCTGCACACAATGGATTATGATTGTAATCACTCCACAGGTCACAGCAGCTCAGTGCTCGTGTGCTCTGATTTCTGGGGGAGACACAGGACCCAATTCTGACCCACTCTGGGTGGCTGCAGAGCCTCCAGCCCCTTGCTGTTTGTCAGGGTGGGGAAATCCCCCCTGTGGGGTCAGAGGAGGTGCTGACCCCTCATCTGCTCCACAGGCAGGAGTGGGAGCATCAGACAGTGAAATTCCCACTTGCAGGATCAGTATGGGCCCAAGCCCAGGCTGTGACCCCCAGTGAAATGGAAATACCTCCGGGCAAGTGGGAAAAGAACCTGCAAACCCAAAGATCCTGTGAGGTGAAAAACCCTCTCAGTGGCTCTCCTTGAGCAGCTTCATCCCCCTGGTGGGGTGGGACGTGGCCCCTGCTGCCCTGTTGGACCAGCATCCTCCTCCATGGGGACACTGCTGCTCCCCAAAATGCCTCAAGGACTCCGGGCTCTCCACCTGCAGGAATAAATCTGTGTGCAAGGTGTTTTACAGTGGCATTTAATACGTTTCTCTTTGAGACATTTTAGTTTGCTGGCAGGACTTGCCCAGCCCTGTCAGCTGAGGAGTCCTTACAGACACTGAGTGCACAATTTTCCTTCTTTTGGGTTTTTTTCTGAGGATCTCTCTTCCCTGGGCCTCCCTGGAGGCATGAGCTGTAATCCACGATGCCATCTGCTCTGCAGGGCTGCTCCAGGTCACTTCATTAAATCAGCAGGGACTAATTGATGGCCTTCTCACCAGGGACAGCACAGGCAGCACAAGCATTTCAGTCCTCAGCTATCTCAGCAACAAAAGAGGAAAAAAAATGAGGTTCCTCTTGGGATACTTTTGATTTCAGGGATTTTTGTGATCTACAACATCACTGCTGCAGGAGCAGCTTCTGGAAGGGAAAAGAGCAGCAGCACCTTCAGGGTGTGGGGCTGAGGTGAGGAGCACAATGGGAAAATCAGGAGATTTTATTAAGTGTAAGAACCAGACAAAAGCTCTCTTTGAGTAGAAATTCATTCCCATCTGCTCCGTGCCTGGCCCTTTTAGCTGAACTGAACTTGTGGCTGCTGCTGCTGCTTCATCTGGAAAGAAAATGTGAAGTGACTGATGGAGAGGGAGAGTTTTTATTAGACAGATTTGCTGGGAGCTGCTTTGCTCAGCTGTCTGAGATGCTGCAGGAAAAAACCTGCACTGTGGGACCATCTCAGTTCTTGCTTTGCACACACATAAAGGGAAAAAAGAAAAATATTTTCTTCTACTTGGAGCACCAGCCAACATTTTTGCTTTAAAAAAAACACCCAAAAGAGTTGAAAATTGCTTCCAAAGTCTTGTCAAGTTTTAATTAATTTTTTCGTTGTTTTCCACCCTCTGCTCTGTATTTTGTTCATTCTCACATTGGACAAGGGGTTATTTTTATTCTTTTGATTAAATTAATCAATTTTTGCAAGAGCTCTGGGCATGATGAGGCTGGAATATGTAATTGTGCTTGTTTGTGGTGTGAATACTGAGCATTACACAGAAAATGAGCAGTGTTAGAAGAAATAATACATGATAAGAGATAATCCAGAAAATTAAAACACCACAACCACAACAATATTATTATTAATAATAAGAATACTAACAAGAACCACAGCATATAAAATGCCTGCAGGCTGTCACATTTATTGTATCTCGGAACAAAGCTGGAAAAGCTCATAAGTTGATTTTGCTAAATAAAATTTAATATTTATCTGTATCCTTGGGTATAACAGACTGAAGTACCTGAAAAAATCCAACCATAAAAATACCCAGGCTGGTGTTTACAGCCAATGAACCCTTTTGAAGCCTTTGATGTCTGCAAAGTCTCTTTTACAACAGATTGTAAGAAACCCCAAGGTTACAAGCAGCTTTATAACATCAAGACAGCAATAAAAACACCTTTCAACCTTTTTATGAGAGAACCCAGGTCCTGCATGCACCAAAAGTAGTCACTCACCAAAATATACAGGTTATTCCAAGGAATTTCAATCCTGCAGGAGCAGATTTTGTTCTTTGAGATTAAAAAAAGCTCCAAAAAATACCAACAAAAATTAAAATGTTGTGCTGGAGAACCTCCCTTGATATGAGCTGACATGATTTTACTGGAATGGCAGTCTCGTGGAACCTGGTTTGGCAATTTTTCCCAATTTACTTTGGAATATTTAATCTTGGGAAACTCAGGAAAATTGTCATGTTTTGGGGAACTCCAGACTTACATCTTCAAGTGGACCAGAAATGACCTAAAAGGATCATTTGTCTTTTTTTTTTTTTTTTTTTTTGCATAGTTGCTTCTGGGTAGGAAGTTGCAAGGACTCTGAGTAATAACACTTTTCTATTTCTTTCATTCTTTTAATTTCCAGAGGAGTTGGCTGGAACATTTTTGGTTTATGATGATGCAGTCTTGTGTTGTAACACATTCAGAGCCTCAGGACATGAGGACCTTGAGAATTCAGGGTGAGGAGAGGTGCACCCAACAGCTGGGTTTGTTTTGCATGCATCACAGACCTTGTGTAAACAACACATCTTAATATAACTTTACCCCAAATAATGTCAGAATTGTTTGATTTGTTACCATTTTTCAAGTATGCACCATAATTTTGTTAAAAGCTGACAAAATCAGCTTGGGTAAATGTGTTGATAGCATTATGCTGCAATCTGATCACTTACTGTCATTAAATTGGGAAATTCTTCAGCTTCAACAGATTCTGCAGTCAGCCTGAAAACTGGAAACCTCCAGCCCAAACCATCCTGTGATCCTATGGTTTTATAAAAAGGAGAAATGAGAGAAAGAACTCTTCTTCTGGTGAAATGGAATGCAGTATAATATAGCCATTATTAATAATAATGTAATTATTTTTTCCAGGTATATGTTTGGGATGGAATCTGAGGTTTCAGGGCCACAGCAAGATTTGGTTTTTTTTCCCAGAGCAGAGTTCAATCTCTTTAAAAGCCTATTAAAGTCCCAGAGATGCATCCATCAGTTATTACAGCGAGGGGATGTGGTGACAGCAGCCATCCTAGGGAAGGGAAGAGCCCAAGGATGGCAGGATGAGATAATGACACTCATTTATCTGATGGGGAACATTCCCTGAGTTGTAGGATTTTCAAACTGAATTGAACTTTGGATGATCTCAGGTCTCAGGTCTCTAAATAATCCTTATCTCCAGGTGCTTTTCACTGAAGGTGGAGGAGCAGCTCCCCAGGGTCTCTTATCTTGTGAGAGGTGCCCTGCACAGCAGCTCCTCCATCACTGATCTGGCAGCATTTTCCCAAGGCCATCTGATTGCCAGGTCTTAATAATACCAAATTATTTTACTGAGTCTTTTCCACTATGCATTCTAAACCTCATCACTTAGGATTGAAACAGTGATAGATCAGTCTTTTCACACCAGGAGATTTCTGCCTGGTTCCTTGAAGTGGAAATTCACATTTTAAAAGTTGTCATATAGTCAGAGAAGGTTTTGAGACTGAGAGAGTCAGGAGTCACAAAACCTGAAAAGTGAAATCTGTGAAAATGTGAAAAATTTTCTATCAATGAAAATGAAAACTGGTCTGAAAGGGTGGAGCAATTAACTGGGTAAAATGCAGAGTAAAATCATCACCCTCACAAGGAATGTCTGCTGCAGATTAAGGCCACTGAATCCTTACACTGAGAGGCTTCTCCTTCTCCTGAAAGGCTGCAGCCTTGCAAAAGCCTTTAGTGGGAATGTGTGAAGAAATTCAAAGGTCAAACCCTTCTAGGAGCAGTCACAGGGAGGGTGTTTAGCCAAGCACAGTCAGGGTTCTTTTGTCTGTTTGTTGGACAGAAGAGTTCAGCTCATAAAAGACATTTTCCTATGCATTTTATGAGCAATGTTTTAAACTAAACAAAGCAAAACAATTGTGCTTCCCATCTGCTTTCACTGTAAGCTGGAATTTCAGTGAGGATGTCTCTGGCTCAGAAGTTCTTTTTAATTTTCACAGTGCTGAGAACACCGACAAAATGTGTGCTGGTGCAGAGGATGAGGCAGCCCAGGTTTGTGGGGCTGTGTGGAGCTTTGCAATCTGGGTTTGGGGCTGAAAACAGGGAAAGGTACAGAAATGGGTCTTGGAGGGAATATACAGAGATGTGGGAAATGCAGAGACAGGGAGGTGTGAGAGGCTGAGGGCATCATTTACTCACTTATCCAGGGGAGGCACAAAAGGGAGCAGAGGAGTGCACAGGCTGCTTGGAAAGAGCAATTCTCACATTAAAAGCA
Organism: Cisticola juncidis; assembly: GCA_013400215.1. Classification (NCBI taxonomy): domain Eukaryota; kingdom Metazoa; phylum Chordata; class Aves; order Passeriformes; family Cisticolidae; genus Cisticola; species Cisticola juncidis. The sequence continues at coordinate 188,048 of VXBR01006549.1, forward strand.
CTTGGATCTAGCAGGAGAAGGATCAACAGCTGGGTGTTTTCAATAATATTCTAATATAATAAAGCACTGGGATAATGTAGCCAGGGATACAGAGAGCTCCTATTCCTGGGAGAGTCTTTCTGTAAAACTGTGCCTTGGATGAATCAGAATTCCCTGTGCAAAGATGAAATTACCAGCAAAGATGATTTATGGGTGTTGAGCAAAAACTCTGAGTATAAGGTCACCACAGTGATGTCTACACTTAAAACCTGGATTCCTTTTTTATTTTTAATGAGAGAGTGTGAGGCAAGGAGGACCTGGGAATTACAGCAGTGCATTTAATCATCAAAAAATGGTTGGAAGACCGAGCTCCAAGTTGCTCAAACTGAGCCACTCTGGGTTCAGACATGAAACTCTGGAGGCCCAAGTGGTTTTTGGAGGAAAAGAGAAAGAAATTCCACTTTTTGCAAAACACACAAGAAGAAAAAAGAGCAATTAACAGCACTGCTGTGATTGCCCAGTTTGTGGTGAACTGTGATCAGCAGTGACATTTCAAGGAGTGGGACACCAGCTCCGTGGTGTTTACATTATATTCTGCATTTTTACCCAATAGTGAGGTGATTTTCTGCAGCCAAGAAAGAGAATTCAAGAATGGCAGGAGGGTGAGGTGAATTCCTGCTGGAAATGAGGTGGTTCATGGATACCCCAGGGTAGTTCAGCCCCCTGAGGGAAACTCTGAGAGTATGAAAACCTTCCCAGGGGGCCCATGAACAGCCCCTTGTCACTTAGTCACTCTGAATATTTCTGCTGTGATTACACAGATCTTGCAGGCTCAAGTCAGTGGCTAAAAAAAATACTGAGCACAATGACTTTTATTTCATTGTTATTCAATACACCTCTCAGGAGAGGTGACTAAGAGGTGAATGAGAGATTTCAAAGTCTCTTAACTCTCTAATTTTGCGCACAAAAAATAACTTGGGTGCAGAACATCGTTTAAGATCTGTCTTAAACCCTTATAGGGAATAATTCTCTATTAAATCTGACCTTTTCTCCTCCTAGGGTGAATTTATCAAAAAAACAAAAAACAAAAAAACCCCAACAAACCAACAAATATGTTTGCTAACTGCAACTACTTTAACCCTATGCAAACCTATTGGATCTTATTGTGCATTCTTGGGATATTTATTTAGAAAAATAACACTGCTCAGACAACAGGAGCTGTAGAGCTGTGGGAAGTTGATGAATTTTTGTTGCCCCTCACTGAGTGACTAGTTCTGAATGTTTAAACAAATTTAAAAATTCATATACAAGTAAACACATCAGTACAACCAAGTGTTGCTTCTGAATATTTACAAGTTGAGATTAATTCAATGAAATTATCTGTAGGACAAATTGACACAATATATCTCTGTTCTAGGTAAAGCTACATAAAGCAGTTAAATCTAAAGGATTTAAAGGGCTATTTTACCAGATATTTGGGTTGGTTTTCATATTACCTGTCTTTTTATCAAAGCCAGTGCACTCAGCTCAGACTTTGAGCTGCTATAGAGTGCAGTCATGCACACTGATTCTCCGTGTATTTGTCAATGTTTAAGTGGTTGTACTACAGTAAGTGTTGTAAGGAGATGGCAATTCAGCTCAGTCTGCAGTGCTGTCAGAGATTTCATCCCTCTGTGAGAGAAGAATGCCATAAATCCCTGTGCCAGTGTCCAGAGAAGAACAATACATCACCAAATGCACAAATATTAATTTCTTTAGCACCTCCTGCAGGGTCTCTTCTTGCAGGTTATCTGCTGTGTGTAAGAACAGGCTTCATTTTGAAAGCCTTCAGCTGAAATCAGCACAGCATTGTGTCATGGAGATCTACTCTTGGATATCTTAGGGAATAGCCACATTTGACAGGAAGGTTCAATTTTGATATATTAGGTTTAAAGAGCACAAAAGTGCTGCAGTTACTGCAGGAATAAATCCCTTTTATTTTTCTCACATCTCTGACTTTGAGCCATCAACATTTTATACTTAGAACAGAACTTCACGTGCCTCTCCTCTCCTCTCCTCTCCTCGTATCTCCTCTCCTCTCCTCTCCTCGTATCTCCTCTCCTCTCCTCTCCTCGTATCTCCTCTCCTCTCCTCTCCTCGTATCTCCTCTCCTCTCCTCTCCTCGTATCTCCTCTCCTCTCCTCTCCTCGTATCTCCTCTCCTCTCCTCTCCTCGTATCTCCTCTCCTCTCCTCTCCTCGTATCTCCTCTCCTCTCCTCTCCTCGTATCTCCTCTCCTCTCCTCTCCTCGTATCTCCTCTCCTCTCCTCTCCTCGTATCTCCTCTCCTCTCCTCTCCTCGTATCTCCTCTCCTCTCCTCTCCTCGTATCTCCTCTCCTCTCCTCTCCTCGTATCTCCTCTCCTCTCCTCTCCTCGTATCTCCTCTCCTCTCCTCTCCTCGTATCTCCTCTCCTCTCCTCTCCTCGTATCTCCTCTCCTCTCCTCTCCTCGTATCTCCTCTCCTCTCCTCTCCTCGTATCTCCTCTCCTCTCCTCTCCTCGTATCTCCTCTCCTCTCCTCTCCTCGTATCTCCTCTCCTCTCCTCTCCTCGTATCTCCTCTCCTCTCCTCTCCTCGTATCTCCTCTCCTCTCCTCTCCTCGAATCTCCTCTCTTCTCCTCTCCTCATCCAGGGCACTTCAGGGTCTCCACAAGCTCTCCCACTTGCCAGTGTAAGCCAAAAAAAAAATTATTTCCTAGCAAAAGGCATGGAAGAAGCTCAGATATCCCAGCAGGATATCACAGTTTTAGCAGGCACTGAAATGAAGTTGCCAATGTGGGCTGTTGGCAGCTCCTCTTTGGTCCCTGTCAGTATCACCAAGAATTTTTCATAGCAAAAGATAAATTGTCAACAATCTCGCTCCAGAATATTGTTTGCATTTTATTTCCAAGCAATACATATGGCCACACAGTTTATTGCTCCTTTCTTTTTATAATTCCTCCCCTCTTTTCACCTCTAAAGTTTTTTATGAGTATCTTCCTTTTCATAATTCATTTTTCCTGAAGGCTTAATATTGTGCTGCTCTCAGGATTAGGAAGAAAGTGGTCTTAATTTGGGACTCCCATTTATTTCCTCCAATGCTATTGCATTTATTAGTGTTGGGGAATAGAGTGAAGCAGATTGAACATTATTTATAATCTCAAAGGATTGTTTTGTTCAACTTAGGGTGTGATAAAAGTTAATGGCATTGAATTGTTTTCTCCCCAGCTTCTAGCTTTTCACATGATTTAGGGAATTAGTTTTTCTTCTGGACCTTATTTTTCTCCTGACACAACCTGCATTTCTCAGGAAGATATAAGAAAAAGTATTATGGATAATGGATATCCTTGGGGGCCCATCACAGGAAAATGCTTCAGGAACTGAAAAGACACCTGTGATGATGTCCTTCATTTCTATGGTCTTTGGTGGCAACATTTCTGCTTTAGTTACAATTTTATCTATATATAATTCATTTTAATATAGATATCATTTTCCTGGCAGTGTTGATCTTTTACTTTGATCAAAGGAGCTCATCCTTATAACAGAGTGCTGAGATTCACTCAAGCTGAACCCCTGGGATCTCAAATCTTTTTAGGATGACAGAAGTGTCTTCTAGATATGGAGTCACAAGAGAGAGAATGAAGCTTCCTTTAAGAAGCAACAAATTATTTCCTTTTCAAAATCTCCCATTAAAAAAAAAAAAAGAAGCTAAAATATATATTTTTACTTTCGATTTATTTAGTTGCTTTTGCAAAGTGAAGCTACCATAGATTGGCATTGCTGGAAACAAAAGGCAGTGATTTGTCACTGACAGTTCATCCTTAATTGGAATCCTATTTGGTCTGAAAGGCTGAGGGGAGAGTAATCAAAGGAGACTGAAATGAAAAACCCAGAATGAATGCAAGAAAATAAATCACAGCTCCCACACACGGCCACGACTGCGGGGGGCAAAAAGGCAAAAAGGCAAAAAGGCAGAAAGGCAAAAAAGCAAAAAGGCAAAAAGGCAAAAAGGTAAAAAGGCAAAAAGGCAAAAAGGCAAAAGGCATCCCTGGCCCTGTGGGCGAGGAGCAGCCCCTGACCACGCAGACAGACAAGGCTATTTTAGGGCTGAGCTCTGGAAATTTGGGGTGTCAGGTCTGCCCTGCCTCCTGCCTTGTGCAGCTGGGACAGCCCCAGCCAGGAGAAAGAAATGTGGAAAGAAGTCACATTTTCACGAGGAGAAAAGGTGGAAAGGGAGACAAAGGTACAACCAAACCCAAGTGTGTGACTTGGCAGCTCAGAGTGGTTCATTTTGTAAGAAAAGGTTTATTTTGTTACAAAAGCTTCCCCCAAACCCCCAAATTTGGGTCAAAGACCCAAATCCTCTCCAGAATCCCAAAATTTTGGGGTAAAACATCCCCTAAAAAAACCCAAGATCCCCAAATTTGGGACCCCTCAAACTGCTGGGACTCCCAAATTTAGCCAAAAACCCTCAAATTACCCTGGTATTTTGGCCAAATATTAAATTAATGAAGGTGGAGTTTACCAGATTAATTATTGAGATTATTATTTATCCCACAGATGTGATTGTGTCAGCCTTAACTGTGCCAGTTAACTATTAAGTCAAAAAGCCATAATTTTTCCTGTCTGTGCTAAATAAGAGCTGAATTTCTGAGCAAGAAACTCAAGGAATGTGCACAAAGGAAAGAAAGGTTCTCCTACAACAAAGTTACAAAAGATATCAGAAGAAAGCCATTTCCATGAACTGGCTTCTACACAAATGTATCACTTAAATTATGAATAAAGGAGCTTTTGAAGGGATGAGCTTATGGAAATCCAAAAATGCCATCCTTTTGCATTTGCAGTATTAGCAGGAAGAAACTATTTAAAATACAAGCCATTTTTCAAATGTGAAAAAGGAGGGAAAACATGCCTTTGTTTTAATAAACTACTTTCTATTACCACTGGGTTTTTTTGTTTTGTTTTTTGCTACTCTTGTTTACTGTCCTGTGTGTGTTACAGCCCTTAAAACTCTGCTGAAAAATCTCATTCACATTTTATGAGAGATTAGCTGGAGATGTGAGACCTGCCCTGACCTCCCTGCTGGGTGGTTTTGTTTCAGCACAGGCTTTTTGTCCTTTCCACCAGGGAAATGCAGGCAGAAAAGCTGATCCTGATTTGAGTTTCAGATTGAAGGTGGCCTTTCCTCTTCCTCACAGTCAGGAGGATTTAAAGCTGTCTCGAGCATGAGCAGTGGTGCCTCCAAATTTGAGCAGCCTTGAGTGAGTTTGAGCGGCCACCAATATTCAATATTGTCCAGTGCAGCCAATTGCACACAATTCTGCCTAAAAAAGCAGTGTTAAAGGGCAAAATCAGAGTACTGAAACTGTGTGTTGATCACTTGTATGCTGAGATTCCAAGTGCTCCAAGAAATGTGAGATTCAGCAGCTTTGATTTTGAATCCCTGCAACCAAACCAAGAAAACTTTCTCAGGATAAGTAAAAAGCATCATCAAAGCTTCAAAAGTGACAAACAAGCACAGCTTCTTCATCAGACTCTGCATCTACCTGATGTAAACGTGAATTATGAGTAAAGATTTTGCTGTATTTGGATGTTCTAGTGCCACATCCTATCCTCTTCATTTGTAATAATAGATAAATAAATCAGAACTCCTCAGGGGAGACTTTCGGGAATTGTGGAAATCAACTCACCTTTCCTGGAGGAGAATGGATGACATCTTTCTGTCTTTGCTGTCTGTAATATTCCACACACAATAGAGGTGTTTGTCTAGGATCACACAGTCACACTCCTTTAATACTTGCAGGGTAACGTGCACAGAAATTTTACTTCTGCCAGGGCTTGTCCCTGTTGGCTCCAGGGCACCCACTGGGATGGCCCCTGCAGGGTCATGTTCTCACTGAATTGAATCTGATAGAATTGTAAAAATATCATGTCAAACCCCCGCTCTGGTGCAGGGCAGCCTTGCTCCCCTCAGGACTCAAACCTATTTCTACATGATCTGAGGAAAGGAGGAAAAAGATCCTGTTTCTCCCCTCAGCTACAGGACATAACTGTGCTGGTAGGTGCTGACTTGAGGCAAAAATCTGTGAGTTGTTCTCCCAAAGCACCACTTAATTACCTGGGATTGATTCACTGTTCCTCTGTTGGCAGAGAGGGATGGAGCTGATTAAAGTCTTCAGACAGAGGAGCCTAAATATCTGTAAACAGGGATATAAATAAGGAATGGAAATATTCCTGATGTGTAAATGTAGGGATATACATATCCCTGAACATGGATATTTGTCACTGCACACAACCCAGCTCCTACAACCGTGCTGGGGCTCCTTTTTCCCATCCTCTGGATTTCTCTCCTTCAGGATCCCTGATTTGAGGACTGTAGTGTCCTGAGGCCAGGGGTAAAGGCTGCAGAACACTTTTTGTGTGGTTGCTTTTGAGCAGCAGCCTGAGCTGCAGCAGGTTTTAAAACCCCAACCCCCAAACGGGCACATCCATAACATTCCCAGCATTTCTAATTAAGTCAGTGATGGAGGTGAATTTTGCCTCAATGCCTGTTCCATAATAAATCTCCAACTGGCAGCGCTGCACCTTCTGAAATTTTCTACCATCTGAGAAAAGCAATGGTTGTTAGAGGAATAGTGTGACCTTCAAATCTTCTCAGAGCTTTGCAATCATGAGCAGGGGTGTGCAGGGGTTCAGCAAATCTGCTCCTGCCTGTTTCCTGCTGAGCTGCAGTTTTGCTAATCAAGTATAATTAAAATGAAAAAAAGAAGCAGCAATACAATACCGTGCACGTAGAAATAGTAATCAGGGTGGCAGCAAAGTCACTTTTATGCAGGGGTTTCTATCACATGCAGCACTGAATGCTCCCCAGCTCACATGAGTGATGTTCATGGAAACAATGCCCTGGTTTTTCTGGGATTACCTGGCTGAGGAAGGATCTGCAGAATCCTCTGTGAACACTGACAGACACCTGGTTCTGCCACAAATGCAATTTTCACGTTGTGATCCTTGTGTCAGACCATGTGATATTAAGATTTTTTTAATTTTATTTTATTTTATTTTATTTTATTTTATTTTATTTTATTTTATTTGGTGACATTTGCCAGATCAGCTGCAGGAAAATTGGTGATTGTTGGTGATAGCTGTTTCTGGTTCCTGATGAATTCCCATACAAGTAAAAAACAACAACAAAAAAAACCCCAAAAAAACCAAAACCAAAACAACGAATGATCTTCGATGAACACAAATGCAATTGAGTATTTTTGGTAGCATTTATTTTTCTTCAGATTTGCTAATAATACCAAATTACAGTAATAAATATTTTAATTTAGTCGTGGCATTAATCATCACCTTCATCCTCATCTCACGTCAGCGGTGACATTCAAATAATGCTCATGATTTAGTGGAGTAATTCTGGATCTTCACTGACACTCCCCAGTAAAGCAGCTCTACTTCAATAAAATACATTTCTCTTTCCCACTTAAGCCCCACTGGATGGGGCCCTCCAGAAGAGAAAATTTAATTGGTTTTTGGACATGTCATTTCTGAAACTTTCCTTTATTATGTGTGCAACCCGAAAAATCTCAGTGCTCGGTGGAGTTGCTTTATTAATAATGATTTCTGTTTCAGTTTGGATTGGTTTCTTCTTTCTGTTATGGTTGACCACAGAAATTCACACAAAGAAAGCAAAAGCTTTAAAATAAAGGCCAATAAAGTAAAAAAATGAAGGTTTTTAGAACTGTATTTAAAATGAAGATTTCTAGAACTGTATTTCTGTTTTATAGAGTAGGAAAGCAGCCTGCTAGATATTTAAATTTTTCAATCAGGATAGCTGTTTTGCTCTTAAAAAAAGAGATAAATTAAGCAGTTTTAATTAAGCTCATCTCATTTTAATAATCCTCCTTCTCACCCACACTCTGATGGAAGGTCAGAGAGGGAACTGTGGAGGAACACGGCGCTGCAAGAACAAATTCTAATTATTGCAAAGGAAAGTTAAAATCTTTTCTTTTCAAATGTACTTGTGCTTTTCCCTTTTCTGCTTAATTTTGAGAGGAATTTCTCACTGCTATTCATCTGTTTTCCCCCCAGGCAGTTTGTGTTGATGGACGGCACCGAGTTAGGGGATAACAGTGAAATGAAAACGAGTGGTGGGGAGCTGACAAATGCAGCATTATCAATATTGAGAGATTGCTCCAGGATTAACATTCCCATTCCTCACAGACTGAAAGACATCTTATCCCAGAGCTGGGATAACTGAGCTGAGATCTGTCCTTTCCAGCGATGTGCAGCCTCAAAATCCCAATTTTTGCCCCAGTTCTATGGACACAGAACTCTGCAGGTAAATGGGCTACTGGCATTTCACAGGCATTTAGCTCCAGGCACAAATAAATATAAATCAACCCCACTTGCCTGTATTTTGTGCTTAATTTATGAAGTAGTTTTTAATAAGGTTGTATTATTACAAAATGTTATTACAGATAATCTTTACGATCACTCCAGCCTGGAATATGAGCCTGTCTGGGCTCATATTTCATTTCCCAGCTCCCACAACAGGGACTGAAATGCTGATGTGTGCTCACCATGACTGACAGCCTTGGTTTTTCATGGAGTTATCAAAGGAGAAGGGCTCCATTCATCAGTCTGCCCTTAAAGGAAACCACCAGAGCAACTCAAATCCCTCCCTTTTCTGGGTCCAACACACTGACAGAATTAAACACAGACTTTTGTAGGTCGTGGTGCTGAAGAAATCATTCCTTTGTTTTGCCTGATTTACCTCTTGGTTAATATTTTGGTTTTTTTCCCCACATAAACTGTGGTTTTAAGGAGAACTCCTCAGGTGTTTGAGTAGTTTTTTTGCAGAAGGGTCAGAAAAAACCTGCCAGTGAGCAAGGAGGTGATGCCTCTTCTTGGAAAGATGAATAAACCTTGCCTGGAAACCTCAGGGAACCCTCACAGGCAGAGGCAGAGCAGCTGCCAGGGGTTCAGGGGGAGACCTGGGTGAGGTCTGCAGGTCTCTCCCTTCCTTGAACTCAAACCCAGCTTTCCCCCTCCCTTGGCATTATTTCCTGCTCATATGCCAGGTAACATCACTGCCATGCACATTTGGCAATTCGTCCACACTAAAACAAAAATCCACAAGAATGGTTCTATCTTCTGTGAAAAAAACACTCCAAAGCTTGCAAAGTTCACTGCACTCCTGTGCCCTTCTTCCTTTTTACCAAAAAGCAAGGAATATTTATTTTTTTATGTCTTGGAAGACTTTTCAAGGTCTAGCACACAATGCAGACTAGTTTAAACCTACACAGAATAGGAAAAATCCCCCTGCCTTGCTGGCATTTACTCTGAGGGAGAGGATTTGGGGTAAAATAAGTGTTCTGTGTGCTCCTCCAGCAGGCAGCACATCCTGAGCCCTCAGCAGCCCTCAAGGCTCTGCTGGAATTGATCCTTCCTGACCAGCTCAACCCAAGGAGCACCTGGAGCAGGGAACAGCAGCAGCCCCACACAGAGCTGAACTCCCTGTAACATAAAAAGATAATTGCAGACCTCAAAACCATTGAGAGGCTGGGAAAATTAAGACAGAAATTCCAGCTGTCCCTCACACAGTCAGGTCTTGTCAAATCTGTAATTTCCAAGCTCAGGGAAGGGCACCAGACTTAACCAGTTTGTGTCACAACAATCCAATTTACTCGATGAGGCACCCAGGGCTTTAATACACTCTTGAGAGGCAGTTTCAGTCCCGAGGTTTTTCCAGTGGCCAGGAAGCAGAAATCAGATGGTGCAAGGAGCCAGAGTGCTGGCAACTTCTGCAGCAAGCTGTGTTTGCATCAGGGAGTGTAAATAGGTCTCTGTGAGGAGGCAGCAAACATCGTGCTTGTGGCTTTTCCCTCTGTGTTTGCAATTAGCTGGGAGGGGAGCACAGATGTTCTGCAAAGAACTCCCATCCAAATTAAAGATGCAAAATTGTTAGGGTGGCTCTAATTAATTTTCTGTCTCAGTTTAAATGACATCTTTATATTGTAGCACTGTGCAGGAGGCTCTGAAGTGACTGGGCCAAAATTGCTCACTGAATTTTGGATTTGCATGAAATGAATTTGGCCTGTTCTGATAAGCACATGTAGAAGGGATCTCATTTAATTGAATCCCCAGATAAAAAACATTTTCCAGAAGACATTACTGTGAAGTCTGGTGCGTCTCTGTTATTTAATGTTGTTGTAATTTGTCCTAATTTATTCTCATTGTGCTGATGGAAGATGGAGTGGTTTCTCAGGCCCCATCACATCTGTAGTGTTTACAGGAATGGATCAGCCAAATCAAATCTGTTTGGCCACAACAGATCAGACCAGAAGTGTTTTAATCTCACTTTATCTCAGTGCTTCATTTTACTGCTGAGTGGCTCTTGAGGCAGAACCCCTCAGAGTGCAGGGCTTGGATATTCCATGTCCAAAGGTTGGGCTTGATGACCCTGGGGATCTTTTCCAACCTAAATGATTCTGTGGTTCTGGAGAAGAAAATTTATTATTATTAATAATAATTATATTTTAATTATTTTATTATTTTTATGTATAAATATTTGCATAATCAACAAAAAATGTTATATTCATCTACACTTGGGGATTTTATTTTCCCTTAACAGCCTGTCACGTTATAGAAACAGAAATGATCCTTGATATGTTGGGATATTTGGATTGTATTGAAAGAACCTCTTGAGAGGCAAGTTTGATGCTGAGATTGTAATAATTTATGCTGACCTGGTACTTGTTGAGAGAAAACTTAAATGTGAAATGTGCTTTGCTTATTACAAGGGTTTAAAGAAGCAGCTTGCAGTCCCATGGGAATGCAGGGACTGCTTTCAGAACAGCAGCAGAGATTCAGGAAGGGAAAGAAGCAGAACACCAAAATCTGTTGGGCCAGATTCCACATCTTTAGAGGCCCAGGATGATGTGGTTTACATGAATTAAGATTTCACACTATAGGGTCTCACTTTCTGCAGAAGTTTGGGAAAATAGACCCATAAAGTTGGTAATTACAGACTATTTACATATTTCTAGTTGCACTTCAGGCATTTATGAATTGAAATGTGTCATTATTCTAACTCAGAATTCAATATTCGAAGGGTGCCTTATCCATCCTGAAAATAACCTTTTTTTTTTTTGTAGCAATCCCCCACCATGTAATTCAAACATGACTAAGCAACATCTTTTTGCTGAATCTGAGGGAGGATGTGGGAGTGAGATGAGGGCACCCTCACCTTCTTGGCAAACTCGTTTTTAATCCAAACGGAAACCCAGGGGTTAATTGAGGAGGTTTATATAAATAACACAGATAACCGCTCTTGTTCTTAAAATGCCACAAAGTTTCACTTGAGGTGATCCTTGAAAATGGAGAGAAAAATAGCAGCGGCTGTTTTGCCTGGAGCGGGAAAGTCAGTGTTCCGAAAAAAGTGCCGGGAAAGGAAAAGGGAAAAGGAGGGGAAAGAGAGGGAGGTGAGGAGAGGGAAAACCGCAGCCCGACTGGTTTGGAGCCTGCAGGGTGAGATCTCCCGGGGCCGGCAAGGAAAAGCTTCGCAGGGGTTTGAGAGGAGGAGAGGTTTGGGTGTGTGGGGAGATCAGCGCTGCCCGGCCAGCCCCGGGCGCGGGGGATGCTGCGGGAGCCGGGCTGGACCCGGCACCTGAGGATGCGAAATTCGGATGCACCTGAGGATGCTGAATTCGGGTTCTGCAGGGCAGGAAAAAGCAGGAGTCGGGTTTGCCGGGAATGGGGCTGCCTGCCCATGCAGAACTTCTGGCCGGGATTTTCTGTGGAGCTGTTGAGTTGTTGGGTTTAAACACCAACTACGGGACGGGGCCACCGAGAGGCGTTCCAGTTTTTTATCTCATTGTCGGTCTCGGTGAAGGCAGAAACACAAAGGATGGTAAAACTCACCCCATAATGACGAAGTTCTCTTTGTTACAAGGCCTTTAAAAAGTGTTTTAGCCAATAGACTGATGCTAAAAGCTTACTTAAGCTTTTAATTTTAAAATTAAATTTAATTATTTTATAATAAAATATATAATATATGATAAATTNAATTAATTTAATTTTAAACATTTTTTTTCTACTTTGGAAGCCCTCACTAGCTGGCATCCACAACCTGTGCTCTCAGTAATCAACTTCCCATATGCAGTACTCTGGACAAATTCTTGGACTCTCAGATCCTCAAGCTGAGTGTTTTCCATCAGATCTCGAGCTGTAAATAGATTTTTTGGGCACTCAGACCCTGCTGGGGCAATGTTCCACGCTCTGAGGTTTGGCTTTCCACCCTCAGCAGCACAAACAGCTCCACAGGCACAAAGGCTCAGGAGGGGTCTCTGGCTGACAAGCACAATGTGGGAAGAGTCCAGGATGACTAAAGAGCCCTTTGCCAATGAATTGCTGCTTTTGATGAATGCCCCAAACCAGAAGAATCCCAAATGACGTCTGTGAGTACAATCATTTGACCCAGCCCACAGACACAGATGGGGACTTGGGAACACGCGCCAGATCTGCTCAGGAGGCAGATGGAGATGAAATGAAATGATATCAGCTAACTCACTCTGAACACAGAGCTGAAAGTTGGCTTTGCATATCCTCAAATTCAAACCAATGAACCCTCTGCTTTTGGAGGCGTTTGTCAAAGAAAGTGCTGAGAGTTTCAGACAATTCTTCATTTTCACTGCTACCTGCAGCAGCAGGAGTTGTACACTCCTGGCTGTGTTTGGTTTTGCAGCATTTCTTGCCTTGGCTGCTCAGTGAAATATCACCCCAGTGGCTGTCCTGCTGCTTAATGCTGTAGTGGCTACAATAAATAATCACCACTAAAAGCAAGTGGCTTATTTAAGAAAAAAATGGAGGGGAAAAAAACAGTCTAAAATGTAAAGTGTGGCTCTTCTGCACCTGGGGCACAATTTGGGCCAGGCTTAAGTGTATTACAGGACCATATGATGAACCCTCTGCATCATAAAAAAATCTCAACCCCTCTTTTTGTTGTGCCCAAGACACTCTGAATGGAAAGAAATGCCACATTTTTATGACCAGCTCAAGTTATTTTAATTGAGGACTTCGTACAGCCTTTGCTGGGCTGCCTGAAAAGGTGGGATGGAAGATCAATTATCAGGTAATTAATTGTCCTAATTAATTAATTAATTGTCCTAATGCTACTGCCATCCTCTGTCCCTCGGGGGAGGTGGCAGGTTGTGGAAAAAGCTCTTTTCTCCAACACACCCTGGCAGAGAAAGCGCTCTTTTACTTCAGGCCACACTTTTCCATCTCCACAGCACTACCCAGAGGTCCCAGCTGAAAACAGATTGAGAACTTGAAGGAATATCAGGGAGAAGCCACTGAGTGAATAAAGCCCCTCTGAGAAGTATAAAAGAGGACAGAATTGGCAATTATTTTCCCTAGAAATGTCCCTTTCTGAAGCACACTCCTTGCTGTGTGAGAGATTTTAACCTCTCAGACCACCAGTACCTGCTGCACAGTGTAGTCATCAAACATCAAATATTCCTCTGGAATTTCTTAAAATAGTTGTTTTATTCCCCACTTAAAATGGTTTCAGCTTCTCCCCCTCATCTACTCCCATAACCCTTTCCTAAAATCACTTATGACTCAGAGAAAAGCTTACATCCACTTGGATTACTGGAGAAAAATTGCTGGAATTAAGAAGGCACATTGTTGTTTGTGTTGAACCCACAATATGGGAACAACAACAGGACATTTTCTTTTAATCTGTGAGTGCAACCTCACCTGCTCACACCCATGAAGCCAAATTTCTACCCATGAAGCCAAAGTTTCCCATTTATTGTGATACCTTGATTTATTATCAATGGGATATCAGGGAGAAATCCTCTGACATGCTCAGGTACAAATATTTCCTTCTGGAAATAGTGAGTGTCTGGAACGAAAGAAAAAGAAGAAAGAAAAATAAACTGGAAGAGAATTTGAAAAGGTTTTTTTCTCTGCAGTGGTCCAGATGATCAGTGGCAATTTTATTTCATTTGTTCCTGAGAGAACAGGACCTCAAGGTGTGTCCTCTCTATTTTTTCTTGGTTTTCAGGTGTGATGAGCCAAACAAATCTCAGTCAGCTGCTGTATTTACAGAAAGGACACATTTGACCCAGTCCATGTATTTACAATGAGAAATCCAGCCCATAATCTGCCACAGATAGGAGGGAGAAAGGAGCAGAATAAATCTGTGTTCTGTACCTTTCCATGCTGGAATCAACACAACCCCCACCCAAAAAAATAAATCAGTCATAGTTGGCAGATTTACCTGATATTGTGTGATATTTATCTCAGAACAAATACTTCTAATCTGACATCAGTGTACTACTTTGAATTTATGTTGATTTTAAAGTGCTGCAGTAATTAATGGGTCTAATGGGAATTGTACTTTTTTTTTCCTGGAGGTTTATTTATTCCCTTCCTTTATTTCTACTGCTCAAAATACGCACAGGCTTCTGAGTAATTTGTATTTGCTATGTTGCCATGATATAGGATCAGTAAAGAACATCAAGAAGAAACATGACATGAATTTTCATCAGAATTAATAAACTTAGAATGCATTTCTTAGTATTTTTTTTTAAATAAAGCTGTATGTCAGAGCTTGCCTTTTGGTGAGGATAGATGAGTGGAGAATGAAGAAAAAGAGATTTTCTCCTCTGTGTATGTCTTTCTAGCAGCTTTTCAAGTCAAACAGTTCATTTTCTTCTTTTCTACTTGGGATCCAGGTATGCACTTGGCACTTTTAAGTGCTCCTAATCTCTAAACAGAAAGGTACAAGGATTAATTCAAATAAATTCCCTAAGGAAGAATTACAGAGTTTGAAATATTCAAAAATCTACATCCAGTTATACACCAGTTATATACCTTGGTTCAAACCCCTTCTAAATCCTCCCCTCTCAGATGGGAACTAAACTCTATTTATAAAAATATATCTTGAAAACCTGGTCTCAACCTTGGTTCCTAAGGAGAACCAAGACAGGATAGAAACCTTGGAATGTGTTTTGTCCTTATCAGGACAGGGAGAAATATTGGGAAAAACCAGCTACTAATACAATAATAGGCTACAAATAGATAAATATAAAAGGAAAAAAAGGCAAAAAATCATTTGGCATCATGGCCAGTAAAACCATACGAAAAAAAAAAAATGTAAGGAATGGTACGTGGCAAACTGTGGGGACACAAGACAGTTCTTGTTTGCTTGTCCTGGGCAATAACTGGGCTGGAAGACCTCAGTGATCCATCTAAAAATAGGGTGTTCACCATGTCAATGCAATTATCGGTGGTTTTGACCCTGTCCTGGCAGCTGCAGGGCTGTGCTGGGACACCTCGGGCTCTGACCAGGCCATTATCAGCTCCTTTCACATCATCGATGTGTGGAACTTGCTCATGGGCATTTCAGTGCTCGATAATTGCGCCCTTTCCACCAACGGGGTTAAGTAGATTACTTAATCTGGTAAATGCTTGTTCCCAAGTGTCCTGGGAGAAAATCCTATTGCCTTTTGCACAAAAAAACCCCCACAAAACTTAAAATAACCCCAAAATACCAACCAACCAACCAATCAATCAACCAATCCACCAACTCAAAAAACCCAAAAAACTCAAACAAAACCCCCCCTCCAACCAACCAACCAACCAATCAACCAACCAACCAGTAAACCTCAAAAAACTCAAACANTTGCACAAAAAAACCCCCACAAAACTTAAAATAACCCCAAAATACCAACCAACCAACCAATCAATCAACCAATCCACCAACTCAAAAAACCCAAAAAACTCAAACAAACCCCCCCTCCAACCAACCAACCAACCAACCAATCAACCAACCAACCAACTAACCAACCAATCAATCTACCAACAAAAAAACCCCAAAAACTTCAAACAACCCCCCCTCCAACTAACCAACCAACCAACCAATGAACCAAAGAACCAACCAATCAACCAACCCACCAACCAAAAACCCCCAAAAAACTCAAACAACCCCCCCAACCAACCAACCAACCAATCAATCATCCAATCAACCAACCCACCAACTCAAAAACCCCAAAAAACTCAAACAAAAACCCCTCTCCAACCAACCAATCAACCCACCAACCAACAAACTCCAAAAAACTCAAACAACCCCCCCAACCAACCAACCAATGAACCAAAGAACCAACCAATCAACCAACCCACCAACCAAAAACCCCAAAAAACCTCAAACAACTCCCCCCAACCAACCAACCAACCAACCAAAAAAAAATCCAAAAACCCCAAACAAAACCCCCCCTCCAACCAACCAACCAACCAACCTCCCACAAACCCTAAAAAAAAAAAATAAATTACCATCACTGAGAGCTATAGCCAAAGAGATGAACATGATTTTAATTGTTCAGTGTTATGATTTGGGCTGAAGCAGGAGTGTCCAAGGACTGACTCGGTGCTATTTAAGTCCCTTCCAACCCAAACCATCCTGTGATTCTGTGATTCCTATTCCTCAGCTTATTCAGTCAATATAAGAAGTGCTGGGTTTATATTTCATGAAAGGAGGTGGTGGTTCCACATTATGTGACCCTTCAAAGGGAAGGATGGGGAAGATTTCCTGAGACACAGATGTTTAGAAAATATATGGGGTTTTCTATATTTCGGAGTAGAAATGTCGATAGTGACTTGTATATTTGGATTTTACCTCAGAAAATACAGATGTTATATTTACATAATAAGTGAAGTCGATACATTTGTATTTATATTTAAAATATAAATATTAAAAAAAAAAAGTCTACTGTCAGCATGGTACTTGCCAGGCAGTTACAGCAAGATGAACTCTTTGCATCCTTTCAGACCTACTTTTCTCTGATTTTTCTATTATTTTATGGTCTCTCCTGTAGGTCTCCTACAATGATGTTGTGTTAGGCCTCACTGATACCTTCCTCAGTTTCTCTGGTTTGCATCCAGCTGCCTTACAGCTGATATAAATCTTCGTTTGCTCAGAGTATTTCCGGCAAATGTCTTAAGGAAAGGTGTTCAAATGTGCCTTAAGGAGTTGGCAGAGTTTATGCAGAGTCTATAAATTAGTTTTATAAGATCCCACACTGGCTGTAGAATTATCCTTATTTTGCCCTTATGGCTCAGCCCAGTTCTTTCACAGTCTGTTAAATTTAGCATGTCTTGACATCAGCCGTGAATATTTCTAAAACTCATAAGGTGAAATCTTCTTAGCATATAAAATGCAAATCTGTAAGATCATTTTTATTGTTAAGGTTGCTGTCTACACTGGAATATTGCAGTGCACATAGATCAACTGAACGATATAAAAAAATCTATTTATTTTATTCCAAAAAATATGGGAGAAGTTGAGTTGACTGAATGTAATTTTCTAGTTTGGTTTAGCCTGATCTCAAAATCAATTGGCTTCCAGCACTACTGTAAATCAGGAATAACACTGCTGACTTCCAGGCAGCCAAACCCATGTGAAATATCCAAGAAATATCCAGCTTAATTTGGAACTTCTTCACAAGGGCTCTGTTCTAAAACAGAGCAGGTGTAATGGAGCCAGGAGTTCTTCAATAGCTGCTCTGCTCCACCTCCTGCTTGATAATAATTATGTGCTTTATAATTTTATTTTTTCCATGAGAAGGAATAGTGTGACCATGATAAAGGTAAGGCCAAATAGTGCAACTGCTGGCTTTGTTAATGGAGTCACTGTCTCAGTGACTTGAAAAATCAGATGAAGCCTGAAACCCAAATAGTATCCATGCTAGAAAGCAAATTTCCAATGTAAATTTTATGTTGCAGACACTGCAGAATTAACATATGTAGCCACTAGCAATGCTTTGTTATAAATGCTAAACCTAAATGCAGATTAGATTCCCTGTGTATTTCGTTTGTACATAGAAAACATAATTTTGTGCAGTACAGAGAATTGGCTCACAGGATCTGGCTGAGGTGTCATTTCTCAGTAATTCAGGAAGGGTGTACATAAATTGGGTGTTATGAATATGAAGTTATAAGGTGCTTTAAGATCTCTGGGTGAAAGTGAAAGGAAAATGCAAAATATTGGCATTTGCATCATTTCTCATGAAAGGCACACCCAGTCATCACAGCTCAGCCAGCCTTGTTCCTCACTTCAAACATGCAAATCAGAATTCCTGCCAACCTCAATTCACTTATCAGCTGATAAATGTAAAATTGCACCAACAGAACCAAACCCATTTCTATTCCTGGGTACAAGAAGTGCATTCATGACTGGTCCTGCAGAGAGCTGGCTGGATGCAAACCAGGCTCACATCCCACTCCTCCTCTGCAGCCCAGGGATAATGAAAACAGACGTTTTGTTCTCAAAAACACACCCATCTTTGGACATTTCTGTCCTCTTGTTGCCACCTAAAATCTCCAATATCCAGTGTGGCAATTTAATCAAAGCTCTCTTATGCTGATGCACATTCTTGTCTGGGCAGAATTCCAGGGTTTTGGGGATGAGCACCAGGCAGAGTCAGGGGATGGTTTTGGGGATGGCTGAGGTTTTGGGAGAGCTGGGAGTGTTTGGGGTATAAAAGTGGCACCCTGGATTTATCTTTCTGCTGCAAACACACTTTGCCTCAGTCTGTTTGATATTCAAACATCTGTTCCCTCTAATTTCTTCTCAACTTGAAGGTTTCCTCAACATGTCTCACAGGAAAGGTCACTGTGCATTATTGAGAAGATAAAAAAGTTTCACATACATACTTTGACCATTGATTTTTGTGCAGTTTATATTTGGACAAGATTTAAAGGCAGTCCTGAGCTTTATTACAAGGCAGTTTATAGGAAATTTTGCCTTTGGTTTTCACTGATATTAGAACCAACACTGTAGAAAATCAGAGTCAGATTCTCATTGCCCCAAAATTTGTCAAGGCTGAACAAAACCCATGGGTGCTTCCCTGCAGGGAGGTGTAGGGGAAAATCACCTGGAAAAAGCACATTTGAAAACACAGATTCACTTCTGTGTCCTTATGCTGAATATTTGATACATAAAGTATTTAAGAGGGAACAAGTGGGACATTAATTTATTTTTTTTAGAATCTAATTTAGTGGGTTTTAATCTGTGCTCCTGTCAGCACTGAAAAAACAGCGCTGAGATTTCTGATTCTACAAACTCCTCGGTGTTTCAGAGCTCCAAAAATGTCCCAAAGGAATTTAATTGGGAATTAACCAACTGGAACACCCAAAGAAGGAGCCCCTCCTGCAGCAGCCTGCCCATTACAGGTTCACATGGAAATATCTGGTTGTTAAAACCACCCAGGATTACTTGGAGCTTTTCCCGTGTTTGTCGCCTTCGTCAGCTGTGCAAAGCTGATCTTGCCTTCTTAACAGCTCAAACCTTGGCAAAAATCCTTCATAATATTAACATGTGCAGTGGTAAAATAGGGAAAATTGCCCACTTCAGCCACAGGGGGAGGAGAGGCAGGAGGGAGGTGGAGGAAACCAGAGGGGAGAACCTGAGAGGTTTTTCTGGCAATGATCTGTTGGGGTCTGCTGGTCACTGCTGCCTTAGACATGATTTATTGATTCCCCAGAGATATGAGATTTAAAAAGACTCTGACACCTCCTGGTTGGTTTCTCACACCCTGCAGACAGAATTGAGTGTATAAAAGAGCAAAAGGCCCTGTCTGGGAGCCGGCAGTGTTCCTCAAGTATCAGCTCTGGAACCCCAAATGCTCCCATTCCCCTGCCTGAGCGGAGGGCTGGGGTGGGTGTTCTCTCCTACCACAAAAGAGAATTTAACTTGCACTTTTAATGGATGGAAATTGGCTCGGTGAGTCACAAAGGGAGGGTGCTGCTGTTGTTGGGGGCAGCTTTGAAGGGAGAAGGAGGCTCCAGCAGTTCGGTGTTTTAATCCTCCCAACTGCTCTGGTGACTGCCTGGATTTGGGTTTGGTAAAGAAATAGAGATCAGATCATGAGTGGAACAAGAGGCACAGAGCCCTTGGAGATTTGTTTGTGGAACACACAGAGGGTCAGGTTTGCACAGATGATGTTGGCACTGATATTTCCAGGCTTTATGAAGCCTATTCTGTTTATAAGGTGACACAGAGAGGAGTCCCTTTGGTTTTTGTGACACATTCCCCTCAAACAGGAGTTTTAAGAGATTTACTTTGTTTGATATTACGTGAAGATTTTCATGATGTCCCAAATGTGGAGTGTATTTCTGAGCAACAATAATCATGTCTGTACTTCTAAATTATTTCAGGTTTGCTTAACCTTGGAGGGAAGGTGAAAGGAGGAGGCAAAGTCATTCATGCTGAGCTACACTGACAAGTAAATAAAATTTATTTGCCTTCTTCCCATTTAAGATTTCCCCAGCTGCCTCCATCAACTCTCCCTCATTCTGTTTTTCATATTTCATCTGTAGTTTTAAATCTTACTCTGAATGACAACATTAGCTTTCTAAACTACTCAGCAATATCAGTTTCCCCCCAAAGACTTCCCTGAGGCTGATTTGTAGAGGCTGCAGTTGTCTCTCTATTTTTTTTTCTCTGACTTACATTGAACAATTCTCTCACTAATGACATTTCCCCAGCAATGATGCACCAGGGAAAAGCAGGGAACGAGGTGCAGGAATGATGAATGCATCCTAAATGGATGGAGGAGGAAGTGCTACAATTTGTTCCTCTATCCCTCCATAAAAAATCTACAACACTTGTCTTTTTCCATCAACCATAAAGATGGAGCACTGGGCTGGGATATTCTCAGATAAATCAGGCCTGACATTGTGCAGTGCTTTTTTGCACTCTTGCAAAGCAAAGCCAAGCCTAAGCTTGCAAGATGTGTCTGTGTCTGATTTAAAAGCCCCAGCTAAAAGAAAAGGCTGAGATAAACTCGGGATGAAAATGCAAGGAATGATTTCCTGTGGGGAGAGCAGGTGATGTGCAGGGGAAGGGTCACTCCAGCTGGGCAAACCCAATCTTTAGGAAATTCCTCCTTAAGCCATAACCCCAAGTGCTTCTCCCCTCCTCTGACCTTCCTGCTGTGTCCTCAAGGATCATTTCCTTCTCTCCTCTGCCTGTTTGCTCAGGGATACACTCTGGATTCCCAAATCTTTGCAAAGGCAACCAAAAAGGCTTCACTTCCTCTGAAGCCTCATCTAGACCTGCCTGTGCTCCTTGCCTGCTGTGGACATTTGTTTCACAGCATAAAAACCTTAAAAACCAGACTCTGTCATTCCCCAGGCCCTTACCAGGATCTGCTAAGAGCCACTGGCACTCACCCATGATCAGTAGATAAAGCCACAGCTGAGATTTCAACAGAATAAACAGAATAAACTTCCATTCCAGCTGGGAGCTCTCTGCAGTGCACAGGACCAGCTTTGCTGGAATAACTTGGGGTTTTCAACTTTTCCCTAAGAAGGAAAATGTGAGGAAAGTGCCCCAAGTTCTCTGCACTGACACACAAAGTTGTCTCCTCCTTTGATGCAGCAGAACTCCTTGGGTAGGAGATATTGCAGATGTTCACAGCTGGGGACCAAACATGAGGTGTAAACTGTCTATTTTTCTGTTTTACTTGTTCTAGCTGGAATTTCATGCATTGGAATTCTTTGACAGCAGGAATTATGCTGAACTATCACATGCTTGCACTGGAGAATTTCTGGGTAGCTTAGCAATGTCACATGAGATAGAAGAAAATGTCATTTTTACTCAGCCATCACAAGGTGCCTCATAGAGTGTGCTGTTATTGCAGCTTTATCTTCATTTCTCACACAACATGGGTTTCTCAGAACTATGGAATCCCATTTAGGATCCATCTAACCCAGAACTGTGTCAGAGGCAAATTTTTAGAGGAGTGTCTCTTGTTAACAAGGTGTTTTCAGATGTATAAACAAAGACAGACCAGAGGGTCAATCTATTAAAAATGTAGTTTGATCTTTGAACATCAGTATCTGAATTAGATGAAGAAGTGGCTTTGCATTTGCATTTCAAAGATTTCCTTTCCTAATAAGATGTCAAGACCATGAATTTCACAAAAAGATGCAGGTAGTGAAATATTAACACACTCCAGGGTGAAAGTTCTTTCCCTGGAGGGTTTTAAGGTTTTGGAAACAACCCTAAGATCTTCCCTGACAAGTTTTTTTCAGGATTTCCCTGGAAAACTACAATGCAGTGACTTCACATTCATATTTAGAGCACCTAACAACCTCTGCCTTGTCCTTTTAATTTGTTTCTGACAGATTTAAAGAAATTTATTTGCTTTCCATTTGAATAAGGGGAGAGCATGGGGTACTAAATTTCCAGTCCACAAAACTCTCAAGAGAACAGAGAAAAAAACCCTTTTCTTTTTACAACAGGCTGCTTTATAGAGCCATAAAGAATAACTGGCTTCTGCTTAGCACTTATTTGCCTAATTTGAAATTATGTTATCTTTTCCAAGCCTCAGAAATGATGCCAATACCTGTTGGTGAACACTGAGCTGAAAGCTGCTGGCAGGTCAATATTGCTTGATTCCACTTAGGAGCCTATTTCAGGAGCTCATTAAGTATTTTTGGGGACTGGGACACTTGCACAGCTGAAATTTGCAGCAGCTCACAGCAGCCAGGAAACATCTCTAAATATTTATGCACATCCAGTGGGACAGGTAAACACAGAGACAGCAGGTTCCCTCAGTGGAGCTGCTGTTCTTGGAAAGGATTGCTCAGATCAGAGCAGAAATGGCCAAATGATGTCCTCAAATGATGTCCTCAAATGATGTCCTCAAATGATGTCCTCCTTCAGCCAGGTTTGATGATCTCTGTGCTGGTTTGGACTTTGGTGCTGTGAGTTTTGCCCACGCAAAGCAGGGCTCTGTGCCTGGCATCCTCCCCTGCTGCTTTATTTCCTGAATGGTGAGAAAATTCCAGTCTTCAGAGGCTGTCCTGAAGTGTTTTGGTGATTGAAACCTTGACTGGTTTTGTGAACTCGTTGAAGAGAGGAGGGGAAGGTGGTTCCTGATTTTGTTGTCCAGCCCTGCTGGAGGGGAAGCTGCCCTGCCTCAGCAGAAGCATTTGGAGCAGTGGATGAGCTGCAGAGAGACTCTGCTTCTCCCCCAGTTCTCTCCCCCAGTTCTAAACTCCCAGTTATTTCAGCGTGTGTATTTTCTTTTTCTTTTTTAGTCTTCCTTAACTCATTATCTCTGTGTGGAGGGGCTGGGTCCCCCTGTCCACACAAATGCAAACACACACAAAAAAAAAGAGATTGAAAGTTTAAGCATGGCACTACATCATCTCATTTTCTTGCTGCCTGTATCTTTCCTTGATTCCTAAAATAATGTCTTTTCAGCCCAGTATTTCAGCAGGAAAATGACTCCTTAATTTACACTAAACAGGTTCACTTCTGTCTTAGGAAGAGTTTTTAAAGAGGGCTGTGGTTGCTGGAAGCAGTATTGATGTGGTACATGTTGGGCAGATAAAAGCTTCATTTAAAAGCTGCCCAGAATTTGTCTGGAAATAATGTGGGTAGCATGAAATGCAGGGAAGACAATAAACCACAAAATAGCTCATTTAAACAGGTGTGTGGAAAACTGAGGGACTTTTTTCTGGGCTTGGTTCTTAATGGAGAAAAGGGAGGTAAAATAAACAAAGTGTGTGAAGATGTATTTTTCCAGTATTTTAATTTCTGTTGTTTATCTGCTGCCTTTTCATTTATTATCATTATTTATTTCTTCCAGCCTTGAGAGTAAAGTGCCACAGCTGAGGTAACAGGGACTAAAAGGGATCTTTGAGTGGATGTGGGGCAGGGAGGGAACATCCCTGAGCCCCAAGAGCATCCTCAGGGATCATCCCAGGGTCCCTGGGGGAGAGAAATCAGGGCCCTTTGTAATCACCAGGGTGCAAGAACAGTGAGATAATCTGCAAATGCAAAATCCTGCAATCAACCAAATTAATATCGACTCCACACCAAGCCATAACGAGGAAAAAGAAGAGATCTACTTGGAAATGGGAGCGCTTAATACCTCCAGAAGAGGTTAATGGGAGGGAGATGCTCAGTTTTAGGGATTTCTGGCCACAATAATCTGAATTTGAAAATGTGAGTGTGAAAGTTTTTTAAAGCAGATGCTGCCTTATCAGCTCACATAGCTCAGGAAAAATCTGCTTTTGTTTAATCTCTGTCCCCTTCCAGGGGCTGAAACGGTGCCATTGCTAAACTGGTGGAGTCACTCCTGACTTGTGGTTTAACTGGGACCAGAAAAGCCTGAATTTGCTGATTACTGGGTGTTAAATATATCTGAACTTTTTTCTTCCTACCAGCCTGTGTGGTTCCAGCTTCCTCTTTACTTCATCCCCCTTCCCAATTCCCAGATTGTCTCTGAGGGCTCTGTGGTGGGAGGTTGTTTTTTGAAGCAAGGCTGTGCAGCAGCTCCATATTCTGCAGTCCTTCCTTCTCACCACAAAATATCTCAATGTTTTTTCACAGAGTAGCTGAAAATAAAGTTAAAAAAAAAAAAAAAAAAAAAAGAAAGGAGGAGCTGGCAAGAAGAATTGGCATAAAGATCTGCTTTGAACTCTTATTGCATAAACACTGAGAGTAGTTATGGCTAATGGAAGCCAGAAACGACAGATTGGTGCATGTCCAAAATTTGGAGTGTGCAATTATGGTAAAAAAACCTGAACAGCCAAATAAACTCTCCCAAAGAGCCTTTCACCCATGCAGGGAGTCACCAACAACCTGGACTGTGAGGACTGAGAGTCTGAAGTTTAATCTTTGCTGTAATGATTAATTAAATTACTCTTGCTCACAGAAATGTGGCTCCCTCTTTTAAGCCCCAGTGGAGTGTGTGGCTCCACAGCAGCCTGGAGCTGAGAGCTCCAAAGAGCTGAATGAAGCCTCAAGGTCCTTATTTCATAACATTGAAACAGCAGATGCTGCAAACAGGACAAATCCACAGGGCAGGCATTTTTGGTACCTCCCTGCTCATCATTTAATGGATTTCAAAAATATCAGTGTATTCTGAGGATGCCAGTCTGCATCTTCTCAATCAATGGAAAACAAGCTAAAATTTTAAAGGAAGAATTTAAAGAAAACCCTGAAGTAGGGAGGATTAGAGCTCCAAGAAAGGACTTGTTGCAATTTGGGGTGTCCTGGTGTATAACCAACTCCTGCAATGGATCATTTCAAACCCTACCAGAAGGGCAGGTACTTAGAGAACAATGAAGGACAAAGCTGTCTGTACCCAAATAAAGTTATCAGATTGAAAGCATTTGATTTTTTTTTTTTAATGTCTCTAACTTGATAAAGAGTGGAATCTCATGGCTCTTGGGGCTGTGTGTGCAGGAGTCACTGCATGGCCCTGTGTGTGAAAATAAGTATCCCACCCTGGAAAATCAAAAATGCTCCCTGGCAGCCTTCAAGCCCCACCACGCAGCTGGAATGAGCAGCCCCAGGGTGGTTTGACACACACTCCAGCAATGTTCCTTTTGTTGTGCTGCTCCTGACTCTTTCAGAGCCAGGGTGGCACAGAGGGTGAGGGATCACTCCCCTGCTTGCTCAGGAAAGCAGCAAATTCTTGGGATGAGAATTATTTTCATCTTTGAACTCTTTTGTGTCTTAAAAAAGCAATCCCAGGGCTGAATTTATAGAGGCAATGATGTACCCAGCACTGCTGATAAATACCTGGTGGTGGAAATCAGTGGGAGCAATTGGGAAACCTCTGTCTGCATGTTTAGGCACTTTCTGGTTTTAAATGCATAAATTCATCTCTAATGGGTGTAATATAAAACAGTTTTCTTGAGGAGTCCAAGGTTATATTCGTTTTCCACAGAGATCCAAACTCTTCAGCTTCTAGTGAGAGATCTATAAACATGAGAAACGTCTCCTAACAAACCAAGGATCGTTTATAAATGGAAAAATAACTTCAGCTGGGACTGCAATTGAGGGAAATAACCATGCTGTTCCCAATAACCTTTACCATTACTAACTGAGAGATTCACTTTTGTACTTTTACCTTCTGCTGCTCTGGGAGCACATAATTGTCCCTGCATTTCAGATATTCCTGCTGCAGCTGGATTATTTTCCACGACTTTTCTTTCCCTGTTAAATTGGTGGCTCAGAACATTCCGGATCTCAGTTTAGCATCTGCTTTCTTTGACTGCTCCTCTCCACCCTTCTGCAAGGTGATATTTGAATGTCCTCTGGGAAGTGTGACAGACTGCACTTCACTGCCCAAAATGAGACAGAAATGGGCATTTCCCTGATCTTTCTCAAATACCTCATTCTAAATGTGTTTCCCCTCTCTCTGTCAATTGATTGCCTTTTGTGGTGAATTTTTTACCCCCTGATTCCGTTTTGTTTATCCTAATAGGATAAAAGCTTTTAAAGGTAACTCTCAGTTCAGTGATGGATAATGGCAAACGGGTTATTACAAAAATGACTTCACAGATATTGCCAATTTCTTTTCTTTACGTTTATCTACACAGGGAAGCTATTGCACAGCAAGGTAGAACGTGAATTTAAAGCAAAGTAACTGCTTCACATTGGCTTCCCACAAGGATCCTGTCATCCTGCACACAGGTTTCACTTAATCCACTCCCAAATCTGGCTGAGTAAACTTGTGTAAAAGTACCCTTGCTGTGAAATGTCGTCCATATTGAGAAATAAATACAAAAGAACTTTCCAAGCTCCTTTCCAAGAATTTCTGCACTTTCCTGGTCCCCTCTGCAGTGGCATCAGAGTACCTCTGAGTTTATTATGTATTTATTCTTCTAACACCCCTGTGATTTTCCCAGGGCTGTGCAAGAGGAGTAGAGGAGAGAGGTGAATTTATTTTCCCCAGTCCAAAGGTGGCTTTGTCTCCATGAGCTCCTAACCCTGTCTGCTCAATCACAATTCCCTTTCTCCTCCCTTCAGGTTGACTCAGCTGCAAAACAACACTTGTGGCTCTTGCAAGCTGAAGTTGTCATTTCCTGGCCATGTGATGTTTGTGTTAATTCATGTTCTCATCTGCATTCAGTGAAAGTGGAGGAAAAGCTCAGTGACGTGTTTTGATTCAGATTCTCAGGGTTTTGTTGTTCTTGGGTGTGTAAGTCCCATGGCCTTTAAATAACTTGAGAATCTTTCTCTCTCTTTTTTTTTTTTTTTTTTTTTTTTTTAGGAAAATATTGAATAGCCTGTTTTAAATAACTTGTGTTCTCCGTGCCTGCTCCTTTCTCAGAGGAATTGCATTTGCATAGAAAGAGGATTCCTTAAATAAAGGCACAAAAAGTGTTTTTTTAGCAGAAAGAAACTCAGCAGCCAGAACTAATATTAGGATTAAGCACTGCCCTTCCAGCTGAAGAACAAAGTCAAAACTCCACAGCATTTTGCTGAATATTGGAATTAAATGGAGTTTTACTTATACATAAATCCATTTATTCATTTGCCATTCTAAGCAAACAGAGGATTCCAGACCCCTTCCATCTTCCTGCCCAAGATCTGATACCTGGAGCAAAGGAGGCCTTTTATTCTGCATTATTCAGAGGCCTGACAACCAAAAAATGGTGAGAGTTGGACATCACCAAACACCGAATTTCAAAATGCAGATGCATTGTGTTAACTCTGAAGACTCCAAATTCTTTCATCTTGAAGCAATGAAAAAGTGAATCTGAAATAATCTCTTTTATTTCAAAATGAGGTGGCTTTGCCTTGTTTCTGTTCAGAATTGCTTCCCTGGCTTGGCTGGGATTTCCCATTCCTGCCTTAGGGTCCGTGAGGGAAATGGAGCACGTGGGTAGAAGTTGCTCCCTGAGTCTGATTGTCAAGGAAAGGCAAAGGCTGAATCCATCCAGAGGAGTTTTCCCACAGCTCTTGGGTGGTTTTTTGTTTTTGGTGGGTTTTGTTCAGGTTTTTAGTTTGGGTTTTTGTTATCATTTTTCTTTTTTTTTAGTTTTCACAGAATCACCAGGTTGGAAGAGACCTCCACCTCAACTGTGAGTTAGCAGCCCATCCTTCTGTGTGGAGACCACCCTGCCTGCAGAAAAGACACTTTAAATCCCTAGAAACCTTTCCAGCCTGCTATGTTACTAAGAATAGGAAAATCACTCCCTTGAAATATTGCCATTAATGTGTGCCATACGTGAATACATTTCTAGGGGTTTTATTTCATAATTGGCTCACAGTCACAGCTCTCTGCAGCTCTCACCACCTACTGCCAGATTGGTTGGGGTTTTGTTTGTTTGGTTTTTGTTTTTTAACACCTGAGGTCTCTAACTTCGGGTAATTAATTTTTTGATTTCAACACGGAGAGAAGGGTTCAATCTGTTTGTGATACTATGACTGACATTGTTTCAAAGCAGATTTAGAGATAAGTTTGGTCCTGACATTTAGTCAGCGGGTGGGTGTTGTTTATTGCCTAGCAATTAGAACTTACATTAACATAATATCTCCTCAACTTCAAAGATTTCTGAGAGCTCTCCATGAACAGATTCCCAAGAGCTCTCCCCTGCTCTCTTCCCTTTGTCTTTTCACTTTCCCACCTCCACAGCCTTCCACCCACCTGCCTTTAAATGTGCTGTTTCAAATTTAGAGTTCAAGAAACTTTGTTTAAGTCTAAATCATGAAAGAGATTTTCTTCCAGGGCAGAAGCAGCCCACAGCCCCTTTATTTTAAAGCGAGTTAAACCAGTGCTTGTCGGTCTTCAGAAACTTTTTTTTTCACTTTTAATATTTCTCTGTGAGAAGTTCACTCCAGAAAATGTGTGGTGAGGAGGGCAGAGCCTGTTCCCCACCTTGAAATTATCTGGGCTCAACAAGTATTTTCCTTTCCACCTGCATCCTCAGGGTTCCCTTTTCTCTCAGCATTTTCTCTGGTGTTGTTATCAGTTTATTATGGAGATGCATTCATTAGATTGCCATCATATCTGCTTTTTATGAGATTGTCAAATTCATCTTCACCTCTGGGCTAGTGGGTTTTGTGCAAGAGAAAGTGAAAATGATACGAAAGATGCAATGAAGGCAAACAAATGTGAAAAATGAAACCCAATCCAAATGTATTACTTTGAAAATGATTTTTAATTGATTTCAAACTCAAGTTGAAAGTTCACAGCCAAACATTCACTGCTGCTGTGTCAGCAGGCTTTGCTCAAAAAGCTGGATTAGCAAAATGGTGAGGATTTCCAGTGAAATCAGACAAAAATGAACATTGCTCCCCTGTGCAAATCCGCCTGTGCACACAAATTCTTGGAGCAAATTCTTGGAGCAAATTTTCATCCTTCTTTTCAACCTTTATTTTTTAACCTTAAGCTCCATCATTTCACTGTTAAGGAACAGCACTTGGTGACCTTGTGCTGGTTTTTTCCCTCCCAAACCCTTCGAGGGGATGTTTTCCATCAAAGAACACACCTCCCTCCCGTGCCTGGGAGGATGAAATTATTTAGCCAAGAACAATTAACACCGAACTAATGAGCTTTGGGTGCCTTGCTCGGATCCTGGGGCCAGCCCTGAAGGACCAAGCACTGCTTCCCTCCCTTGGGGACACCAGCATCACCCAGTGCTGCCCCCACAAACCATCCCACCCCTCTCATTTTAGGAGGGAGCAGCAGCAACCCTATTCACCATCGGATGCAAATTCGCTGCTCCAAACCCCCCATGAGCAAGAGGAAAATTGAGTGAGAACCTGGCGAGGAAGGGGTGAAATTCCCAAACCGAGCGGAGCCCAGCGAGGTGTTCATCACCTCCGCGACCCGGCAAGGAAATTAAAGGAGATTGTCCTGGAAGAGAGCAGCTCCTTGGTGTGGAGGGGGCCCGGGTGAGCAGCTGTGGTGCTGCTTTTTATTGGGGGAGGAGACAGGGAAAAAAAAAAAAAAGGTGGGGTTGGGGCTGGAGCATCCCGGCTGGATGCGCGGCTCGGAGCTGTGGGACCGGCCGGGAGCGATGGCTTTTTTGGGGAAAAGGGGAATACGATCAGCTGGAATGCATACAGGGCTTTTTCCAGGCTCGGGTGGAAATGATTAGGAGGAGGAAAGCGGCTTCTCTGCTCTCAAACCCCGAGATGGGAGCGGTGCCGGTTCAGAGCAGCCCGAGCGCTCCCACAAAGAGCTGACAGCAGCCTTGATCCCCCGGAGAACGAGCCTGACAAGCCTCTTTGCCATTCGGGCACACTGAATCCTCGGGAGAGCTTCACATGAATAAATCATTGCCTCTTTAGTGACTATCCGGAATTAATGATCCCCCACCTTCTGTGGTTTTTTTTTTGTTTGTTTGTTTTTTGTTTTTTTGTTTTTTTTTTTTCTACAAGCGCTTCTCTCGCTGTAGGTTGTGACTTGTGGCTCCTTGGAGGATGGTGACAACTGAGCAGTCCTGGAGGCTTTTGTTTTCTCCTTTTTGGATGTTCCAGTAGCTTTTCCTGCCACTGAATAGCTGAACAAGTGTCTCTAACCACCAAAAAGGCCAACATTTTTGTAGAGCTCCATTGGCACAAGCGTGGTGTACATCATGTTATGATTTAGAATCCCAAATGAAGTACAAAGCCGTTGAATTTTCTTTTTTCTTTTTTTTTAAATTCTATTGTTTTAATTCAATGCTGAAAAGTAGCAGAAGGTTGGGAGAAGAAATCCCAAATGAAAGGAAAATCAGGTTAGATCAAAGTCAGAGCAAAAAGAAGACGAAACTTTCCAGAGGTTGTAAAGTAGGATTTAATTACTGTTCATATTGAAGCATTTCTTGCTTCAGGTTTTCATTAGCAACACATCAAACTGAGAGAAAACACATTTGTTGAGATATTTCCATCAAAACCTGGAAGTTATCAGTGGTTTTTTTGTGTGTAACCTGGTTTTGTAGCCAGAAAATTTGTCTGTCCTGAGAGGTGCAAAAAGCTTTGGGGAAATCTCTGTATGTCCTGACATATTTGCAATATCAAATGGATGTATCCCTGATATTCCCTGATGTCCCCTTTAGTCCCTGATTTTTGCTCCCATCTGATTCGAATGTGAGACTGAACCACATCACATTTTTCTTCAGTTTGTGTCTTATCTAAGATGATGTGATTTGTTGTTTGTTTGGCGTTTTTTAACTTTGATTGAAAAAGTACAGAACTGGCTCCAGGGAGTGGAAAATATAACCTGACACCTCACCACATTGAAAACAAAAGGAGACACAGAAAGAATCCCAAATCCCTGGCTTTTCAGACATTTATTTTGAAGGGAAGTAGGAGACTGGAGGTGTTTTGTCAGCATTTTACCATTCCCAGTGCTGAAAACAGAATAAACTCCTAAATTCAGCTTGAGCTTCAGTGGGCCCAGAGGAGGTACTGACTTTTCCAGCTGGGATAATTCTTAGAGGTACAAAGGTAACTACTGAGGGCAGCAAAAGCTTTATGGTTTTATTTTTCCAGCTGTGAGTAGCACCTTCAGAAAAGCTCTGCTTGAGCAGCAGCATTAACCTTCCAGTATAATCTACCCCGGAGTTTGGAGCTGTTGTTTCCAGGCAGCATGAGATCAAAAGTGGTGTTTTACAGCCAGGCTTTACCAAGGAGGAGAAGGGAGGAAAAGGGGATTAAGAACTTTATTAAACCTTGTGATATAAGGGTTGGTTTAATGCAACAGTTTCAGAAGTATCCAGCAAAGAGCTGAGGCAGTAAAAACGAAATATTCAGAAAAACCACATTTATGTCTGATGCAGAAGAGCTCAGTTTCAGAGGTATTCTCATGGCTAAATTTGTTTTACAATTCTGAACTGAGTTTTAGTTATGTTTTAGTTTTAGTTTTAGTTATGTAATCCTTGAGTTGTAGAATTGAGCCTTACATGTAACTGTATAGTTTTTAAATTATTGTTTTTGTCATTAGACTTAAGATCTTCTACTGGGCTATGTCAGGAACCAAATCCATATCTTGAAATGAATTTGCATAACCTGAGGAAAAAAAAAAAAAGGTTTGCAGAGCCTAATATAAATTTACATTCCTAATAAAGTATTAACATATCCAAAAAAGGATTTAAAATAGTACCACTATATTTTAAATCATTCCTGTGTATTCCTAAACAACTTTGATTTGCATGTCCTGACTTTGCAATGTAACACAGAGCTGGTAATTGAGTGCTTTGTAAATCAGCTTTTTAGCACTCTGCTGCTGCCACCTTTGTTTGTGTAGATGGGAGCTCACAGTGAAAAAGGCAGCCCAAAGCTTTGCCTTTCGCACGGAGGAGCACTGAAGATAAAGGCAGAATTTGCAGTGGGAAGGATGTTCCAGGAGATGCTTTATTAGATCCAGCTGAAAACTGAAATGCAAACCTTGGACTGATCTTTATGTGTGACCCTTAAAGCAGAGCACTTCTCTCTCACTTCATAGATAAAATCAGAGTTACAGAATGGTAGAATCAGAATTGTTTGGGTTGGAAGGGACCTTAAAAATATCTCATTCCACCCCTGCCATGGAGACACCTCCCACTATCCCAGGCTCCTCCAAGCCCCATCCAACCTGGCCTTGGACACACCCAGGGATGAAGGTGATGACCTTGGGCTGTCCCTTGAGGGATTATTCTCTGCAAACACAAAATATTTGTTATTCTGCAGCATAATTCTTTTGCAGGATAAGTTCTTTGTTGAAACCTGAAGAGGAATTTCTAGAGAGAGTTTGGGAGCAGCGTGGCGGGACTGAGAACTCAGTAAAGGATTTGGATGGGGCTCTGAGCAACCTGGTCTAGTGAAAGGTGTGAAAGGTTCCCTCCAGGGCAGTGGGGTTGGAATCAGAGGGTCTTTGAAGTCCTTTCCAACCCACACCACTCTGGGATTCTCTGATTCCACCAGTGGAGAGGCCCTGACATCTCGGAGTCAGCAGCTGGCCCCGATGGGGTTGGGGTTGGTGCTTGAGTCTGAGCCAGGGATGCACAAAGGCTCTGATTCAACGAGGCGCTCCAGGAGTCCTGCTGAAATCACTGAATGGTGCTTGTGCTTCAAGTGATGCACATAAAATCTTCTGTAATCGAGCCAAGAGCAACTCCCATTGAATCCTTCTTCTTCTCCTTCTCCTTCTCCTTCTCCTTCTCCTTCTCCTTCTCCTTCTCCTTCTCCTTCTCCTTCTCCTTCTCCTTCTCCTTCTCCTTCTCCTTCTCCTTCTCCTTCTCCTTCTCCTTCTCCTTCTCCTTCTCCTTCTCCTTCTCCTTCTCCTTCTCCTTCTCCTTCTCCTTCTCCTTCTCCTTCTCCTTCTCCTTCTCCTTCTCCTTCTCCTTCTCCTTCTCCTTCTCCTTCTCCTTCTCCTTCTCCTTCTCCTTCTCCTTCTCCTTCTCCTTCTCCTTCTCCTTCTCCTTCTCCTTCTCCTTCTCCTTCTCCTTCTCCTTCTCCTTNTTTCCCTTTCCCTCTCCCTCTCCCTCTCCCTCTCCCTTTCCCTTTCCCTTTCCCGTAGTAAACTGAGTGGAAATCCTGTGAACGAACACTGTGTGGACACCACTGAAGCAGAGTAAATAAATGTTATTTATGGCAATTAGGGGTTTGGAGCACAACATCAGCTCTTTGTAAGGACCTTTGTTTGTCTCTGTTATGTAACCCTGCTGCCCTCTCCATATGGTGGGGTTTTGTGTGGTTAAGAGCCAAAAAATCCTCCTTTGGGGATGAGTTCACAGGGAAAAGGACAGGAGGTACTGAGATGACAAATATTCAGTAGGTGATCACTTGTTATTGCTGTTATTTTACTTTTTATTCCTTGTTGTTATTCCTGGCACAGTCTCCCTTTTAAAACTCCAGGAATGAACCCCAAAGGCCTCATTGGAAGAGGTTTTAAACCCCAGCTCTGAAGTGCTGACCAGGCAGACAAGTATTGGCATCTCCAAAGCCTCAGGTGAAATAGGTACAGGACATTCAAAGAGAATTCTTTCACTAAAATTTATGGTCAGAACACAAACTCTATTGGATCATTAATCAAAGTTTACATCAGGTTTTTCTACTGGACTGGATCATTATACGTGTTATACTTAAATATTCATCCTTGGGGAATGCTGATTTTATTTCTGCAGCCAGGAGAGCCAAATAATTCAGTCCAAATTCTCTCTGCTCACTTTGCTGTGGGAATCAAGCTCAATTCCCTGCTCTGTAAACAAAAGAAGGAAAACAAATGGATGAGGATGACAAATGCTTAGATAAGCACACCTTAATCAAAGGCAGGTCCACACCATGAGAGAAGCAAGGTAGAGAAAATTGTTCAAGAAATTTTACTGAACATTTAAACCCATCACACCTTATAGAAGAAAAAAATCTCCCACTTCATGTTATGTACTGAGATTCTCATTTTGGCAAGGGATGATAAGGGTTGCCAGGTGTGTATATGGATATTTAGCAGGTATATATATATATATATTCAGAACACAGTACAGAGATTATCTGAGAAACTCTCCTAGCTTTAAATTTGAAGCTGTCACTTTATTTCTCTAGCAGACAACATAATTATTCCAGAAGCATTAAGAAGCACAGAAATCCTTTACACAATGGGTGCCGATGTTAAAAAAAAAAATCAGAATTTGCAGAATGTATAAAACATGAGAAAGGTTTACACACAGAAATTGCAATTGAATACATTACAATCAAAGAGAGGCAGAGGATGAATTAATTTGTTTCAAATGATGGGATGTAGTTTAGTCAGGTTCTATAATTTAATTTTAGCGAGCACAGTACTTCCTAATTATCTGTATACTTGCAGATGCATAAATAAGTCATGAATTTTCTTTCTTGTATTCCAAGTTCATACACAAAAAATGCTCCAAACCCAACATTTTGGTAACTACAGTGTAAATAAACTGAACAAAAAGCAGGGGCAGCAGGCAGTAATGACTTTATGTGAGCAGTAATGACTTTATGTGAGCATAACATTCTTATGAAGTTTTAAAGCATCTGAGGGACAATAAATTCTTGCAGTTCCTCTGTAAAGACCACTCAGGTTATGCAGGGAAATTGCAGGTGCCTTTTTGATGGTAGGGATTGTATTTAAATTTGTTGGTAATTTTTTGGATGCAAGGGAAGATAAATTTGGGATACCCACATGTGTGGGCATGAGAAAATCAAGAGAAGACAGTTCAACATAAAAGTGTCTGTCCCTCTCCTCTCCTGATTCTTTTACAGTAAGGATTAGAATATATTTTTATTTCTAGGTTTGTTTTTTTTCCTGTTGCAGCACCATGCTGGGAGAGCCACAGAGTCAATTTAGGGAAGAGCAGGATGTTCTTGGCTTTCTGGAGCTCAACAGGAAGGTTTTTGGAGGGGTCTGAAGATAGAAAAAATGTCAGAAGAATGTGACCAGGGAAGTCTAAATGCCCGATTCACTGGAAACAGTGATGTTTACCATGCCAAAAAGTTATTGAGGAATTTATTTATTTTTTTGCATTCCTAAGAACAGCCAGTAAATAAACAACATAATAGGGAGAAGTCCAGGAAATGATGAAAAACAGGACCAGAAATAGATAAGAACACTGACTTCAAAGAGTTGGTATAAATCACATAAAATTGGCTGCAAATATGTATTAAGTAATCTCCCTTTGGAGGGGTCACAGGCTTCAGGGTTGCTCTGTAATGGGAAATGAAGTCTTTATCCTGTACCACCACATTATTTTAATAAGTTCTCCTTGCTCCTCAGCCATTCCTTGGTGACAGTTCCCATCTAATCAGAGGAAGGGCCATGAGCATTATTTCTTCCTGCTGCTCTCCTGCCCAGGCTGGGCAGGGATTTCCTTCTGGTCCCAGTCTGTGCAGCCCCTGGCACTGGGAGGTTCCTGTCTCTGCTCAGGCACCTCTGCCTAATGAAAATCATGGTTTATTGGCATGAATAGATCTCACATTTTGGCATTTCAGCCCAGCAGCCTCACAGGAGTAAGAAACCTTCGAGAATCATGCAAATCATAGAATCACTGACTGGTTTGGCTTGGGAGGGACCTTGAAGATCATCTTGTTCCATCCTCTTACTATGGGGACACCTTCCAATGTCCCAGGGTGCTCCAAGCCCATCCAACCCAGTCTTGGACACTTCCAGGGATGGGGCAGCCACAGATTCTCTGTGCCAGGGCTTGCCCATCCTCACAGGGAGGGATTTCTCCCAGGACCCACCCTGCATTTCCCCTCTGTCATTTTGAAGCCGTTCCCCCCGTTCCCATCACTGCAGTCCCTGATGAAACGTCCCTCAAACCCCTCAGGAAACGCCCCAATCTTGCCCAATATTAGAGATTTTTTTTCCTCTACCCTGTAAACACCTACAAGAGGCTGATGGACAAGAGAGGGCAGCTCCTCAGCAGAGCCTGCTCACTGTAACCACGCAGTGAACTCAGGAATTCCAGTGGTTCTGGGCTCGCTCCCTCCTCTGCAGCCACAAAACCACACAAAAGGGAACCAAGGCGATTTTTGCTCTGCTTTTGCAGCCTGGTTTGCAGTGTTCCACTCCAGTTAGAGTGCAGATCACTGTGATTCAATCAGTCAGCAGTAGCTCAAAGCCACCACTGGTTGTCTTTCTGCCCTGATAAGCAAAGATCTCCAAGTACACAGGCTCTGGGAAGAATTTGCCTTGGGTCACTTGCCTTGCTAGCGAGGATGCTGCAGTATTTTTGACAATATGCTTTGCTTTGAGAGGTCAGTGACTTTTGCCTGGGTGGTTTTTTGTTCTAAATATAACATTTATCTAAATGTTGGGGAAAATAGGAAACATCAGAGTCATCTCTGCACAGCATCACACGTAACAATTTTCTTGGTGTGTCCTAAATCTCCCATAAACTGCACGAGAGAAATGGAATCCAAGACAAACCATTTTTTTTACTGTCCAGAGAAAAAAATTAAAATACTTACAAAAGATTATTTGAAAGTACCCTTGGCTACCTCTGGTTTTAGGTGGATTCTCCTGAGGGACTGCCCATCTGGATCAGTGGTTGATGGCTCTCAGCAGACAAAGTGCACAATGCTGAGCTGTGTGTGTGTTTGACACGTGAACTCTGTGACCCCCTCCGTGTGTCCAGAGCCATTATGCACAACTCAGCTCCCCTCTGCCAAAAAAAAACAAAACAAACAAAAAACCCACCAAAGACAAAAGTTGGGAGGATTTCTGTTGCTGCAATTAAAGCAGGTCTCCATCACAATCATAACCAGGCATTTAAAATCACCCCAACAAGTATCCCTTGATCATCTTTAAAATGTTGCTTGATTGGAGAGCAGGATCTCTCCCTCTTTGATTTGAACAAGTGTGAATGTTCTCTAACATGATGAACTCTGTGTGGTTAACGCAGCCCTGCAACAGTCCAGACCACTGAATTATTAGCAGAGAATATTCTTCAATTACTTTTGTTTGTTTTGCTCCATAGAAAAATAAAAAGAAGGGGTTTTTTTCCCAAATGCATTCACTACTTGAAATTAATGGACAATTTTAGCTTTGCATTTTCTCTTTGTGAATGAACAGGGGTCTGTGCATGTTTAGAAGTCCAAGTTGAAGCAGTTTTGCCAGCAGATGTGGGATTTGGTGCCAGACAGGGCATTTCTCCTGTCCACAGCTTTGTTTCCTGTCTCTGCAGTGCCAGGCACCCTCTGCCTTCTCTCCCTGCTTCCAGCACCAGTGCCAGATGTGGGCTCACACTGAGATTCCAGGAGGAATCCCCAAAAATCACTGCTCTGTTTTTGCACAAGCAGACAGGACTATTTCCACATAACGTGCCATCACCTCAGGTGTCTGTTTGGATGGATAAAGAGCATTTCAAACGTGGCTGCCATGCAGGAGCCTGTGCACCCCAGCAGCCCCAGAGCACAGAGGAAACACCACGGGGCCTTTCTGCAATGTGCTTCTGTACTCCTTATTATCCATATTTATCCGTATTTATCCTGATCCTGCACACCTCCCACACGGGTTTTTATAACACTTCAGGTGTGGGATCCCACCACAGACCCAGGGGGGCTGCAAACCCAGCCAGGGAATTGCTGCTGGTTTGGATCCTGCCCTGGGAAGGGCTCCTGGAAACTCCAGCCTCCACCCCCAGTGAAAATCAGGGACATTATTTTAAAGAACAACAGCCACTGATGATGAGTTTGGGGGTTTTGAGGTGCTGTTCCAGCAGGGGTCTGTGTGGGGAGGTGGTGCCACGCGGAGGAGGCACTGCAGGAACGTGGTTTTGGTGATTATTTGGCAATTATCAGCTTTTTGCATTGGGAGGATCAATGTCACCCCTCCCATCTGACCCCCTGCTCTCACTTTACAAGCTCATAGTGATGCTCTTTGAACTCCTGAAACATGTGGAGCCAAATATTTGGATTTTTCCTGTAGAGATCTGCCTCCTTTTTGCAGTTTCACATTCATGGATAAACAGCCTGCTTCTCTAGGTCACATTAGAGGTCATTTGCAGAGAATTAGAAATGGTTAACAAGAAATAATTCTGCAACATTCCAAAGTCCTCGATGGCAAGGCCTTTTGCACTGTATTAGTGAAAAACACACAGCATTTTTTAGTACCTGTATTTTTTTTTTAGGCTGTCAAGTTTCAATAATGAAATAAAAGCAACGCAGCCCATGTAATTGAGTTCCTCCAAATTTTGTAACTTCTTGACAAAATAATAGCCAGCCACAACATTTTGATCTGGTTAAGAGCTCTCCTGTCTGGGGATATTTGCAGTAAAGCTTTGCAACAGGAAGTCAATTAGCTGTCAGTCATTTAGCTCTGTTTGCTGCTTTCTGGAAGGTTTTTTGATAGCCTTCATTTTTTTTTCTTTTTTTTTTTTTCACTCAAGGATTCCTTTAGTTGAAAGATTCTAGTCCCATGGTGATAACAATAATGTTTTAACACTTCCAAGTGGCAGCTTTGCCAGTTTTCCTTCAGAATAATCAGTTCTTAGACTGCAAACTTTCCCTGTTTAATTTCTCTGCATGAAGCAGAGACTTGAAGAAATAAAAATGAACAGAGTAAGTCTGACTGTGATAATTAATATGAACATTATGGATTAATGATCCATTATTAACAATCCCAGACTATTTTCTGGAGTAATATGTGCTTTAAGGACCAAGATTGCTCAAAATTTCAAAATAAAGATCAAAAATCAGATGCCCACAAACTGATTATAAGCTTTTGAAATGCTTTTTAAATTTAAATGCTTTTAGCCTCAGATATTTGTCTTTATGAAGTTACCAGCTGTGGTTGTTCTCACAGGTACCTCTGCAATGTTGAGTTGCTTATGGCAGTGTTTGCATCTTTTATTGCAATTTTACTACAGTTAAATTACCTCTTAAAATGGTCTGAAACAGCTCAACTAAATCAAGAGCTGTATTTAAAAGAAAACTTTACATGACAGCTTTCCTGGAACTGCCTTTTTCTCATTATTTGGGCACTGTCATCCAGCTGGAATCCTGCAAAATACCTCTGACAAAATTTAACACCCATTCCTGGGGTGAGACCCAGGGGCAAAGTGGATCCAGAGGTGGCCAGAAGAAATATCTGCCTTTACTTGGTGACTGTTGGTTTGGAATTTTGAAATTAATTGGTTTTTTCCACTTGGAAATTTCAGCCTTTTTGTAGTTCCAGGTAGGATAATTTGTGCTGGATCCTAAATATAATTAGCAGGAAATGCCAGTGCTTGAATGAGCGAGTTCTATCAGGAATATAAATTGCATTTAAAAAATACACTTTAAAATGGATCTCTTGCCATGCACAAGGCAATTTTCTTGAACAAATAAAAGAGAAGTACAGTGGTTTAATTAAACACAGTTAAAAATTGGAAACCAATTAATTTCTGGAGAAGTGGAACTGCAAGGTATTTTTCATTAATTGTGCTGTCATTAACTCACCCTGCTACTGCACCAATTGAATGGAATATTTAAGTAAATTCAAATGCATCGTGTCAGATTCAAGGTTCTTTCAAATGGATTGGGATAGAATGAAGTGTTACACTGACATGACAAGTATGAGCCTTGAAATCTTTTCTTTCTTTTTTTAAAGTGCACAATTTGCACGTCAAATAGATGGATGTTCACAGAATCAATTTAATCCTTAGACCTTTGATCAGAGATCTGGGGTGGGGAGCCATGAGGAGAAATTCTCCTGAAAATGTTTGCAGCTTTCTGATGAGGACTGGCACCATTTGGGTAGGGAGATGAAAGCACACCTCATCTTTGCTACTCCTCCTCCTTAATAATACCCTTGGAGTCAGAAATTAGGCACAGCAGGAAGAAGGATCCTGTGCACATCTCTGCACTAATAAAACCAAGCAAGCTGTTGAAGGCCTGGAATAAGCAGATTTTTCTCACACAGGAAATCATTTATCTTTGGGGCAATGGGATGAGGAGGCAGCTTGCTTCATTTTCACACAAAATTGAGGAATGATGGTTTGGAGCTGTGCCCATGAAAGCTGGAATAGCCTGGGATGGAAGCAGCTCCAGGCAATTTGTCTCTGTTGTGTAAGGAAAGATCATGAAAAGGGATCCTTGGTTAAGATTTAGTGAAAGGGGCAGAAAACAGAATCAAGGTTTCACTTGCCCCATGCCAGGGGATGAGGAAGAGGAAATTCATAAAGAGGTGAGAAAAGCAGAGGAAATGATGGAGCAGGGAGCAAACACTCCCTTGTGCCTCATCCCCCAAACAGAGGAAATCCTGATTTTCCCTCTGAATGGGATACAACTGTGGCCCTCAATGCAGAAAGTGTTCTTGGATGGACAGGAGTGGTGGTTTATTGCTGCAAAGCATTTCCTTCTTGTTCTCACCTTCCAGCATGGGATTCACCTTCCAGAAATACCACGAGCAAAATGAGGAGAGAGGGATTTCCTACAGCCAGAGACACTGAAATGAAACCGGTGCTTTGTATTTGGTATTTCATGTTAGTGTAACTCACATTTTGCTCCCTCTTTTCTGGGAATCCAATAGTTTTATTGTTCTTTTAACTGCCTCAGATTACCCACTAATCCCCACTGTCAACTACACGGCCCCAGGAGTTTTACAAGTCCCGGTGAAATAAGGAAGTGAACATAAATTAATGCAGGGCCAGCACTGAAATTCAAGCACTTGACCCCTGTTAGAATCTGCTGCTCGGGCTGTTTGCAGTGGTGCCCGATGTCTAAAATCACTTTATCATTCAGTGTGACAGGGGGAGCAGCAGAGCTGCTTCAGGGCATCCTTGTTAGGGATGAGGGATGAGGGATGAGGGACCACGCCAGTGCTGCAGAGCCCGGGCTGCCAGCAGAGCTGGGCTGCTCCTCGGGATGAACAGGGATTGATCTTTCCCCATGCAGGACCCCAGATACAAATTCTTTCTCTGTACAACTCAGAAATCTCTCAGTCCTGGGCTTGTCGAGCCATAAAAAAGCAGGGAAAAAAATAAACAAAGCTGTAGTGCATGGCAGGAAGAAAAGATGTGGGACAGATTTGTGATTCAGCTGATAAATCCTCCTTTATAGGGGGTGATGTGATCTTAAAAACTGGGCAGTAGCTCAGCCTTGCAGTGACAGCAGCAGGTTATTCCTTGTGGGACCAAAACTATTCCTTGTGTATGGGAGTAGATAGGATCACCCCATGCCTTGGAGGAAACATTCATGAATAGGGTAAAATAGGGTATAATAAATATAACATTTATATCTATTAAATATAAATATCTAATATATATTTAGAAATATATTATAAATATATAATATCTCTATATTATATATACATATTTTATTATAATGTATGAAAATATATTCTTTATATGAT